>JBBPCY010000007.1:6106208-6161529 GCA_037974405.1 Brachyalestes nurse
GTGCAGCTGCTTAGGGGAACTCCTAAGCCACTAAAAGTCCTCTTCCCTGCTCTTAGCAGATCTCGCCTTAGGAGCCCTTTTAAGCGCTAGGAATCTTGAGGAATAGCTTTTATATTAACTGGGATTTTCGTGTCACTTTTAGGGGAAATTCTAAGAAAACGTCATGACTCTGAGAATTTTCTTAGAATTTGGCCGCTAGGAGCCACTTTTTGCACAAAAATTCTTTAGGGATACGGGCCCTGATCTAAATGAGGGGGTAAAAATGACTCCTGGGCGGTTCTAAGTATAAATGGTCGTATTTATTTTTCTTTTTATCACACACTCACCAAAATCCACTAGATGATTAATAAAGCCGTTTTAGGAAACGTCATGAACTTAAAGATGTAGGGGTTTTATTTTAACAGAACTACAATCATTTGAAAACGCCAAGGGGTAAAAATGACCCCCTTGGCAATTCTAGTGTTAAATGTGGTGATTCCATAATTTTGTCAGAGGCTGTAGTACAGCACTCTTATGTAAGTAAGACTTTCTGGTACTTTTTCCACTTCTGCAAACTGTATCCAGCATGAACATCTAAATTACAAGATATTCACTTTCAGTATACTATCATTCAAGGTTAGTGCCAAGTGGGTTTATCATTCACAGCCTTTCCTACAAGTTCTTTGACATCACATCTAATCAAATTATTACTGCTTGGACATTTTGTACCAAAGACATTGAATGAATTCAATGGAGCCTCCATTTCAACAACATAAAAAGTTCCTCAGTGTTCACTCAGCCAGTGCAAGGCTGTGTCAATGCTGCAAAATGTAGTGTTTTCCATATCTACACACCTTACTCACCTCATCAGCTATTTAACTTTTCATGAGTTAAATGTGGGGGTGTTAAGAGTGTGGAGAACACAACTAAACTGTGCACTGTTGAGGAGCCTAATGGCTGGTGCTCAGAAACATTGATGTGAAACACTTTTCCCAGCCAGCCCAGCTGAGACACGGCAGCTCTGGACATAGGCTTTAAAAAAGCAAGATTATGGTCAGCAGGAAGGCAGAGGCCGGAGGTGTTAAGACTACATTTGTGATGTAAATAAACTTAAGGCAGAGGAAGCATGAGATGGAAGGCCAATCCTCTGGGCAGTTAATTCAATTCCCTTTCTTCACTCTTTTTAGCAACTTTAGCTACCTTTATTTTGCACATGACTAATGGAAAGTCTTACCTCTAATTTGTTCTCCTTCAACCTGCAGTCGATTGTGTTTAACACCTGAACTAGAATCAACCCCTCCTCTTTAATCCTTTTGTGTGGTTCCATCCGACCTGATTAACCTCTGATTGAATGTGCACTATAATTCATCTGCTGTAGAGAAGAGAGGAGGAAGATTCACCCACACTCTAAGGCCAGAAAGGGTTCTTTAGAGAATAGGTTAAAAAAAATATACAGATGGTATCCCATCACAGAGAAAAACATCTCACCAGTGGCATTCATGATCTTTCCCCTGCTTATTATTGAGGTCTTAGAGCTCTTCACAAACGCATCAAAAAGCCAGGCACCAAAACAATGCGGTTAGGGTGTTAGAGGCTCGTCTGGATATGTTTTTGATTCAAAGCAGATTCGACTTTGAGGTCTCAGCTCTTTACTAATGTGAGCTGAAAGTTAGGAGCAAGTAAACAGCCTCTAAAAGGCTCTCAGAAAGCCCAGACTGAGACTGAGCACAGAGAAAAAGAACTTGAGATGAACACTGCTTATTTGTGTGTGCGCACATGCTCACCAATCCGGCCCCCCAATTAGTGGGTTAGAGATGGAATAGCCTTGCTGTTGTGTGTTCTTTTGGATTTGTGTGCAGACATCTGTAGCAAGAAAGCCTTCATTCCCCTGAGGCATGTTTTTTTTGTAGTAATTTTGTGATGTTAGGTTCAGTTATGGAGTGTTAAGGCTACTGTCTAGAATTTTACTAGAAACTTAACCATGATGAAGTTCTTTTGTTCTTTTGTTCAGTTCCATTGTTTATTTTTGTGTGAAGATGCTCTTGATCTTCCAAGAAGATGTTCTTGGTCTTCCAAGGCACTTTATGGAGTTTCTGGTGGATGGAGATCAACCTTCTGCTTTGTGGTTTTTAGTTGTGTGTACTATAAGCTTCAAGACTGCAGCAATTTAATCTCCAATCTTACCATGAGAGCTAATTTCTAGTCCCAGGTTCCATGCGCGGTCCATCATGCCTTCCAGGCCAAAAGTCTCTGCATTATAATGAGTTCTGGGGTTATGTGCTCCATGAAGGTTCAAGTTCACCGTAACTCCTTAATATCAAGGTCCTCATGCTCTCGTATTTGGCTGCACTCCAGGGGTCCAACCCCACACCCCTTTGGATTAGCACAGCTTTTCCATTCGAACAGCCACCACTCGAAACACGGGGAGCGAAAACAGGCAGTCTGAGAGGATTTAAGCAGCTGACCGGAAAACTTTGCATTGCTTCTGGGACACAAAGAGCCATATTACACACCAAAAAAAGCTTTGGCTTAGGAACTGAGTGGTATAATGTGAAGATATTATATACATTTTTCAAATGACACATCAAGCCTGGAGGAGTTATGGAGCAGAGGCATAAACATTTGTGAGTAATATCATACCAGGAGCTCTCCCTACTGCCGCATGCCTTCCCTTAGGGACTTGCAGCAAAGTAATAAAAGTCTATATTAATCTATCCCTCAGATTCAGGCCCATGAACTGCATCGTTTCAAGAGCTCTTCATACATTTATTCCACATCAACATACACAAACCCAAAAAGATGGACAGTGCTGCAGTTTTAGCACAGTAATTAAATGCTATATTAAAGTTGTCAATGTAATGTGGAGTGAGATTACGGCACTCCCTGGCTGATTAATTATTTCTACAGCTCTGCGCCTAAACAAGCATGGTGTTGATTTCCATACACCCCACCAAGCCATTCATCAATTAATTACAATCAGGGTATTCCTCAGTCGTCTCGTTTAATGGGTGCTACGTGGAACAGGCAGAAAAGGAGTTGCTTTGTATAATTAGGCATAACCTGCATGGCATATTAAGGCTATGGTCTGTTATATGCAAACAAGGTGCAGTCTTGGTCAATTTAGGTTTCAGTTTTAACACGTGGGCGAGCTGTATTGTTTGCATTTAAATTATTGCTGATGTTCTGTAGTCTCATTTGTAATTGGTGTTTCTTTTTTAGTCCAGGAGCGAATGACTGGCAAAACAAGAACTCATGAATCATTAAACAATCTGGCAGAGTAGAGAAAATTGAGAGAGCAGCATCAATCATTAGCCAATTTTTATTAAAATGGTTTTCAGTGGATAGGGCTTGAAACAAACTCCAGCTGAAATACTTAGACAACCAAAATGCTCTGGAGTCATGCTTGCTGTGTGAAGCCAGGAAAGAGGGATGCATGAGCAGGAGTTAGAATGAGTCGCTTTAATCCAAAGGTGAAAAAAGGAACAAAAGGAAATAGGAAAACCTAAACACAAAGCTCTGGCTTGTGCTTGGGAAGGCTCAGTACAGAGTTCAGATGGGCAAAGCTCTTTTCAGAATCCCAAAGGCGGAAGGAACACTGTCCTCCTGTCAGGTCAGGCCTGCGTGAAGCCAGTGCAGGAGATCCGGTGGGTAGCGATCATCCGCTACGCTGAAGATCCTCCAAGAGAGGGTAGCGTGAACCAGGCATAACAGGTAGGAATACTCAGGGCTTAGGAGAGAACACAAGGCAGACACTCTCACAACAACAACAATATAAGCCGGATTGAACGGGGGTCACTGGAGAAAACAAATAGTGAAATAGTGGTGGGGGCAGCCCAGGCTCAGTACTCCAGTCACCGGGGCAGCTGGAGGTGGGCATGAGAGGCCTGGCTGTGACAGGTCAAAACCAGCTCAAATTTGGATTTGTTTTTTTTCATCACTGTCTCATAACTGTACTCACATGTTGTATGTGCTATATATTTATTTGTTTGTTTATTTGTTAATACTAGGATGAGGATGATGATGAGTATTATTATTGGTGTAAAAATGCACCCCAAAACAATCCAACACAAGTTGTATTTACAACAATAGCTACAGTTCTGGATACCTTTTTAAGTATTTAAACCTATAAAATCGCTCAGAACTTTATCAATTCAGTAATTAATAATTCATCAGAAAATAATGTCAATAAGGAACGAATACAAATGGGTAAATTACTCAGCATTAACCAATGTACCAGTGTATGACCTTCTTTAATGTGTGACTTATCATGAATTAATGTATTAATAAGCAGTTTTCCTGTCACAGGATCCCTCAAGACAGATCCTCTGTTCAAAACCATATATTGTCAAACTCTATAAACTATACTAATTAATGCCCTTCTTACAGCGTTATACTCTTTTTGTTTTTTGAGTATGGTAATAGAGCCCGGTCTCACGACTTTTCATGAAGCCATTATGACATAAAATCTATTCAAACGTGCTGCGATCATGCATTATACCTTTTTTCGTGCTTGGAGAACGCTTCACTACCCTGTATTTTAATGCCCAGTGCGTAACACCGCTGGTATCAGCGCTAACTGGTGACTAAGGGACAGTAGGAGAGAAATTTGCGCATGTCGGCTTAAAAGAGTTTTTCACCGTCTTTGCCTCCATTTTATGTGAAGTTGTGTTGTAAAATCTACGAGTGGTCTTGTAGGCTATCACCCTAACCTTAACCCTAATACTGGCGGTGTTGCGCACTGCGCATTAAAATACATAGGGTAGTGAAGCATCCTCCTAGCATGAAAAAAGGTCTAAAGCGTGAGCGCAGCATGTTGAATAGATTTTATGTCGTGATGGCTTCACAAAAAATCGTGAGACAGGGTTGGGTAATATGTGGTTTTGGAAGTAGCTACTGATGTCTTCCCTGGTGTCTTGTTTGTAGTCTTTTTTACCATCTTGTTCACTTTTGTGTCTTCTGTGTGTGTGTGTGTGTGTGTGTGTGAGAAAGAGAGAGCGAGCGAGAGAGAGAGAGAGAGAGAGAGAGAGAGAGAGAGAGATGGAGAGAGAGATGTGGCCAACTTATCTAAATCCACAGTCTAACTAATTCATTGTTCTCCCCTATCATCAAACAGGTTATTGTTAGGTGACTAAAGATAGGCTTACAAATGTGAAAGTTGAACTGTCGACTGCCGCCAGTGAATGACAGCACAAAACCTTCCCTCACAGCTTGTCATTTAAAATCACATTGCACTGTGAGCACTAACTGTTTTATAAAGCTTTAAACACAATATAGCTTATATAGGCTGCACCATGTGTCAGACTCTCTCCAGCTCTACTCATGTCAAGTCAGCCTGATGTCAAATTTTAAATATTAAATGGTGAAATGAGGTCAGATCAATATTTGAATGCAGACAATACATGTAAAAAGGGCAAGTGTAAACTTTAACTGATTCCTAAACTAAATCATTGCGGTGGGATTATGATCATTAGATCCAGGTGTAAACAGGGTCTTTGTCAGGTCTTGTGGTTGTTTTTGTTTTAGTTGTCTAATTAATATTTAGTGTCATTTAGTTTCCTACTTAGTGTTCTATTTATTCAATAAAGGTGAAATCTACATTTAAACTCCAAACAGGTCTGTAAAAGCAGGGCAGAATGTGCTGTGCAAATATGAAGGAAATTTCTGTATTAATTAATCTTTACAGGTGTTTTACAAGTGTGTTAAATTATGCATTGCACGGCGAGAGCAAGTGCAAAGGGCAGGGCTGCCATCACACATGCTGGTCACTAAACTGAAAGTTTCCTTCAGATTTCAAAGTCCGAGAATGTTCTCATTCTCATTTCAAAGCAGTGGAGCTTTTGTTAACCTGTGTCTACCATTATCAGGTAAGCCAGGAATATGTTGCTGACTCATTCTGAAATACTGATGTTTTACATTTTACCATCACTTTGTGGACGTCGGGCGGTAGTGTCAGGTTGTCCACCCAAGGACTGAATGTTATAAATTTTGAGTATACAGGAGTCGGCATTTCAATTAATAAAATTAAGCAAAATTCTTTATTTATCTATTTAAACATTGACTGCATATACACGTTGTCAAACATTTAAGCTCAAAGAAGCACCCAGAGTAATTTGTTCATATAGCTAGCCAACATTAGCTGAGCTATAATGAGTTGAGCTATAATTAAATGAGCCACTCAATTATATATGCATCCCACATTTAATTATGCCATTATGACATATTCCAAATGGAATAGTTTGTGGAAAATAGCTTGGTATTTTTGTTATGATTCTGCATCAACATGTATGTGGAAATAAGACTATAATACTTTATTTGTCTATATAAGACTAAATGGTCAGAAAAATGTTCCTTTTTAAGCATGATAGCAGAAAAATCAGCCCCTATACTAAGCATTATTTTTCACGTTTTTTTAAACATAGTAAACAACAGCACCCAAGTGGTTTAGTTACATAATACAAATTAAGTGAACAACCCAATGATATACAAATCCGATGATATACAAAGGACACTGCGGGAGAGAACAGAGAGAGAACACAGGGTAGAGTTCCTTATGAATGCCCACATTCTTCTCTCAGCCAAGACAATTCTCTCTCTGAGTAAAACCCAGAGTCTTGGCCAAGATGCAACACTACCACTCCTATGTATTATAGCTGTGAGAACTCATGCTCAGTACAACGAGCAACCTGCTAACGAGGTTTTTTCAGTAGTTTTTTGTAACTTTCACTGTTTTGGCAAGTAATTCAAGTGAGAAACAAGATAGACGATGAGGTTCTAAACCACAACAAGTGTTGCACTCTGCCCACAATTTGAGTCTTGATCTTTCAGATACCCCCAAGGAGCTGAAATGACATCAGAGTGGGGTACAATAGTAAGACACTAAGGAACTTTAAAATGTACAGTTATGAGCAGTTTTCTGTTTAGAGTGGTCTTCCAGGAAGTGGGATAAGAAACTAATCAAACTCTCTGTGGCATTCACCTTCTGCACCATCACCACTAGGTTGGAATAAAGCCGTACTGATCCCTGTTTTCAAGCATGGACTAAACTAAGGTATGCAAACTGACTTGACTTGCAAGGATGACTTGATGACTTCTTTTTCTATTTGGATTTGGATCCAATTTGGTTACATATTCTCACTAAAACCAAAATAAATCCCTCTGATTTTCAACCCTCAGCAACTCAGGTTCAACAGGAAATTTGTATATTTGGAATTGAAACAGACACTGGTGCTCCATCATCTCCCTGCACTCTCCTGAGTGTTTATTTAGTTCAGGGGTGTCAACAAAGGGCCAGTATGGCTGCAGGATTTTGTTCCAAACAATCAAGAGCACGCCTGATTACATTTAGTCTCTGTTTTCAAATAGTTGATCAGACAAGCTCTCACATATTTAGAATGAAAACCTGTGCCCACACTGGCCCTTTGTGGATCAAATTTACCAACCCTGCTTTAGTTAGTTACCACTTAGGGCCTGCCACCTCAAGCCTGGCCATCTATCCATTATCTGAAGTGTTTATCCGTAACCAGGGTTGTCGGGGCCTATCTAAATCGTCACTTGTTTTCCATCACTCTCATCACTGAAGTAAGCCTCCCTTTTAATACTATTCACTGCAAGTTGGTGAATTATGCCATGGATGGAGATTGCAAAGCAGGGGTTCGTCAGATCTGCTACATCATCAACATTAGCTTTTTCATGCTGAACAAAAAGTTTGGCAATCTCAGCACTGCAATCAGATATTCTCTCCTTCGGGAGTCGGCAGACTTGGATCTACTTGGATGTCTGGGCTCCAAAAAGCTTGTCCCACAAAATGCTTACATAGAAAAGTAAACCCTTCACATTTGAGACAGATGATGTGAAAATAACCATCCATTTCCATGAATTACGAGTGCTTAGTCACGTTACATGGCCTGGCTAGTGTCCCAACTACCTTCGTATTGCAAACCTGTGTCAATGATGCAGTCCATGAAATGTTAACATATTGAACTATTTGTGAGTGTGTGCATCAACATTCCTTTGTATACATCCTCGCTAGAAGGACACAAAAAGTGGTCTTATGAGGAACCACTGTATGTGAACACACAAAAATACCTCTTTCATCAGAAATTAGTTTCTCAGTGATGCGACAGGCTAAAAAATAAAAGGCGGAGACAGTACAGTTCTGGGCAAAGCTAAGATGACAAAGTTCAAGCCCTATCAATGTCTAGTGGAGGTTCATTCAGGACCGTAGAATGGTAGAAGCTCCCCATTGAAATGTGACACATGAAAACTCATTCCAGTCAATTCAGTTTTATTCATATAGTACTTTTTACAACCAATGTTGTCACAAAGCAGCTTTACAGATTAAATGTCCGCTCCCCTAGTGACTAAGCCAAGGGTGACAGAGGCAAGGAAAAACTCCCTAAAGCTGGAGGTACCAAGACAGTCATCTAGACATGGTTTACTTAAGTCCTTCTGCTAAAGTATCCAGAACCTACAACTTACCCATTTATAATGAAAGAGAATGGCCCTGTGAGTGAGTCCTACACATATCTATGGCATCATCAACAGTGCTAGTAGAATAGGGCATTGGACAGTCCATCTATTAAAGTAAAGTGAAGTGACCAAGGGTACAATAATGAAAGCCATGCTGTAGATCCTGTCCTCCCAAAATGGAGGGAAGACAGGGCACATGTGTGTTTGTATTAAAATGTGTGCAGCTTGATAGTAGGCCCCATGAATAACATAGCTTTAGTTTTCTAGCATATCGTTTGGTCCCTTGATCAGTCCTGAGTCAGTCAAACTGGTATTGCAAAAGTGTCCACAATAATCATGATTTTACTGCTGGCATTCTATTGTGTGTACTGTTGCGTAGCTATCTCACCTCCGGAATATCTCACTGAAAATAGTGACAGCTGAGTCTGACTGGAGTTAAACTTCAATATAATTCAAGTTGAATCTCTGTGCTCCAGTCCTGTCAATCACCTACCAAACTTCCTCTCACTAGACTGCCCTCTCTGTGTTAACAAGTTTGAACAACAAAGCATATCTGATTCTCTGATGAATCATAGGCACTTAATCCACTGCTCTATTCCATGAAATTAATCACATATCTGACCAGTTTTCTTTATCCTTGGTTCTTTTGTCCATTTCCTATGTAGACATTTTCTTTCTTCTTCTTCTTCAATTTATTCATTTCCTTATGAGTAACCTGTTGTTAAATATTTGCATCATAAGCTGACTCCTTACTGATTCAGTCTACAGTCTGCAAAGGCCATAGAGACGGTTGGTGTGGTATTGGAAGAAGAAATGAGATTTTGAATTAATTTATGTCCCTTCAAAAAGACCTAAGCTCTATCTCCAAAGTTCAAAGAAGTTCTTGTTGTAGGGAATCTATCAATATGTAAATCAGATTGGGGGAAAGGGGTGACCAGCTGAACACACTGGGATAGGCTGTTAACTCCAGTAAAGTTCAAACAGAACTATCACTCCTCTGAGATGAACTGACTTTCCATTGTCCTTCAAGACACTTTTCTATCTAACATGGAAAAGTCAACATGAAATGGAAATTGCAACATATTTTCCATTCCATACAGGCCTGGCACCACAAAGGAGTCATTAGTGAGGGATATGAAAACCAAAAAGAGGTTGTGTGTGTGTGTGTTTGAGGGGATTGCACATTTATATAGCAAAAAAACAGAATATGGTACATGTAAGAGTCAATTAAAGACTAGTTCATTGGTACTGGTAAAAAGGGGTTAAAAGGAAAATATAGATTTTGTTGTTAAGAATTTAATTTTATGAAAATGCACAAATATTGTTATGTTAAAAGCATAGAATATAGAAATGTGAAATTCTAATGTGCTTTTTGGTATTTTGGGCTTCTGGCACACTATAATTACGTGCTTACGTAGTTGGGGAGTCAGATACGCTGGAAGCAACACAGTTGACCGAGTCTTGCCATGTAAACTTCATTTTTATTAAACATCTCTTTTGAAGGAAAGATAACTGGACTTGCTCGTGTTTCAAATGCCTGTTGCTTGACTGACTTCTAAAGGTGGTACAAGAGGGTAAAGGTGTGCCACCGTCACAGTACAGTTATGTTCCTTAATTAAAGGAACTAAAGATGTACTCTTGAGAGTACCACCCCAGTTACAGCGTTGTTCCCGAAAGTACAGTTTAATGTGAGAGTATGAGAGAGTATGGAAAATGTGGAGCAACAAATCTAGGGTAGAATTGTCCAAAAAGTTATACACTCAAAAGCAAACCAACAGTACATCCACAACAAATCACCAGTGTCTTCCCCTATAGGAGCCCACAGAGCCCCAAAGTATCGCCACAACAGACATTTGGTTTCCTTTTGTGATTTGACATGTGCCACGGCAGAGGCGTGTAAAAAAATAATAGGTTTAGTGGAGCATGATGATTGAGTGGTGGGGCATTGCCCTGATAAATCACCCCCTGGTGCGGGGCCTGGGCAAATTTCAGAGTAAACCTCTATATCAGAAAGGGTATCTGAGATAGCTGAACATTTCCACTTGATTAGGTGGTGGGAGTAGAAGGTGAAACATCATACCCTTTGTAAATATTAATCTTTCCTGCTCACTGGCCAGTGGTGATATAGCCAAGAAACATATCTAGAGCTTGAAATATTTATCCAGAACTGTTGGAACCCAACTGCTCACATCAGGTTCAGATATAATGTCCTGTATAGGTGAATCAGATTTCAGGATTCAGACATTCAGGTTCTCATTTTTTATTGCTCCTGCATTTCCCCCCGCTTTATTTTTTATCCTTACCTTTTCCTTCCTCTCTACATTTATTAAAACATCTGGCATGCTGGAGCCACCCACTCATGCTGCTGACAGAATTTAGCACCATGCTTCATGAGGCCAGGCTTGTGAGAGAATAGATGCATGGGAAATAAAAACACAAATTGATTCAGGAGGGTACAGTTTATTGTAGCCAGAAGATACATATTTATATTTAACTTGTTTGGCCAAAAATATTTAAAATTTTTACAGTTTCTTTGTAAAAGGAAATAGCACAAAACAAGTGAAACCTAACAGTTGTTCCAGATTGAAAGTGTTTAGGATGTTGTTTAAAAGCATTCATTGATTACGTAATCCAGCCACTGCTAAATACAAACAAGTAAGAATCAGTCAAGGTATACAATTTACAGAGCCCTGACACTTAAGACCTGAAAAATCCTAAACAGCAAAGATTTAGCAGAAAAACTGAAAGCTGTGAGCAACACAAAATCTACCCAGGACAAATATTTTGCTTTATTTCGTCTTTTGCCAACTCCCACCCACACACATACTCACATATATTTTCTATCTTTACATCTGATGAAAAAATTTTAATCACCAAAAAAAAGGATGACACACTCAAGAAACATTCATATTCATATAAATGTAGAGTATGTCAGTAAAGAGTACAAAAGAGCAGTAAACATTGTAAATCATACAAGATGTTGAAGTGAACCCCACTATGCCTGTGCAACTGTGCACCATGCTTTAATTGATTTCAGTTAAATAGCACCAGCACTGATTGCCCCTCTGGCTGTTAAACAAGTTGCTTTGCAATTGCATGAGTTGGTATCTAATTTGTAACGAAAAATTGTGTTCAGGCACTCCAGGCTCAAGGAGTGCAAATAGTCAAATTATTAAAATGCCAGTCAGAATAGTGTCCAAGCATCTGAGATCGATGCCATTCACTGACTCTGTTGCACACACAGCAAAAATTACAAGCATTCTGTCAAATTCTGGCAAAAATTCAATGATAATTTGTAATGCAAAGTGAACTCTATGATATTAATATAAAAAAACAAATGCACTTATGCTGAACAAAGCCCTCAGTTTCCTGACAAGGTCAAAAGTATAAAGTATCCTTTTTGTAAGATTATTAGAAGTACACAAGTAACACAGCTGTATGCTTGAAAAGAATGAATTATGAATAATAAATGTGCAGATTTTCATTACCACCCAGTATCCATAGAGCTACCACAGCAGAAGAGGAAGAGAGCAAGAAAGACGTTTGGAATTGGATAATACCCATGCAAATATTCAATAAGAGCTATGAAGATTAACTGCAGGCATTTTAGTTATTAACAAAATTAGTAATGAATCCATAATTAATATAGAAAATCTTGCCATGAATAATGAGCCATTTCTGAGTGTGGAGATGTGATTGAGGCTGGCACACAGACACTTATCTGTCGCAAAATGATTCTTAGCAAATTTATCCTTGGGCCATGTAATTTGAACCCACTCTCCATATTCATGCAACACTTCATATACTGTAAATTATCATGCGGTTTTCATGACAACTAATTGAGATTTTGATGAGAAATTGAGAAGAGTGTGCCACTATTGTAGAGAGCGTGTGCTACCTGAGGATTCAGAGATCATGCATACAGATGAAATGATGCAAATATGATGCTTTTAAACAGCATGTCAAGTCAATGTAGAAATATCATAGAGTTAAAGGAACATGTTTTGTGCCAAATTGGACTTTCTGATCATTTCAAAGGCATTCTCTGTAGTGGTGGCGCATTCCAGGCAGAGAGTCTTTGGAGGTCATGAACAATGCAAATCAGAATCACTAAGTGGTTTATCTCCATCATCTGCTCCCCACAAGATTAATTACAATATTCAAAGTTTAATTAAATGTTCAGCGATTTCTCAGGTCACCTGAGCACAAAGCTGCACATAGAAGAAGTTGTATAATCATGCATGGGCGTCACCGCAATTCAATCTGAAGGGGACCCCCACATTTAACATAAAATATTAGTTCACCCAGCGCTGTTGAATCTTGAATCTTTCGCGAAAGTGGAATCTTTTCCACTTAATCGATAAGAGAACACATGCATCACTGGAAAGTTTTGAGCAGCCTGTCTATGCACTGACGATTCACTTCACCTGCATACGGTGAGTTGGAGGCAAACCCGGAGCGGATTTCCAGCGGTGTGTGTATTCTCCTATCGATTAAGTGGAATGTATTCTTTCGCGAAAGATTCAAGATTCAACAGCGGTTTCCAAATACCCCCACCCCCTTAAAGGACCGAGACTTTTCACGCAGCAACCCATACACCCACCCACCCAAACCCCGCCCCCGCACCAAACCCCAAACCCCGACCCATGCCCAAAACCCCATCCCCATGCGTAGACCAATGTTCCCCCCTCACATTAAAAATGCTTCTGACGCCCTTGTAATCATGCATGAAAATGTTCCTAAAAATGAATGAAAGGTTGGCACAAGATTGTTTGAATAATACTAATAGTTGGTTATTGGTTTTCATTCATTGGTAGCAACATTAGCATTATTGACTGAAATATTCCTTTTTGTTCTACAAAGGCTGGATGATTTGCCAGTGATTGAGGAGCATTGTTGAAAGAACAGCTGAAATGATTTCCTGGATTTTCTGGTAGATGTTTTGCACATTATTAAAGTGTCGACTCAGGGAGCCTGTAGACATGCATGCAAATTTTATGCCTTTTACATCTTTAACAGTACAAAAAGGAAAAATCACCAACTGTCACTGAAAATAATGAGTCATCATGGGATTCCATCCTTCCTTCATTTCGCCTTTTCTCTTTCATTATTTACTCAGGTTACCATCTGTCTTTCAATTATTAGGTATCGACTCTCAGCATTCAGAGCACGGAGTTATTTTTTGGGTCATGTTATCGGAGATCAACCAAAGGATTGTTGGAATATATTACTGAAAATGTATGCAAGGCTCATTGCTTCTAGCTTAAGTCACCCTTCAGCTTAGAAAGCTACTTAAACCCCGAAATTATTGTTAATGTTGGAGAAAAAGTGCTTTTATCAGCAACCAGTTTTACATGAAAAATAATGAAAGCTGGCCTTTGAGCACATCGCTGACAAATTTCAAAGGCGTGCTGGTCTGATCTCGGAGCCTGTGGGTGTTTGTGTGTAAAGACAGTGCAGAGAGGAGGTGTTGCGGTTCGTACACTCACTGCATAAAGGAGAGATCAGCAGTTTCAGACTACATTCAACCCTTCTTTCATTTGATTTGACACTCTTTGTCTTTGTTTACCTTTGCTCCTTGTCAATGAGATTTGTTTTTCTCCTTTTAACTATTTATATAGCTTCTATGTTTATTGGTGTGCTGTTGACAGCAGAGGAACTTCGGAGCGAGTGTGTGGAGGCTAGAACAGGGTGTAAGGTTTATTCTGTGTGGCTCTGAAGGAAATTACTTCCACGCTGCTGTACTACCCTGACTAAAGCACTGAAGAAAACTTCTGACAGCATGTCAGAACTTTGGCAGAACTATGCATATCCTGATGAATATGGATGAATATAGAACAATGGTGGCTGACACACTTTCAGTCTCTGATTAGGGAAGAATGGCAATGCATGGATCTAAAAACAAGAGTTCAGCGGTCCAGGAACGCTAAAAGTTGTAGGTTTTCCCTACTGTTCCTCATCCTCTCCTCTGTGACCACGTCAGCAATGACTGTCTACTCACTACGAAACCAAACACCTTAATTTTACCGCTTCAAATACAGGAAATTAAGGAAACGTAAGGGGAAAAGTGCACAGATTAAGGCTGATTAAGGGGTAAAACTATTGAATTTTCCCCTTACTTATTCAAATGTGCCCCCTAAATAATAGAAACTCCTGAACATTACAAACACCTTACATTTTTAAAAGATTAAGAGGTTTCACACTCATGCCTTAAATCTAATTTTAAGGTAAAATTAAGGGGTCTGTTTCACAAATTAACAGCCACTTAAATCAGATTAAGGGGTTTGGTGTATTTTCGGGGGTAAATTAAGGTAGGACTAAGTATATTGTGTTTCTTAGTGAATTGAAGTGACAGAGTTGTACTTTTGAGTGAACATTGTGATTGGCTTAATTCATCAATATGTCAGAGTTAGATTTGATTTACCAAAGTGGATCAGCTCCATGCAGGTCTGTTCTATTCAGTTTAACACTTCTAGGCTGCTGTAGTCCAACTGTTAACCCAAAGCACTCCTGCCTTCTGTGTTCTCCAACAAACACAAATCTAAAAGTTGGATTGGTGTGACATATTTGAGTATGGTTATTAGAAAACTCTAGAATGTCCAATGATATTGTTCTAGAATGACTGGTGCGTGTGACAAATGTCCACCTCATTCACACTGTTCTAGAATGTTCTACCCATTTGCAGTGTTATAGAACATTCACACTGGGATAGAATGTACACCCCAGTCACACTGTTCTAGAATGTTCTCCCCTATCCTCAGTGTTATAGAACATTCACACTGGGATAGAATGTTCCCCCCACTCACAGTGTTATAGAATGTCCACCCCAGTCACACTGTTTTAGAATGTTCTCCCCCATTGGCAGTGTTATATAATTTCCTCCTTATTGACATTGTTCTAGAATGTTCTCCCTTATTCACAGTGTTACACATTTTTCCAGAATGTTCTACTCAGTTCAAAGTGTTCTAGAATGCCCACCCCACTCATTCTGTAATGTTATTCCCCATTCAGAGTTTTATATGATGCGCTCTGTATTCACACTATTCTAGAATGTTCCCACTCACACCATTCACACTGACTTATTTGCCTTGTTATTTCTAATTCCGGTTCTCCTTCAAGGTAAATCCAAAGGAACGTTAGAACGTTGATGTTTGATGTTGGTTAAAAGCTAACGTACACTGGATGAGAAGTGTGGCATAGCTGAGCTTAATGTACAGAAGTTCAGGGTGGGTAGGCACTCATATATTTAATGGAACACTCATTGATCTGTGCTGGAGGTTGCCGGCTGATGCTGTGAGGTAATATTGAGTGTGCCGTGGATCTCAGTCTCTACAGACTACACTGCCTTTCTCAGATTGCATTTTATCAGTCACTGTATATACACAAATGGAGCACAAGTTACAGCTGACTATATGTTGTTTCCCACATTGCATTTAGGGGTCTTTCCTCTAACTGATTGATTCCTACTATAGCTGCTTTTTATAGTCTTAAAAGCTCATTTGTAATGCTACTGAGAGACAAAGGAATGGGCTCTTTCATGTACCACGCACATAATACGAACGGAGTCCTATTCAGTGTAATCCAGTGATTAAGGGGGGAAATCTGGTTTCGTTTGTTTATTTCTCCTCTGGGAGCTACTGCTGTTGGTTCTTCAGTCATTTTCATCTTGCCATAGAGTTGTGGAATGCTGACAGGTCTGTACATCACCAAAGCTGGGACAGCAGGCCATTGTGTACTCGCATGTGAGTCCGGGGTTTATCTGATAATGACTAGGGGAGAATGGGGAGAGCTATGGCTTAGCACAAACCACCAGCAGTGGCCTGGATTTACTGTCCTAATGTCAGATGGAAGAAAAACACACATACTCTGAGCGGACAAGTTTAGCAGGCCCATAATGCTGAAGTAAACGCTCCATATCGACAGCTTAGTTCAAACCTCAGTATTATCAGCTGCTGCTGCACTATTAATAACACCGTCTGATCTTCAGACTTCAGGAGTGTGATGACTTGTGCCTTTTCATCTGACAGTGTATGTAATCAAGTCAAATCAAATCAAATGCTGAGTGTCATCCTCATTGTTTGCTCATTATGTAGTATACGTCCTAATCCCAAAAGCTTCGAAAGCAATGCAGAATTAGTTCCCAGCATTGATTATTCCCTTCTCTGCTGTGATTCAAGTTTTGTCAGTGAAATCAGGCCCATTTTAAAGCCTGTCTGCTGAGCAGAGTGGAGCAGGAGGCATGCCGATGTGAGAAAACAACATTAAAGAATCTTAGTCTTGTAGGGGAAACCCACACAGTGTCTACACACAGATGGGAGCATCACACACTCGCGCAAACAGTGGTAAATCTGACACAAAACCAGGCTTCTTCAGAAGCGTGCTAGCTATGCTTGTTCTGGTGGCATCCCGTGTTAATGTGCTTTTAATTATCAAATGCTCTCTATTTCTCATTCCGACCCTGTGCTGAACACGGGCCATAAAAATGCGCAACAGGACAGAAGCACTGGCTTAAATATGAATAAGCAGCCGGTGTGATCATGCCTCCGGTGCACCCTGCAACACCTGCACAGCATTACAATGCTGCTGTTAATTATTTTAGTTGAATAAACTGGGTGTCAGGGGAGGAGTAGCAGAGAGAATTTTTATACAGCGTGGCCAGGAATGATGCACTCCTGTCCACACAGATGACACTGCAATGGATATTTCTTGTAAGTTTACAGAAACTTAATTGGTGCCTTTTGGTCCACAGGGGGCAGCTGGTTACTCAGACATTGCCCCTGTGTTACGAAAGCAGAAAATAATATTATCATAAAGCACAGAGATAAGCATATGTGTGTGTGTGTCTGTGCATTAGTGTGTGTGTGTGGGGGGGGGGCGTAAACAGAGAGAGAGCGAGAGAGAGATATTAATGTATAAATGTTTGCAGGCATTACTTGATGTAGGGCTGGTTGTTGAAGTGGAGGTGAATTGCATGCAGACTATAAGTGGAAATGAAATGTTACGGTAAATACACATGAGTAATACGAGTATGATTATGAAGATAGACTGGGAGTGTGTGTGTGTGTGCACATGAGAAAGAGAGACAGAGATAACATTATTGATTACTACTCATCTGTTATTTCATTTTCCATTTTGTTTGTCTGTTTATTTTTCCCTCCGCTATTTAGATGTATTGCTTATTGCTTTGTTAGCAATGTAATCTGTAATATTCATGTCAATAAAGCCCATAAAGAACTGTTGAAGTGAAGTGTCTGAGCGAGGTGTTGGGCGGTTGTGTTAAAAGATGTGGGATAAGCAACATGGGGAATACTAATTAGATATTTGAATTTTTAAAGCAAGGATGTGCGCACCTTCATGCGTAGGTTTGCTCTGTTGGTTTGCAGACAGATGGGGGGGATATGAACTCAGGTCTTTGTTGTTGTGTGCGATGTAGGGATGCATTTTTGGGGGTTTTGAAGTCAAATTTCATGAAGTGCAAAGTGTGCCATGCAGCATCTGATGAGGAGATCACGCTCCGATCCTCTAGAGGAACGGTGTGATGATGTGAATCACACACTCCACACACAGGGTGCATCTGCTCTAGCAGTGTACCCCGCGTTCTCATCAGCTGAGTGAAAAGGCAAGGATGACTGAGAAAGGAGTGAATGTGAGTGTGTGAGTGTGGGTGTGGGTGTGTGTGTGTATGTGAGAAATAGAGAGAGAGAGAGAAAGGCAGAGAGAATGTGGGGAAGAGTCCAGAAGAGATTCCCTGTTTTGTTGGAGGGAAGAAAGAGTGGCCGTTAGTTCAGGGAGGTTCATTAATCTGCCCCGTCACACTGCCGCCCATACGGCCTCGTAGGGTAGCGGATTTCTTTGAGATCAAGATAAAGAGCTCAGAAACCAGAAATAAATAGACTCAGAAGAATGAATATTTGAACATTTATGGTCTTGTTTTCTAAGCACTACAGTGTGTTTAAACTGGAATGAACACATTTATGTAAACCCCCTCCATCTTCAAAAAAAATAGTTAATTATGTTCTTTTTATGCAGGCTCAATATATAATAGATTTGTAAAACTATTAGACCCAGCAGCTCTGCTTGTACTGATAAGAACATGTTCAAACACACACACAGACAAAAAGAGACTCTCATCTCTCAGATATAGCAGCAGCCTAAAAATAGGTACTGCAGAGGGGGCAGGGGGGAGAGAGAGTGGTGTTAAACTCTTGGGTACTGAGTGAAGACAAGCCGAGCATGAAGAGAGCACCTGAAGCAAGGTCTGAGGAAGGCCTCTGGTGCTTGTCATTATAATCACTCCCAATTCAAGCCCACAAGCACACACACACTTTGAGCAGTGTCTGTTTTGTACTGAACACTCTTTTGTTTAGATTCCTTACTCTGAATCTCTACTTTGTACCTGCTCACCACTGTCCATTTTTCAAGTTAAAGAGAGAGGCTGGGAGTTTTGACTACTTCTGGGTTGGGAATAGACTGCCCAGCCATAAAGCAGTGATCCTGTGGCCAGAAACTAACTAGTGATGAGGGACTGGAAGATGACTGACATGGATTAGAGGATGACATGGCGCGTTTAACTGGTTGCATTCTGCGAGAAAATGCAAAGTGTGATTGCATGGTTGCTACAAAGCCAGTTTGGAGTTACCAAAATACCAGTTTTGTGTGCAAAAAAGTTTTTGTAAAAAAAAAAAAATACTCACACTCAAACCAGCAATCTTCTGATTCAGTGCTCAGCGTCTAACCACTGAAACAATAAGGGGGCACTAACTTGCTCTCTCTTACCAAGCCATTTATGGTTAAGACAGGCTTATTATTTGTCATTAAACCATAAAGAACAGTGACGCATGTCTTATTTAAAAACTGACTTTATCTTTAGTGTCTTGAAGTCTGTTTTTGAGTCTGCTGAAGTTAAGAAGAACAATAGCGTAACTGCTTCCACAATCACACTAAGTCGTCAACAGGAGTGCATGGTGTGTAAAAACCCCAGCAATGCTGTGCCTGATGTCAACACAATGCACCCTACCATGTTAGTTTCACTGCTCTGCTGGGAATAAAACACCACTCAACATTTATATCTGGTCATCATTGGTCATATGGTGGTCTCTTTCCATTGATGGACAGGGAGGATAAACTGTTAACCAAAAGATGTATAAATTGTAGGTGTTTCTGATTAAACGGCCAATAAGTGCAGTATAATGTGAAGTTTTCTTGATGAGTGCTAAATCATTTCATTATGTGCAATACCTTGTTATTATTATTATGTGCAAGAGTCTTACTGTGTGAAATATCACTACTTATGTTAAAGGTCCCATGACATGCTGATTTGTTATGCTTTTATATAGGTCCTAGTGGTCCCCTAAAGTCTGCATCTAAAGTCTCTTTCCAAAATTCAGCCTTGGTGCAGAATTACAGCCACTTAGAACTAGTCCCAAGATTTCCCTGCACATGCCGTTTCTTAGAGGTGGAATGAGGAGGATAGAGGCGGGGCGAGGAGGGGCCATCTGAGCTGTCTCTCTCTGAACGGTGGAGCAGGATGATCAAAGCACGCTTTACAGCTAACGCCATTTCTAGCCACTGCAGGACCACAGGCTAGGGGAACTCGTATTAATGTTAAAAAATCTGACAAAGTGAAATTTTCATGTCATGGGACCTTTAATATTACTTATATACTTCTGATCTCTACTATGTGTGGTAATTTATTTAGATTTATATATTGTCTCTGTGTCTCTGTGTGACTGTGCAGTCATAAAATACGCAGTTTCCTCTGGAATCAATAAAGTTTTCTGATTCTGAAGTGTAGAAACAAGATATATAAACTCAGTGCATGCAGTCTATGCCTTGGTAACTTGTACTGTGTGATCCAGTAAAATATCCTCTGAGTTAGATAAGTGACTGGAGAATGTTCCATAATGCGATTTGACTGGTCAATTGTTAAAGGATGTGTGTCATTTTCCCAAATTCCTACAGCGTGGATTGAAATGTCACAGCCTGGATGTTCTTGTTAGCGATGCATAACAAGGACCATATTTAGTAACATCAATATTGAATGATTGTGCCTTGTCTATTTGTAGGTTATGTCATTACATTAGCTCAAGGTGAATTGGGACAGAATAACAATTACTGAAGAAGCTCCAGGTTTAGCCAATACCACAAAGCCATGCACTCTGCAATTATCATTGTCAGACTATAAAACTAAGGACATTGCAGATTCATACTAGTTAAAATCACGGAAATCCTTGACGGTAACTCAAAATATAAGACCTTTCCAGGTAAAACAAATCCAGCACCAGTAGGGCTTATATTGAATTGAGGTCCTGGAGGAATGCTATTTCATTCCATGGCATACTTGTGTATGGTTGGGATGACAATAAAGATCTTCTTGATCTCCTGATCTTGCTCTTGACATCCAAAACCTTTATGCTCCTCATAAACTTCCCGAACAACACGATGGAAGATTTTTTGTCAGTAGTACCTCATCACAGAGGCTACATGAGAGCAGGGAAAATAGAAAGATGTGTGAGAGCAAGAGGAGAATGAGAGATCAGAAGAAGTGCTCGCTGCTAACACAGTTTACTTAGGGTCAGTGCACATGGCTGCATTCACCAGAAAACTCCAGGTCCTCGAAAAGACAGATGGTTGAAATTTTTTTGAGCTCTCGATTATGAACAAAAAATGAATTTGGGGATAAACTACAGCAAAACAGAAATGTTAATGAATGGTTAGAGAACAAAGAAATTACCATCAGGCAGGATAGGTGGTTTCCACTACAGTCACACACACACACACACACACACACACACACACACACACACACAAATGATACAAGCAATCATCACAGACCTAACTGGAAGGAAAGGGAGAGAGAGATTTCATCTAATCTGTTCTTCCTCCCCTTGCCACAGTAATCACATTGTGAGTATAATTATGATGGTATTACACTGCGCACACAATGCAGGCGAAGCCATAGTAACAGGAGCCTTCTGGACACAGCCAAGCCAAGAAAGGAATACAGAGGAATAAAACTTATCCAGCTCCATCATTTCCATGACTTCATAAGTTTCATCACTCTCTGATATGTCAAAAATCTCCCAATGAATGTTTCAAAGCAAGATTATGTCCTCAAGGCCAAGCACATACCCTGTGAATACACATCTCCTGCCATGTTCACTCCAGCATAAACTCCCATCCCTCCAACAATAAAGAACACATATGAGCAGACATGCACACACAACACATACACACACTTAAAAGAAACCCACACACCTTTACACACGTAAAAGCACAGATACACATACCCTCACTAGCGTGTAGCTCGTCTTTGCCACCTGCTGGTGAAAAACTGCCAGTATTGCCCTGTAGGGAGCTGTAGATGTCATAGGCCATCTGGCTGGTGAGATAAGCCGTACAGATCGATCCAGGAACGGCCTGCATTCTTCTTTCCAGTTTCTACTTCTACTTTCTTCGTTTGACAGTTTTTCATTCTGATATTAACAAGTCAGAGGCATGTTTTCTGCTCTGGACAGAGCCCACCTTGGAGGGGCAATACCGAAGATATTTGTCTCTGTCCGCACATTTGGCACATCATGATTATTTATAACAATTTGTTTGGCACATCACGATTCAAACAAAATAGTTTGCATAGGTTGTCATGGAACACAATGAGCTTGAGTTGTACATAGGGCACATTTTAAAAAACCATCTATTTTCCATTTAAATATTATTTAATGTTTGTCTACCATAGCAAAGATGTACTCCACACTGACCCTGAGCAGCTGGTGGCCTAGTGGTTAGGACGCTTGCCCTGTGATCAGGAAGTTGTGGGTTCAAATCCCAAGACTGCTAAGCACCTCTGAGGTGTCCTTGAGCCAGGTACTGTCCGCACACACTGCTCCCCGGGCGCCGTGTTCCTGGCTGCCTGCTGCTTCACTTGGTGAATGAGTTAAATACACACTGTGTGTTCATGCATGGTTACTTTCACTATACAGGGTTGAAGACAACCTTAATAAACATGGTACTTCTCTGCCTATTTCTTACCTTAATTGGTAAAAGGCCAAACTGTGTTAATCTCAGGCATGCCATAAGTATAGTTGGGTATTGGCACATGTAATATAAGTAACTGGTAGTATGCTTGGCCTCACAAAAAGAACAAACAATGGCTTGAAATTGAAATATAAAACATCAAGGTAACGTATTTATATAGCACATTTTCCTACAATAAATGTCATTCAGCATGCTTTACAGAGACACACTGAGCATGAAAAGCATAAAAAATAAGTTAGCAATAAAATCAATGTAGAATTACAGTAAGACTTAAGATATATTGTAATAATAAAAAGGTATTGAAATCAATACAAAAGAATATATGTACATGATTTTACTGGTTAACTGCCGGCTGGGCAAAACAAGGCTGTTTTTAGCTTCTTTTTCAAATAAACAACAGTTGGTGCAGGTCTGATCTCCATGGGGAGCTGGTTTCAGCAGTGGGCAGCCTAATGACTAAATCCCATTTCACTTTATTTAGTTTCAGCTCTGGGCACACTAGCCGATCAGCTCCTGTCGATCTAAGAGACCTTCCAGACTGATATTCATCAAACATTTCAGAGATATATTTAGGGGCAAAACCACTGAGAGAGTTAGAAACATTGAGCAATTCTCTAGACTGTTTTTGAAAATGTCATAGTCCTTACTTTTTCTCCATTTACGTTCAGCCTTTCTGCAATATCTCTTCTGATTTGTGCTCACTGTGTCATTTCTGCTTGGTGCTTTCTGTTTACCAGAAATCCTTTTAGTCTTCACAGGTGCTATATCATCAAAGACTCTGAGAACTTTGGATCTAATCAAGATCCAGTCATCCACAGACTCTGATGTTATACGAGATAACATAGATATGGCTTCCACAAATAGAGCAGCTTTTTATTTGAATGTTTTAGGTCTAGTTTGGATGATTGGAAGAACAAACCCACCAAAGAAAACACAGACATATCAGATGGAGCTAAATCCCTAACATTTACATTAGAAACACTGATGAGCAAATCTAGTGAATGGCCTTATATTACTTATATGCTGCATCAGATCAAACCTGTCAATCAGTTCTTTAGAAGTGCAGTCATTGATCACTAGTCATAATAAGAGAGTTAAAATCTGTAGAAATGATTGGCAGCATTTCAGAGAACTGATCAATAAAGTTCAGATAGTATTTTGGGGGCCTGTACATAACAAGTAAAACTCATTGGAGAGCTTTTATCACAGTACAGAGATACTCAAAGGAATTAAACTCACCAAGTGAACACATTGAAGTGTGTCTACCAATTAAGCTTTTAAAAAAGTCAAGGTTTGATGAGCTGATTCAAACAGCCATGTTTCAGTTAAAACGAAAATCTAATTGCTGTGCAGAAATAAGATGATTAACTAAAAGTGACTTGTTGGCCAGTGACCAAACATTAAAGAACTAACACAACACACAGAAAGGATTTTAAACAGTCTGAGGTTGATGTACAATCTGTTGTAATTTGGACTGATTAACCCTGAGAACTGATTGCACCCTGCTACTTCTATTCCCTGTCAGAACTGGAATAGGTCCCAGCTTGTCTGGAGAGCAGTCATGAGTAGCAGCACAAGTGTTGCCGCTGGTGTTGAGTGGATGTGTTGCATTCTGTTGCTGCTTTATGTTTACATTTGCAATCCTGAAAAAAAAAAACATTGAAATTTTATTTGCATGTACACATATACTTTTTACAAACATATAGGGATGTCTTACAATGTTTCTATAATGTTTTCATTTTATTTATTTAATTCTTTTTATTATATTATCCCTCTGTTCAGCACTTTGGCCGACACTTGATGTCTTTTAAAATGTGCTATATAAATAAAGATGACTTGACTATTTCATTTGTCCAATTACACACGGTATCCTGAAATGGACAAAATATACACGAAATAGGTTGTTTTTTTCTATACACTACACAGTGTAGAAATATCAGCATCAGACTGAAACCGGAGTGCGGAACAAATAAAAATAGCATGGAGCTTCTGTGGTGACACATCTTAACCCTTAGAACGTGAGGGGCACCGATTTGTGCTGGCATCACAACAATGGGTACATTGTCATCAAATAGCATTATTGTAATTTTAAAAACATGTATTAATAATAACCGCTACTGAGATTTAAAAAATAGAGTCACACGCAAATTCCCATTAAGAACAAAAATGCCCAATTTTCTTTTATTTTAGGTCTTAGAAAAGACCTTTGAACCTGGGAGAACCTTCAGGATAGTCTCCATCCATGAGTGGGTGGGGAAAAACCCCTGGAGGCGGGTCTGGAGAGCGGCCATGTGCCGGCACTTTGTTAAGATCAGATTTTACTAATATGCTCTGAGTTCTAAGGGTTAATAAAAATAATGCAGTACGGGAGTGGAATATTAATGCCTGGCCATGATGTAGTAAGACATGAGAATAACTGACATGCTGTATCTTCACCTTACTACCAACTTCACTACCACAACTCACTAAGTCTTGGTCACGCATTAGGAGTTCACTGCCATGTCTTAGTAAATTGTGGCTACACATGAAGATGTCATCACACAGACTTTATAAAATTGTAAAAATTGTGTCACTTTACCATGGCCTGCAGTGCATATAGTTGTATTGTTTTGCTGCACTCTGTGTTGTTGAAAATACTGCAGTCCCACAAAGCAAGCAAAAAGATGATCACTCAGGTTTCCACTTGCACCCGGAAGAAGTACAACCAATATTATCACCAAGCGTGGCAGAGTCTGGAAGGAAAAGTCCAATTATAGGTTTAATCTTACATGTAGCTCCCCTAAGTGCCAACAAATCAGTTTTTGTTATGCCTGGACAGCTGGGCAGTGTTTTATCTAGCTTCATTTCTCTTTTAGGACTGCACAGAGGCGCTCTTGCAGGCTCCTTGGCTGTCCTCCAGTAAAAAGAAGGACTTTTGTTCTTCTCCAAAAGTGGAGATGTTGCTTATCTAAGAAATTAAAATCTTCTTTTAATGCCTTTGCCAGGGATGCGATGTGTGAACACAATCTGCCTTCTTAAAGGAAGCTCAGAACAGCATGGGAGAAATGGAAGATTGGGGTGATTAGAGAAAGAAATGGCTTTCTTTTACTTCTCTGCACAAACATTTCTCCTTAAAAAAACAAACTCGGCTGTTGCAGCAGCTTTTCAAGAAAGCATGGAGCGTTCCGTCTGCATTTAAGGGTAATCATAACTAATGGTGCACATTTAAAAATAAGAGCATCCCAATAATGCGCACTCCCGATGTCCACAGAAGGTCACCGTGAGAAAAATACCCACTACACCGGCGAATGAGGCTGACCTTCTAACCATAATGATAAAGCATGGATGGAGGACCAAGCCGAAGTTGCCATTAACCCAGACCAAGCAGCAGAATCACAGAATCAATCGGGGAATATGCTTTTATGATGGAGCCAGCTATGATTTACTGTACCCATAAAGCCACTCGAAGAGGCAGAGTGGGCCATAGAAGACTGAGAGGTACTCTTTGTTCTGGGTACATTGTTCTGCTGTTGCCTCGCTTAGCTCTGTCACTCATTCCCCCAGCTCTCATTGACTTACGACTAGGTGACAGCAATAAAACAAGCATACCTGCAAAGATTTCCATACCTGCCACTGGGTTCCACTGCCAGCCTCAGGCACATCTAACTTTACCATGAGAAGTGACGGGAAGAAATCCTTCACAGCCACAGTTTCAGCACTTGAATTATACATTGAAGAGATTCACAATCACAAGGATACATGTTCATTGATGTCTTTTTCTTTCATACTAGAGTTGTCCGTCTTCATTTTAAGAGCCATAAAGAGAAGCTTCATTTTTATATAAAGCTAGCTTATGAATTTACAATAGATATGAGTATACATTTCATATTAAACCACAATGATAATGACAGATGCTTAATACTTCTTAATGAAGATACTTGAGTCTTACCTTCACTGACTTTACTGGTATCCCTGAGATGAAAAAAACAAGATAGAAAGCACATAGCTCACATGCAAAAACAGAGCACCACACACACCACAAAAGAAAAGAGCTGAGATATCAAAATTTACTAGCCAAACAGTCCAAGCTGGGATGCATAAAAAAAAGAAAATATCCTCTGATTTGGGCCCCATTTTGTCATTTAAATTATTTACATTTTCTGGTTGTGTAGGGCATCTGGTGGCCTAGTGGTTAGGGTGTTTGCCCTGCAACCAGGAAGTTGTTGGTACCCTGAGCAAGGTACCGTCCCAACACACTGCTCCCCAGGTGCGGTGTTCCTGCCCGCTGCTTCACTTGGTGAATGGGTTAAATACAGAGGAAGAATTTTGTGCTGTGCTGAATTTGTGCTGAATTTTCACACTGTGTGCTGTGGTGTGTTCATGTATGACAGAATGGTCACTTTCACTTAATCTTTTTTATCCTTACATAAATACTTTGATAAATACCATGTCAACTGTAATACTGTTTACTGGATTTTTCAAAAATTATAAGTGAGAGACTGTGAGTTTGATCAACGGTGATGACACCACCATCCATGGCCATGAATCTAAGAGTGCACAATTCCGTGGGCCTGCTCACTTTGGACCGAGAGGATGGCCTTCCATTCCCCCATCATTCAGCGTGATGCGCGCTAGTACAGGTGTCTGATAGTTGATGTAATGGAATTGGCTTTTAGCATGTTGAATTGTCCAGTAATGCTGCGGCGGTGGTACTTCGCCTGACTCGGAAGAAGCGTGTGCCAGCATTTACCCTCCCAGTATTCATGATGTGGCTGGGGGAGTCCTGTGGATGGAACGGAACATAAAAGTATCGAGAAACAAAGTAGAAGCAAGCTCAATGTGGAGAAAATCCAATTTTCACAGTTAAAGAAATACAAGGTCTGAAATTACTATTAGACTTCACACCAACAAGCTATTTGAAAGAGGTACTAAAACTCCCACAGCTGCAGAAGATGTGAAATGTTATTGGCTTGTGATTGGCTGGAAGCTGGCTGGGTGCTGTAATCGCATGAGACCAACACTTTATTATATTTATTAAAAACAGAATTACAACACATTAGGTGTAAAAAGAGCAAGAAAGGTAGTGCCTGGTGCTCTGGAGCTACTTTGTTGCCTGTGGTCCTGGGGTTTTGTAAATTCTCAGAAGTAAAAGTGTATTTTGGCCAACACTCAGGGTACCACTGCCAGGAGGCTACATCTTGGTTGAAATGCTTTCTGATAGTCATCCAAAATGCACCTCAGAATCAATAAAGAAATGGCTCAGTAAAAGACAATTGGCACTCTAATGGCCATTTCAGTCCCTAATGTCAACATTATTGAAAATCTCTGGTTTAAGCTGAAGATAGTCTTCCATAAGTACACACATATAGACTTTATGTCTTTATAAATAATAGACACATGCTTGTTAAGGAAAAGGTTTCTACCAAGGACTGGAAAAAACATTTTGGTGTTTAATAAGTTTTCTTGGAAGGCAAAAAAAACTTCATCAGTGTTTTTTTTTGTGTCTTTGAACCTCATGAGTGAAGTGAAAATGATCATTCTGTCATACGTGAACACGTGTACGACTAGGTGACAGCAATAAAACAAGCATACCTGCAAAGATTTCCATACCTGCCACTGGGTTCCACTGCCAACCTCAGGCACATCTAACTTTACCATGAGAAGTGAAGGGAAGAAATCCTTCACAGCCACGGTTTCAGCACTTGAATTATACATTGAAGAGATTCACAATCACAAGTATACATGTTCATTGATGTCTTTTTTCCATACTAGTCTGTGTATGAAAACGTGACCATTCTGTCATACGTGAACACACCACAGCACACAATGTGAACAGCACTAAATTCTTCCTCTGTGTTTAATCCATTCACCAAGTGAAACAGTGGGCAGCCAGGAACACAGCGCCCGGGGAGCAGTGTGTGGGGCGGTATCTCGCTCAAGGGTACCTTAGAGGTGCTTAGCAGTCTTGGGAATTCGACCCACAACTTCCTGATCACAGGATGAACGCTCTAACCACTAGGCCACCAGTGTACCTACATACAGAGTTGAGTGTCGTTAACATTCTTTTGGGGGAGGAGGGGGTCATTTTTTGTTTGCATTTTTAAGTTTAAAAAAATAAACACTTAAAGTTAAATCAGTCAGTCAATAAATCCATGTATTTTCATTCAGAGCACACATGCTTGATCCGAAACGTAAAGTGGGAACTTTATTTGGCAAATACATAAATAATCCTCTTTTAACGTTCCTTAATATAAATTCAGTTTGGATTTTGTAATCTACTATTGTTTCGATTTTTGAAAGGATTTATAGAACTCTCTGTTCACATGGTATTATGTTCTGGCAAGATTTACAGCACAAGCAAAGAAAGCTCTGAAACTGTGAAAATTTCCCACTGAGAGTGCTGCCGCTTCTCTCTCAGGCGTCTGAATCTTTTGCGTTCCAGATGAAAGCTTGCACTGGGAAAAGAAACAACAGACTTTTGGCTTTCGTTGACTTATTCTGTTTGGTTTATTCTGGTAGGCATGAGTGCTGTGTTGAGGCTGTGATACAGAGACTGCGGCTTTTCCGCATGCCTCTTGAGGGAGTGTTCAACAGGCACACAATCATGCACACAAACAAATTCAGCAGGGCAGGATAGAGGAGAGGGCAGAGAGGCAAACAGAGGAAGTGTGTGTGATGCCTAAATGTCCTAAATGCTTTGTAACATGGCCATCTAGTGGCAACAGTGCAGTAGTGGAAAAGGATCTGCTGACATCTGCCACTGAACATATATGGAGATCTTTAGTGTGCACATTACAAGAATGGACCCCACTTCTCACACATGAACTTGAATATAGCTGGACCTACTACCTACTTTATGTCTGGCTCTTCTTATACCTTGCTTTTTTAGTGCCTGTTTTCTACCAAATGTTTGTTCTGTTTTATTTTTTCTTGAATGTTTTATGAATTCAGCATTTTTGCACAGTTCAGTCATAAAGTCAATTACAGTGGTTTGGTGGTAATAAGAACCATGGGTTAAAAATCTGCTATACAGGCATTTAACTACAGCTTATTGTATTTAATGTCCAAAATGACCACTGAGGCCACATGTGTCTTCTGAGTTATTCTATGTAAAATTGAAAAATGCTTTTTTAAATGTCTTTTTCCTCTTATGTTTTTCTCCCCCCCTCCCCAGTCCCTTTTTGTTTAATTCAGTTTTGTTTTGTTAGTCCCCATGTTCATTGTTCGGCTGGTTTCCCCATTTAGTGTCCTGTTTCTCATTAATTCATTTTCTGTAACCACTTCATTCTTACTAGAGACGTGGGTACCTGGAGCCTATCCCGGGCTCTACATTCATGAACCAGGGACTCACCTTGGGCGGGGCACCACCCCACCGCAGGGCACATACACTTCACTCACACCTATGGTCAATTTTGAATCCCCAGTTCACCTGACATGCATGTCTTTGGACTGTGGGAGAAACGGGAGACCCCAGAGGCAACCCACGCCACCACAAGTAGAACATACAAACTCCACACACACAAGACCAGGACCAGGATTCAGACCCCCAACCCTGGAGGTGTGAGGCAACAGTGCTATCTACTGCACTACCTTGGGACCTGTTTCTAATTATTTTGTTAATTAATCCCTGTTTGCTATTACATCCTACTTTGTGCTCAACATCTCCACATGACAGAACATTAACAATACCCTACATGTACCTCTCTGTCCTAAACATATTATTAAGAAATGCATTTAGGCCAGAATTTCAAAACTCTAAAACAATGTTTTACCTGTAAACACAATAACTATTTCATAACTATTTCATGTAAGCTTAATCATCTAGAACAGGCGTACTCAAATATAAAGCTGAAAGGTCCACTTACCAAATGTCAAGTCAGGGCAAGGTCCAAAAAATTCCAATTTCAAAACAAAGGACAAAACAAAACCTATAAGTCTTCAAACCTCTCGAACTATATACAAAAAGCCATGTTAGTGTGAGAAGTGACACCTTTTTCTTGCCACCAATTGTTTAAACTTGGGCACAAAAGGTGTAAGGGCCAGGCGGAGGCAGTACAAAGGTAAGAGCAGCGTAACCAATAAAATAAAAGCTATTCAACACAACAGTACAGTATAAAAACTATACATATAATACAAAAAAAATTATATATATACACACTGAATATATGTATGTACAGTATATATGTGCATAGCTGAATCAGACATCAGACAGGGCACCTAATCAGGACAAAGCCAATTTACATACACCAGTCTGAAAGGCTTGTTTACTATTGAGGGATAGAAAGGTTGTGAATTATTATTCAGACATAAACAATAGTTGTTTTGGTATATAAAACCCTCTGCTTTAAATGAAAAAAGAAAAATGTAGGACCTTTAAAAATATTCTTCACGCTTACATGCATCATTTACATAGTGACTATTCATTCTTAAAGGCAGTGATTCTCACCCTTGGTTCTGGAGGCCTCTTGTCGCTTTTAGGGCTTTCCCTGATCCCAACACATCTGATTCAGACCTCCTTAACAAGCCCTTCTTGAAATGAGATGGGTGTGTTTAAGGCAAAAGTAAAGGATCTTCAGGTTCTACTGGGAATTAAAAGTGAAAGAAATTTCTTAGAAAGTGTACAGGTCTTGATGTTCCCACAAATACCAATAACTGTTTTTTTGATGAATTTGTGACATGAAATCGGTTTGTGCATAAATAGGCCACACTGACTACAAACTGATGAAACATCTCTAACTGTGTTCTTGGGCATTTCTGTACTTGTAACAGTGAAGAGTGTAAAACAAACAATGTCACTATATGAAGTGATTGACTAAATGCCAGTGATTGAAAAGCCCTTCTTCTATTGAACTGAAAACTAAGATACAGTTTTGAACGACCTCAAATGGACGTTTTTGGCTTGCATGTGTAGGTCAAGCTTTTCCACTGTGGCACACGCCCTCGTAAAAGCTCAGCAGCGGGAGGGAGACGCCCATAAAATGGGTCAAACTGGGGAAAATGGGGCCTGCCGCCGTGTGAGATTAGCTGCTTGAGACATGAGGGACTGCCACTGTAATGAATAATGTAGGAGCAGTGGCCCATATGAGAGCACACAGAGCAGACACACACCAAACTGCCTCACTGCACACCTGAGAATCACAATTAGGCTGTGTGGGAGCACACCAGTCCTTGTCCCCCCATATGGGATATGTCTGATTGACATACATCATCAATCAGCAGCCCATCCAGTTTGTAACCCACAGCAGATCACTTCATTAGGCAAGATTTTTAGACTGTTGAGAGCAGCTAATGCAGTCTCCCTACTCTGGCCCATAAATCATGCCTAGTATTCACAATTTGCCTGTAAAAAACTTTGAATACTCTGCCTGCAAGTGTAGGTCTGGCAACTGGGTGACTAATCCTGGCAGAGTAGGTAAAGTTGTCGCTGCAGAAGTTCTATACACTAAATATTTTAGTTTTTTTCTATTAGTTTAATGTATGTGCTGCTCTGCTAGAGCTTGTCAAATGAAAAATGGGTGTATAATTAAAGAAACTACTTATAGTCCATGCTACTGGACATTACTCAGGAATGCGATTTTGTCATCACCACTTTCCATTTCCTTAAAAGGGAATTCAACCAAAGGTTCACATTTCCTGCAAAATTCAATGGCTGAAGTGTAAATGTAGATATAATCACCCCTTTTTGTTCCTTCAACCAAATTTTCAAAATTCAATAGTTAAAGTGCAAATAAAGTGAATAATACTTGATGACCACTGATTACAACATAATGTGTTTACTTGAGGTTTCAGCTTTCACATGTGCTCTAGAAATGAAAGTTTAGTCACTTGTCCTGCAGACAGGACCTGTTCAGCCGTGTCGGGTTACAGGGTTAAATATATCCACAGTCTCCCCTTCTCAGAGCATCAAAACAGGTCGAAGGGAGCTGTAATCTTCAGTGCAGGCACAGATCTCCATCACGGGTATCAGAGGAGGCTTGGCCACTAGAGGAGCCAAAGAAAGGCAGGGAGAAAGTCTTATTTATCCAAACACAGATGTGAGGCTGGATTGAGAGACTGGGTTTCACACGCGGGTTCGTTTCCACAAGGACGTGGCACGTTTGACCAAAATGTGCTGTAATCTAAGAAAGCCTTCGCTTCTCTGAAACACCACACCCGAGACACCTGTCCGTTGAGTTTCTGGTAAGTTATAGTTTCTTAAAACTCATACAGTACTCTGAAGTGCCATATCTGGAGGGCTAACATTAGCTGTTTTCTTAGCTGTCCTAGCCACTAACGCTAACGTTACTGTCACAGTCACAGAGCCTTCATTTGCTGGTTTCTGGCTTATTTTAGGGACAAAGTTGACACAAAACTACATCTGTCAGACAAACAGACAAAAATACACCGACTTTCTGTAACTGTTTGAAGTATTTTTCTTGAAAATCGAATGAGGTTAGCTAATGTTGTTAGGCAGATAGCTAGCTAGCCCATTAGCTGTTTTCTCCCTCCAGTAAACATTAACAGTTGTTGGCATGGGCAGTGTTTTCTCTTGTTTACTAATAAAAAGTTACCATTTTTGAGGTTAGTAGGAAAAGCTTTTAGATGGAGAGCGTCTTGTTTTCAAAGTAGAATCTAATTTTCCTTAAGAAGGAGATGCTTTGACCCAACAATGTTAGATAATCATCATCATCATCCTTGAGCTGTCAACTTTGAGGTGAGTGTGAATATTTGTAGTAAGTTACTGCGAGGAAACATTCAAGCAGTTTGGTTTATTTCTCCAGGTAATACTTCTTTAAGTAGTTTTATGGGGCTTGCTTTTCAGTTGTGTTACTTGTATAAGAGAGTTTTGTCCACTATATGGACAAAAGTATAGGGCCGCCTGACCATTCTACCAACGAGGCATTAATGACATTGCATTCAAATTTAATATGGAGTTGGTCTGCCTTTTGTAGCTATAATAGCTTTCTTTTGGGTATTTATGCCTGTAGAGCATTTATGAGGTCACGCACTGGTGTTGGACGAGAAGGCCTGGCTCGCAATCTCCATTCCAGTTCGTCCCAAAGGTTTTGAATATGGTCAGGGTTCTGTTCAGGCCAGTCAAGTTTTTCCACACCGAACCCATCCAGCCATGCATTTTTAGGCCTTGCTTTATGCACTGGGGCACAGTCATGCTAGAAAAGGTTGTTCCCCAAACTGTGTCCACAAAGTTGGAAGAATGGCGTTTTCCAGAATGCCGTGGTATGATGAAACATTCACTGAAAATAAGGGTTCTAGGCCAAACCCTGAAAAACATGTCTGTCCCAATACTTTTGTTCATTTGTTATAGTTGTGCTTGTGAAAGTAATTATATCCAGGTGCTCTTCTCTTCCTTTTACAATGGAAATGAGATCCATTTAGTTGTGCCTATTTTAATCGGGTATCTTCTCTGTTGTGTTATAAATAAAGCATGTGTCATCTAGGGGTAGGGACAAAAAAAAATCATTTGATTAATGTTTACACTGGCACAGAACTTGGAGCTCTATTGATTGGCACAGCATGATGGGAGAAATTGTTTTACTCATGGCACCAGTAAGTAACTCTTTCATATCCGTCCTTTTGTCTTTGTTTTTTTCCACAGCATTGCGGCAAGTACATGCAGGGTGACAGACTGTCCAGCCAGGCCTTTGTTTTGAGACACGGCAGGTGACAGCACAGGTGCAGACAAGATTACACAGTTTAGGAAGAGAGAACACATTCAAGCGGATGGCCACACCCTTTGTGCCAGTGCCTGTTCCCATGGAAAGGGCGCTGTCAGGGGCTACCAACCCCAGGCGGCCCCAGCGAGCCTCGAGTCTGGGCAGTGCGTCCAGCAGTTCAGAATCCTCCTCCACCAAAGGCCCAGGAGATGAGAGCAGCTCAGGAAGGCGAGGGAACAGCAGCGGAGCCTCCGGCTCAGATAGGAGCTGCTTCACTCCACCCTGTCAGAGCCCCATCACTCGAGCCAGGATGAATGGCTTGGATCCCACAGTAGAGTACTCCAGCTGCCCACGACCAGACACACCGCCCCAGACTCCCAACTGGGAGGAGAGACCCATAACCCCCACTGTGCTGGGTTACGAGGTCATGGAAGAAAGAGCCAAGTTCACGGTGAGAGAACAGCTAGTCTTCCCATTATGTTTGAAGTCAAGCAAGTGTCTGAGTTTGTTCCGTAAATACACACATTTCAGTCATCCAGTAATCTCTCCGATTAACTCAAATCTGGTTGTTGGTGTTGTACCTTAAATCCTTAACTGCAAGACTGCTTAGTCACTGTTTTCATTTTGGGGAATTTGTCCCCAGTCTAAGCTCTGTCAGTCTGTTTCTTGTCTTATTTAAGTATTCTGTGCCATGACACCAGTCACTGTTGAGAAACTGAGTTGCAGGAGACAGAGTGTTCAAAAATGGCAAAGAGTCATGAGGTCATGGTGTCGGGTCATTTAAGGTCAGCTGTTGTCACTTGGCCTGAAGTTGCTGATCAAAATCTTTTTAGAGTAGCTTCTGAGTTTCGTCCTCTTTTTTTTGTACTTATAAGATACATGTGTACAATATAACTCTTATAAATCACAGTTAATATCACAAATTGTTTAATAATAGTTATTAATAATAATAAATAATAGTAGAATTAAAAAAAAAAAACAGAATTACTGCGTTATTTCTGAAATTCTTCCTGTTTCCTTAATGATTACCCTTTATTCAGTTGCAGATTGCTGTCGCTTTATGGCCATTCAGTATTGCTCCGCTGTTTTGTCAGAGAGGGCATAGCACTGTCTGTTTTATATTTTCCAGAGGCGTTTAATGCAGTCCATTCTGTTGGGGGCGGGGGGGGTGCACTTATTTAAACAGGTCATTCTGCTCCCTGCAGTCAGTTCTGCCTGTACATTGTTGTTTTAGCTATGTATACTGATTATTTTCCACATAGGGCTTAATGCAAATTCCACTGTTTGATTATGTTGTGATTATTTGTGAAATCTGTGAAACGTGACTGATTGTTTACTCAAACTGCCAATCCTGGATTTGAAGGAAAGCATAACTAGATTCATTTTTCTGTTGGTTAGGTGTAAGAACAGGGTGTTTATTAAGTATGTGTAATTAAATATTATGCCAGCTTTCATTCTGTGTCATATTAATTAAATGCAAATGCTTTACATTTTAGATATATAAACTGTATTATTTAAGGTCAGCGATTTTGGTAAAACTAAAAGCCTTTTTTTTCCCCAAGGCTTTGAATGTGGCATGTTGTAAATGAAACTTAGTTGCTACCAGTTAATGTCATATTGTAATGCCCTTTTCTTTAATTTGTTATTAGTGCTATCTTAACAGGGACACTGAGATCATACCACTGGAAAAACACTGAGTGAAACTGTATTGGAGAGCCGTTGACTGCAACTGTGTTCCTTTATTTCAGACACTCTACAGCCACACCTGCCGTCATACTGTTTGTCTTGTTTTTTCACACCCATTTTGTAAACCAGCACATTATTACTAAAATAATAATGTTATATCTTCTTACCTCCTTATGAAGTTTACTTTTCTAGCTTATTGTGCCGTCATATATTGTAGATCACATCCAAAAATTGCACTTCACTTACAAGTTTATGACGAACACCTAACTTGTACATCTACTTATTGTCCGAAACACCTACCATACAGTTGTGACCATGACCAAATGTGGATCATTCTTAGCATGGCAGTGACACTTAAGTGGTAGTGGCATTGCATGCTCACAGGGTTATAACCTTATATGTTCCACCTTGACATTCTCTGTGGGTTCAGTGTTACTTGGGCACCTTGGAAAGCTATCTAATGAGCTTTGGATCAGTATGCTTGGGTAAGTTATTTCAGAAAAATCTAATTCAGAAGTGCACTGTTAGAAAATATGTAAGCAGAAGGAAAAAAACAGAAGAACAAAGGAAAGTGCTTATATACACCAGTGGTAATAAACATTTTGATTGTTTCCTCTTTCTGCAATAGGTGTATAAGATTCTGGTGAGAAAATCTCAGGAGGAGACTTGGGTCGTGTTCCGGCGCTACACAGACTTTTCCAGACTCAATGACAAGGTCAGTGTTTGTTTGTTTGCCATCATAAAGGCTTTGCCGTGCATATATATACACACATACATATATATATGGGTGTGTGTGAGTGTATGTTTAAATAACTGGCAATTAACCAGGTGTTCTTCATCCCTGAACATATATATAAAGTGTATATATAACTATGTATCCAGGAGAGACCGTGTCCAGCATAGTTTGGTGATTCCCTGATCATGCAAACCTGGTTCAGCTGGCAGTTTTACCAGGTGTGTTTGAGAAAGGGAGCGACCAAACGGTCTCAGACAGGCCCTCCTGATCAGTATTTTACTTCTGCTCAAAGCTTGCTGCAGTGTGTCATGTTTTGCCTTTGACTTGAAACTAAAAGAAAGCAAAATATATTGAAGTTCCTGTTGGGGTACTAGTGATCCACAAGTTGATCCGGATTGGCCCAGATCAGCTAGGGTTTGAGTCAGCTTATTAGAAAATTTCACATGCTGACCACGCAGTGAACTAGGTCTGCATTTCACAGATTCTAAACTGGCATTAAAACATTGTTTCCTTTCTTATTTTGGGCTTCAAATCTTAGTTTTATGTCAATTTTATGTCCACCAACCTTGAGCCATTCGCTGCATAATTTCAGCTGCCCTCTACTCTGTTCAGCAGTGGAAAGGGAACAGCACAGGATTACAACTGAGCTCCATTCACAGCAGAGTAGTGACACTGGCATAAAAGGTAGTGGCTGTTGTGCTGGTACAACCATATCAGGCACCACAGCATTGCTGAGGTTTTTACAAGTCTCACTGTCGCTGATATAATATCCAGCCAAAAATAATTGCACAGTCAGAAACTGACCACTGATAAATTACTATTGGATGATGACAAACTGTGTATACAAAAGAAGAGCTAAAGTGTAACTGTTCACCTAGAAAGTGCATAGCTTAGTTAAGTCAATTCAGACTAATTTATTTAGCACTTTTACCAACTGACATTGTTGGAAAGCAACTTTGCAGAACCCAGGTCCCAGCCAAGGGTGGCATAGGCAAGAAAAGTCTCTCTAAAGCTAGAGGAAGAAACCTTGGGAGGAACTGTAACTTCATTCTCCTGTAGCTGGCACTGGATAGTAAGAGAGAATAAAAGAATCTCACTATGACTATGAATAAAAGGCAAAAGTATATAGACTTAGTTACTGATAGCCAGTAGTCATAGCAGTAACTATGGTGATGGTCTTTGGGGTCTAGAGTACAGGTGAACAGGAAACCCAGATGATAGTCAGTGAAGCTGAATGAGTGGGCAGTAATTGCCCTTAGAGAAGATACAGACAGGTGGGCAGTCATCCAGCTCAGAATGATAGAAAACAGAGTTTATTCTAAGTTTATTGGATGCAAAATAAAATTGTCACCTTTTTGCAGTTCTTGCATATATATTATAGTTTCTCACTTCAGTCAGTACAGTCATCATGTAAAAGGGGAACATTATTTCTGTATTACAGACACAGTAACATTCAACAATGAACCCAGAACAAAGTGTACTTTGAACTAAGCTGTTTCCGTCTATGCTAGGGCTCAGTCTAAGTGCAGACGGGGCTGTTTTGTACAGCCTTGGCAGTGTGGTGCATCCTCTGGTTTTGGAAACTGACCTGGGGTCTGAGTAGTGTGCAAATGATTAGGCTAAAACCCCAGTTCTGCCCACACAAAGCTTTACTGTTCCTTTGCAAAATAGGGGCTAGACCCAGCCAAGTGACCCAGTCTCTGCACACACCACCAGTGCACTGTTAAAACCTGCTGTTCACTTCCATCCCTGACTCTCTAGTCCTCTTCCTAAGGGTTGACATTCTGAAAAACTCTGCTTTCAAAGAATATCAGAGACAAAACATTTAGTTTTCAGATTGTAGAACAGCACTAGAATTTTGGATGACATGTGAGACAATATTTGTCATGATAAATTGTTACAGTATACTTTTCTGAACATATAATACATCAGTTTTAAATTTGGTCTCTTCCCATGTATTAGACGTCAATTAATGTTTTTTTTTACTATTTTAATTATCTTGATATATTTTGAGCCCCTGGTGCTTCTCTTCCATAACATGTAGGGAGCTTAAATAAACATGTTGCAAATAGGGTCAACTGCTGCCTCAACACATCCAGTCCAGCTGGTTTTTCCACCAGCTTGTTTTGCAGTGTATCAGCTTCAGGCCAGTTCAAGGTTGCGCAATGTATTGTGCAGGTTATTCACATTATTTTAGCATTAATATGATCAGAGATATTAAGTGGTCGCTTTACCTTGATAAATGCATTTATAAGTGCATGTCTAACTGAGCACCCCCCTGCTACCTGGGAAGCGAAATTCTTAGCCAAATTATTACATAAGCCACCTGCTCACTGTCTCTGAAGTAGTTTCTTACACTGTTTAGCTGTATTGTATTGTAGAAAATGTTGTTACTGTGATCAGAATATATTGTTTTTGACATTTAAACCATATTGTGCACCCACCACCAGGTCTCTGATGAGCATTGTGCATAACATTGATGATGTGTGCAGTAAGAGAGATCATTAAGGGAGATCAATTGCATTATGTATGACAAAGTCATTTGTGAATGTATGTCTGTCTTTTTTTTTTTTCTTCAGTTAAAGGACATGTTTCCTGGGTTCCGGCTCGCTCTGCCACCTAAGCGCTGGTTTAAAGATAACTATGATGCTGACTTCCTGGAGGACAGACAGTTAGGCCTGCAGGCCTTCCTACAGAATTTAGTGGCTCACAAAGACATTGCCAACTGGTAAGCAGATGGTCCTCACTCCCCTGAGCTCTTATCTGACCCTCATCCACCCAAATATGCTCCCCTCTCTGAAAAACAAGCTTGAAATCATCACACATTTGTATAATCTGTACTTCTATTGGGGTCACAACAGCAACACTGATTTTTATTTAAGGTGTGTTATGCCATAGCAAAAACTTGGTGTACTGCAGGATGAGTCATTTAAAAGAGGCTTCAGAGCGCTAGTTCAGCGTGCATGGAAATACATTTAAAGAGCTATAGAACAAAGCAGGCTAATCAAAGCAAACTGTTAGATTTGTATGACATTTTTTAACATGGAGTGGCAGCATTTTGAAAACATGGGTTCCTTAACTTTATTGACGCAAACTTAAATATCCTTAGATGTCAGAATACTGATGTATTTGAACAATATTGTGATATTGAATGTATTAGTATCACCCAGTGCTTCTCAGCAGTACTGGAAGACACAGCATTCATCAAGAACCAGCTAAGTAGGTCACATACACACATGCACATGGCTCCCTCATTGTCCGGAGGTTAGTTAGAGTTCTGCTCTGAATGCATTGTTCAAGCCCCTTCTGGCATTCAGCTCGTGTGCTCCAGTCTCTGGCAGCTTTCCACACTCATACTCGATAACCCATCAGAGGGTGTTAAATGGATTTGCTTTATAAAGATACGATTGGCAGCTTTCCAGGCCTTTGCGGTGTATCATCCTAAGCTTCATGAACAGGAACTCTATATGTAGCATAAAGAGAAGGCCGATATCCTGTTTCATATGCAAATGAGCCAGGTTATTTAAAAGTCACTTCCATGCACACTTCCCTGTTCAGTTACTGTGGACTAGATGTAGGTGTGAGTACAGATTTGATGGGCCTTAATGAGTCCACAGTATGTGCTCACAAAGCAACTGAATTTAACATCCAGTTTACTAAGACTACAGTTTATCTCACAAACTGTATACTGCACTGCATTTATGCCACACAGGGTTTAAAAAACACAGTTAAACAGTGGTTAACTAACTCGACACAGAACAAAAAAAGGGTTGGTGATGGAATGACAATAGATTAGATTATCTTCTTTAATCAGAAATAAAGTGCCATTTGGCAGATGCCCTTATCATACAGTCATTAGTGACGGTCCCCCTGGAGCGTGTGTCTTGCTCAAGGACACAGTGGTAGGAAGTTGGGGGTGGTCAACGGGTTCACAGACAAGTGTTTTAGCCACTAGGCTTCTACCACCTTTCCTGCTACAACATTTTATCTCAAACAAGCAAATATTTTTTTGTTACCAAAACTTGTCTTCACGTATGTTTTGCATATTTGTGTAGTTTAGGCTGACTTGTTTCCATACACATGAAGAATGGAGAATGTCTCACACTTGTTTTCACAGCCATTTGCTGAAACACTCTGCTTTCCTTTTGTATCACCAATCTGAACAGCATCCAGTTAAGTGCTGGACGATATATAGTCTGTACTGATACTGATATTGTTAAACTATTAAACTGATATTTAGTTATGGCAATATTGCTAACAGAAACTTAACTGCCTCATTGATTTTAAGAACAGTTCAAAATGCATAATGTCATAATTAGTCAGTTTTCTTTCTGTAAATCGGGTTTCTGTATAGTTGAAGTTGATGTGCTGGGCAAGATTCCCTTTTATTGTCATTTTTAGGAAAAGCAGAACAAGATGCTACATGTCACCATAAGAGTAACATCACTCAGAAATCATGGGATCATTATTATTAATGCAGACGCATTTTGTGGTACTTTGTTATATTTGGGATATTGAAGTTGATCAATACATCCTCAGCAGTAGTTCAAATTGTTTGTGTGTGCATGTTTGCAGTGTTGCAGTGCGAGAGTTCCTTTGTCTGGATGATCCGCCAGGCCCTTTTGACAGTCTGGAGGAGAGTCGGGTAAGAGCTGAGATGTAGAGCTGTAGACTAGCCAGCTTTGGACACAGACATGCACTGAGGCACACTGAAATCTTGACTGTTATAGTGAATATTTTCCCACTGTTGTCAGCATGTCTGCCAAAGTGCTTCAGCAGGGATGAGGAAAGTGATTTGAGTGCTAGGCAGCTCCTTCATTAGCATGGATGGCTCTCAGCAGCATGTCCTCATCTCTTTAGCTTCTAGACTGATGGTGCTGACAGAAAGAAGTGATTTTGGACCCACTACTACTAATCGCTTTCCCTGTGTGTGTGTCTGTGTGTGTCTGTGTGTGTCTGTGTGTGTCTGTGTGTGTGTGTCTGTGTGTGTCTGTGTGTGTGTGTCTGTGTGTGTGTGTCTGTGTGTGTGTGTCTGTGTGTGTGTGTCTGTGTGTGTCTGTGTGTGTGTGTCTGTGTGTTGCTCTTGCTGGAATAGCTCCTCTGATCTTTGTTCTGGTGGTTCTGCTGCATTTTTTATAAAGTTCATTGCTGATTTCAGAGGAGAACATGTTGGGCCCATTGAACAAAGGAGTGTACGTCCTGATGAGCGGACTAGACCTGGAGAGACTGGTGCTCTCAGCTGGACCTGTCGGGTAATGAATGGACTGTCGTCTTGCATTAGAACAGACATTCTGCTCTGTTAAATAGACCACAGGGTTCTTATTTTGGGCTTTCTGTTTTACAGCATTATGCAAGCGGTGCTTGACCATGCTATTCCATATCTACACGTCCGGGAAGCGTTTGGACAGAAGATCGGCCACTTTCAGGTGGGCGATTTGTCATCAGTACAATTTTACGATTTTTTTCCCCCCGTATGCAAGTTCATTTAAGATAATATGAATATTTTGTGATGTTATTTTTTTGCCCCAAATGTAGCTGGACTCTTTTTATATATGCTAGAGTTTGTCAAAAATAGTCTGATCTCCTGAACCTGAGGTCAATTATTTCAAGCAAATTTGCATTTTTCCTTGGTGCAGTCTTACGGATACTGCCTTCATTCAGCCAAAAATGAGGTTTTTTTTAATCAGACCGTTCTCATGACATACTACAGCCCTGCATATTTTGTCAAGCTACATGTTTTGTTGACTTCCTGTGTGAAAATATACTCTACAGAGAACATTAATGCACAGTTACTGTTTGATTGGTGAGTTTAAGAAATGGGGAAAAAAACAGATGCAAGAAATATGTTTAAGCTGTAAAACAGGTGTGTTCCCTGTAGAGGATAAATATTTTCATTTAGGATTAACAAAACCTGGGGTCAACCCCCAAGTCCTGATCCCCAAATTTCTTTGTTGACAAAAGCATTAGTCGGGGCTTTTACAATTAAATGAACATTAACTGAAAGAGTTTTACACCTCCCTCTCTTTCTTGCTTCCTAGCTAGCTTGCTTATAGATGATCTTTGACCTTACTGACTATATAATCTAGAAACAGGCTGAAGAAAGTTGTGTTGACTTTTGACATCCCTAATTGAAACGGTCTCTGTTAATTACAACTAATAACAGCCAAAGTAACTGCACATGTCTTTTTTTTTTTTTTTTGTTGCTATAATTGCATAGCCCTCCGAATGAAGTTAGGGGAAGAACGTTGTGTTCTTTTTGTTACAAAGGTGCATGCACAAAAAGTGCTTTAAGACATTCTTCGTTTATTCCTTGGGGGGCGCCCTGGGCTGCACAATGTCTCCCTGTCTGTAACAAACCTGATTTAACTCATGCAGAGCTTCGTAAACAGCTGAGGAGTGGAGTCAGATATGTTAGAGCAGGCATTGTGCAGCCCTGGGATCCCCCAGAACTGAGACTGAGAAAGTATTTTTTGTGCACTTGGATTGTAAAGAGTGTCTACTTTGCATAAATCCTCTAGCTGATGCAAGGAAAAATGGCAGACATGTACACCCGACTCAGTTCATGCCGTCAGTACGTGTACAACGTTGCCCGGGCTTGCGACAAAGGCCACTTCAGCGCTATGGTGAGTGTGTTTTTTCGACCACTTTGTTTGCAGATCATTCAATTTACCTCTGGAATTGAAGCGCGCAGCGTTTCCAGGTGCCGTAGTAGCAGTATTGATTTGTGGTGTTATTGTAGGACTGTGCTGGGGTAATCCTTTATTGTGCTGAGAACGCGACTCAAGTTGCCTTGGACGGGATTCAGTGCCTGGGTGAGTGTCTGGCAGTGTGCACCGCAGGAAGTGTAAAGCAAACCTCTCTGTGCCCCTTCCAGGCCAGTGTTCTTTCTGCAAAGAGCAGCTGTTCTTTCAGGCTTCAGGGTCCACCAGGGAATATCACGGCAAATGCAGCCTTGGTTAAGAATGACTTTGTGAATGATTATGTAATGAGCTGTAGCAGTAGTTACTCATTTGCTCATTTGTTAAAAGCAAACAACTAGGACCTGTACTTTAAACACCCTTCAGGTGATGATGGTTATTACTGCTTGAAAGTGTTTAATATAAAGAGTCTGGGCTTGATTTGGGTACACGGATCTCTCGCCATTAAAAATTAAACTCATGGCGCTGTTACAGCACCTGGCAGAGTCATTAGCGTGAGTGCCTATTTATTCCGGTAGAATCAGTACAGTCATGATTGTGCATCTGGAGATATGTGTCCTGGACTTTTTCTTTCTTCTGCCACCAATTACATTTAGCCAGTGAGGAACTGTAAAATGACTGAAAGCATAAGAAAAGGACCGATGTTTTAAGACTGCTTGGTTGATGGAACCATGTGCAACTCATTGGTCATGACGCAGCAAAGCTGTGCTGCTCTGGTACTTGAGCCTTGAGCCAAAAGCCGAAGGAATTTCTTTATGCTTTAAGCAACAAATGGTCCGTAAAACCATAGAACTCTCAAATCACTCTTTTACTGGAAGCCATCTGCACCGAATGAATTGAAATCTGTTTGAGAAACTTGAAGCCTTAAAACAAATCACAGGAAATGTATTAGTAAAGAGAAATATACAAAGAGAATTTCTTTTGTTTAAAAAAAAAAAAATGGTGATTTTGAGTGACCATCTATGAAGGATTTTGCTACCATACAGGCATTATGCCGTTCTGTCTTTAGAGCTGGCCAGATACACTGGACGAGCCAAACCCTACTCCTTCCTGGCCGAACAGTGCAGGACTGTGCCTGCCTAGTTCTTTACGACTCTGACTCTGTATTTGTATCCACAGGTGGAAACGGTTACATTAATGACTACCCAATGGGCCGTTTCCTCAGGGACGCTAAGCTCTATGAGATCGGAGCAGGCACCAGCGAGGTCCGACGGATGGTCATCGGTAGGGGTTTCAATGCCATGTTCAAATAGGACCAGCACCAAACAGGAACCCAATATGCCTTATGCAGAATCCTTATGCAGTCTGACTTGGAGGTCCATTTGGAAGATAAATGTTTATAAAGAACATTAATGAAATGAAAGAACTGTTGCAGCATTTTTCAACTGAACCGTATCTGCTGTATCAGGATGGTACTTGCAGATCCACAGACATCAATACAGACATGTTTCCTGTTTATGTAAAGAATTAAGCACATTAACTCAAAACATGATTAGAACTAAAGCCGTTAGCAGTTACTGTGACATGAAATCTATTTGAATCTCTATTGAATCTCTGACCAATATCTTACTATACTATGCCATACTTCCTGGGTTCCCAGAGTATGGGCCCTGTCTATCACTGTACCATGCCCCACCCCCTTGACTTCATGCCCCGCCCCTTTTTTCAACATTCTAGCATTTGCTACTTTCACTCCAAACCATTCATTCAGTCACGCGTGTTACGGAAGGCCGGGGTGTCTGAAGCATTTTGTGTGTGGGAGGGGCGTTTGGGACACTGGTGGGGGTCTGGACCCGGAGGGGGGTATTGCTAGCTGTGGCATAGTGTTTTACAGAAGGGATAAAACACTCTGTCTGATGAGGGTGTGGATCTAGGGCAGGTGTCCGCAGTGATTGCACAACACTTTACCGTTCTTATATATAGGCATAGGCCCATATTAATAATAATAGTATACCACATCATACCATACAATTACTCGTGGGGGGTGGATCTTTTTGCATTAACTTTTTTATATTATCAGTGTTTTCTTTCGCCTCTGAAATTGCCATTTCGGAGACTGAAGATTTAGTTCTGACAGAAACAGCTTACCATAATTCAGACAAGAGCCTGATAAAATTCTACCTGCACTACACTAATAAAAAACGGCCACAGATATTTCCCTACTGAAAACTAGCACCATCTCTGAAGGAACAAGTTATATTGAATTACATCTTAATACCTTTAATTGAATAATCCATAAAAAAAGAGGTCTGGTTAAAAATGCTGGAGTATTTCTTTAGTTTTACTTGAAGGCTGATATGCAGACACCTTGTTCTAAAAGGAACATTTAATGAGCAGTTTCTCCAGTCTGCATTTCCAAATTATATGCCAGGCAGACTGAATGACATGCTGGTGAACGGAGGGGTAGTATTGTAAGGAATGAGCTGTATTCTGTTACACAGACTGATCACGCTAGAATCATTATCCGCGTGAGGACTTTTTGTCCTTGTTGTGCTTCCCTTGTGTGTTTTTGAAGCTCCCTAGGAAAAAGGGAGTGGGTTTTCAGTGGTGTCTTTAATATGATTAAGAAATATAAACTATTTTGTATCATATCGTACCTCTGATGACCCTAGATTCATTCTTTTGTCTATTTTAGAAGTGAAGACACACGTTCCATATTGGTTTGTGTAGAATAATAAAAAAAAAGCTTGATCCAATTCTTTTGTGATCTTCATTGAGTTACAAATCCTGATGCATTTAATACAGTTAGCTTAATAATTATTAGCAAAAATGAGCCAAAAAAGGTTATGAAAATACTTTACAGTCTTGCTCAATACATGAGGGAAAGAAATCTAACCTTTAATAGAGGTAAATCTAAGGACAAGCACAATTAAAGTAAAATATTAGACTGTAAAAAAAAAAAATACAGGTTGTACAGTCTGAGGCCACATAATCTATCCAGATTTTCCATGGTGCTCTTTTTTTAGACTTCAGCTTTTCAGCTTACTTGAAAGGTTTTCAATGGGGTTAGGTCAGGGGACTGAAATAACTGTAAAATGATTGATTCTGTGGTCACAAACACTTCTGTGTGAATTTAGACATATGTTTTGGATCACGATCCTACTGGAAGATCTAACCATCACTCAATTTTAGTGCTTTGGTAGAAGCAGCCAGATTTTCCTTTAAAATCTCCTGCTTCTTCATTCCAGGCAAGTTCACTATAGTTCATGACTGGTTCTTTTAAACGTCTTCATTATTGCCCTAAAAGTGGACATGGACATTCTCAGGCGTCTTATTTTATAGATTCATTTTAAAAGTGAGCTGTTTTTGTCTTGATGTCCAGACGACTTTACAAACTATTGGTGCCCTCTCAAGCAGCTTCGAATGCTCTTCCGACTGGACAGAAGTTATATATGACACATGCTGAGAGTCAAGTCAAGTATCACAGTGAAATGAAACAACATTCCTCTAGGATTGTGATTTAACACAAAAAAAAAAACAGTACACCACAGGATTAAAGAGAGTGCAAAAAAACCCCAAACAAACCAATAAATACATTACATCAGCAGTACAATAATATACAAGATAACATACTGTCCGGTTCTGATGCTTATGTGCCCATTATAGACACTTTCAGTGATGGAATAGGGACAAACATGGGCACTTCGACCAGCCTACGGCTATGCAGCCTTAAACACAGCAAGCTGGGATGCACTGTGTGTTCTGACACCTTTCTACAACAGGCACCGATTTTCAGCAATTTGTGCTACAGTAGCTCTTCTGTAGGACTGGACCAGACAAGCTTGCCTTTACTCCCTGCATATCAATGAGATTTAGACACTTGTTAATGTTTCACTGGTTGTCTTTTCATTGGACCACATCCCACAGGACCTGCCTTTTTGTATATGCCCTGACCCTGTCACCTGGCTATCACACAGATGTTTATGATTGCTAATTTTTACTGCTTGTTCACTTTCTGCCTAATACAGCTCTGGTAAAAATGTTTCAGTTTCTCAGGTTTTATCTTTTATAGGTGCAAGTAGTGAACTGAACAGCTTTGTCTTAGTTTTTAAGAACTGCTGACAATATTTCTCCTCATTTCCAAATCAAAGTATTGTTCTTTAAAGCATCATTTTAAAGGAAATGACAAAACATCAAAATAAGAGAAATGATGCAGCATTTACAGAACTTTAATAATTCAAAGAAAATAATTCTCTTGTTCACTCTTAAACAAAGTGGCAATAATTACCTTTGACGTACTTCTGGTAGTGTTTTACCATCCAACTGGTCACATTGCGAGAGGAGGGTGTTGATTACAGCAGTGTTTTTATACTTTTCCTCATTAAATAAGATGTGATTCAGGTGATCACTAATCAGTCCCTCATAAAGCAGAATGAGGTGCTTGTGTAGGAATTTAACAGGCACTGGCATGGAATGATTGTCAGTAAAAAAATACATTGCAGTGATCTTGTATTTTTTTCCAGAGCTGTATATCCCACCTCTTGACTGGTGCCAGAGTAACAAGATAATCCATGTTATTCATCTGTCAGTGTTTTTAATGTTGTGGATGATCAGTGTGTAATTAAGAACCATTGCATAGATTCACTTTAAATAGGCGATGACAGGAGACAACACTTTTGGGCCCAGCTGGGATCCTTCTAGGTGTCAAAATGTGTCTTCAGTAAAATGACTTGAATGAAACCCAAAAATATAACTCAGTGAATGATATCCCATATTGTGCTGCATCTGTTATATTCTCTTGAGCTAGTTCTGTTATACAGATCACCTTTAGCCATGACAGTTTCATTTTTTATGTGTTTTGTTGTGTTACATTTTAAAGCAAGGAGCTCCACTGACAACAACACACCCGGACTTGTTCTTCATCCTCTCACTCTCCTCCAATATCTCTGTCTTGCTGTCATTTCCTCCCGGTTCTACAGACTGGCGTTTGGCTCTTGTGTACTCCCATCTCATATTACTGATGCTCGGGTAGCGCTGTTGCCTTCATGCATCTCTCAGCAGGCGCAGCCTCAGAAGGGAGCTGCCCTCTTTTAATGGCTCCACACCAGCACCTGCCCCAACCAAGAATTCCAAAGAAAGCCTTCTTACTGTGCTTAAGGTTTAGATCTGCTGTTTGAAGTGCTGTTTGAAGTCCTCCTCAGGACCCCCACACACCACCCCACTCAGGTCCACTTGTAGTGTAATGTGTGGTTTTATTCATCATTTTTGCATGAACATTTTCTAATTTACCTTTAGTGTTTTTAAGACTGGTACATATAAATGATGTCTGCGGTGACCAAAGTAGCCTTTATGGCAGCTGCTGTTGTTGAAATAAACTCTCATTAATGTTCATCTAGCTTTGTATCAGTTGTCCTATAAGGCTTATACCAACAGTGGTTTCAAAACATCCTGGCGTTGCAGCATAATTTCCATGCATGGACTTTGTGGATTGAGAAGTGAATGGTACGTTTAAATGTTTTAAAATATGTTTACATGATACATCACACTTTAAAAAAAATAAATAAATAAAATAATAAAAAACAAAGACCATGATAGGTGCCTCTTAAGTACATTTGTACTTCTGTTCAATCATTCAAGTTTAGAAGTTAACAAGTTAAGAAGACATCCCCAATAAAGGAGTGGTTCTGCAGGTGGTGACCAAAGCTTTCTGGCTGATCATTGATCATTTTTGAATGCTGGTGGTGCTTTCACTCTAGTGGTAGCATGAGGCGGAGTCTACAACTCACACAAGTGGCTCAGGTAGTGCAGCACTTCAATGCGAGCTGTGGCAAGAAGGATTGCTGTGTCTGTCAGCGTAGTGTTCAGAGGCGCTACCAGGAGACAGGCCAGTACATCAGGAGACGTGGAGGAGGCCGTAGGAGGGCAACAACCCAGCAGCACGACCGCTAACTCCACCATTGTGCAAGGAGGAACAGGAGGAGCACTGCCAGAGCCCTGCAAAATGACCTCCACTGGGCCACAAATGTGCATGTGTCTGCTCAAACGGTCAGAAACAGACTCCATGAGGGTGGTATGAGGGCCCGACGTCCACAGGTGGGGGTTGTGCCTACAGCCCAACACCATGCAGGACGTTTGGTATTTGCCAGAGAACACCAAGATTGTCAAATTCGCCTTTGGCACCCTATGCTCTTCACAGATGAAAGCAGGTTCACACTGAGCATGTGACAGATGTGACAGAGTCTGGAGATGCTGTGGAGAACGTTCTGCTGCCTGCAACATCCTTCAGCATGACCAGTCTGGCAATGGGTCAGTAATGGTATGGGGTGGCATTTCTTTGGGGGCCGCACAGCCCTCCATGTGCTCGCCAGAGGTAGCCTGACTGCCATTAAGAACCGAGATGAGATCCCCAGACCCCTTGTGAGACCATATGCTGGTGCGGTTGGCCCTGGGTTCCTCCTAATGCAAGACAATGCTAGACCTCATGTGGCTGGAGTGTGTCAGCAGTTCCTGCAGGACTAATTGATGCTATGGACTGACCCACCCATTTCCCAGACCTGAATCCAATTGAGCACATCTGGGACAGACTGTCCAGGAGTTGGCGGATGCTTTAGTCCAGGTCTGGGAGGAGATCTCTCAGGAGATCACCCGGCACCTCATCAGGAGCATGCCCAGGCGTTGTAGGGAGGTCATACAGGCACGTGGAGGCCACATACACTGCTGAGTCTCATTTGGACTTGTTTTAAGGACATTACATTAAAGTTGGATCAGCTTGTATGTGTTTTTACACTTTAATTTTTGAGTGTGACTCCAAATGCAGCCCTCCATGGGTTGATAAATTTTGATTTCCATTGATAATTTTTGCGTGATTTTGTTGTCAGCACATTCAACTATGTAAAGAATAAAGTATTTAATAAGAATATTTCATTCATTAATATCTAGGATGTCTTATTTTTGTATTGTATATGCATGTGTACGTGTGTGTGTCTGTGTGTGGAAGATCACACAGGAAACTGAAATCACCTTGTTTTTCCCAATAGTGAGTATACAAAAATGTATATTTTAATTTTTATCCACTCAGTCTTTTACAGCTCCCTAGTCTCTGAAGTTAGCTGCTGACTCTAATTAAAATATTGACTTTTTTTGGCTCGCGATGTTTTTTTTTGTTGCCATGGCCCTTTAAGAAACTCCATATTGTCCTGACATGTGATGCGTCAACGCTGAAGGAACGGACGGAGCTGTTATGTAAAAAAAATAATTTAAGAGGAAAACTGGGCAGAAAAGTGGTCGTCAGTGGTGTCCGGGAGGTAGAGGAGAGTACGGAAAGTGTGCTAGGTGTGTGTCCAGATGGCAGTGAGAGGAGGACGAGGCTGGAAGAGGAGGACTGAGAGGAAGAGCTGTGGATAAACTGAAAGAGCACCTACACAGCAAGGTAAGAGAGAGAGGGGAGCTTTTTCAGAGTGCATACTCAGCTCTGTATGTGTGTGGGGGTTTTTTTTACAGTTGTAGTCACGTTTCTGTTTTTATATTTTCATATGGAGGACCCCAGGGCACTTGGGTGTTTATCGGTAATGGCGAAGTTACATTTTTTTGCCGAATTTTACTTGCAAAACATCTCTGAGTCTGTTGTCTATGGTCTAAAATTCACTAAATTAATGTCTTCAACGTTAAAGCTATGTTAAGAAATCCTTTTAACCTCTTTTAAGGGACTGTCCGTCTGAAAATGTTTTTATATCTTTGTTTGGAGGAACTGAGACTACTTAAATGTCCTATCAGTAATGATAAAGTTCCATTTTTGCTGAATTTTAATTGCAAAAGCCAGTCGAGTCTGTTGTCTGTGTTGTCAAATGTACTAAACGAATGTCTTAAATGTTAAAGCTATGCTAAGAAGCTCTTTAACACGTCTCTTTAAAACGATTGTCTGGACTTTATTTTTATTATTGTCCAGGAACATAGTCTTCTAAAAGTGTCAGAAAAGCCTTTGGATAGAGAAACAGCATGGTAGAATTTGGCACTTGTTTACTATCACGCCTATTTGACACCCCTCTAGTTGTTGGTTTGTTTGTGGAAAAATCTAGAACTCAGTTGAAGTTCAACTTGTCACACTCAGCTGTCAGCAGTTGACAGTCTCTCACTCTTAGTAAGCACAATCCCACAGGCTGCAGATGAATGAACCCCACTGTGTTTACTTTCAAATGATGTGACCTTAGCTGAACATACCCAGCCCTGATCTAAACCACGGTATCAATACAAGTATGGTGGTTTCCTGTTTGTGCTACACATCCTGGCTTTTATACCTGATAAAGAAGTGAAAAAGCAGACAGAGGAGAAAACACTCAATGCTTGTTGGAGTGTAGATGCTAAGGAATCACATAGAGACACCTGTGGTACTGTGATATACTCAAAAATTCTCCAACTGTATACACTATGGACAAAAGCGACACCTTAGGTGGTCCTTCATGTCCAGTGAAGGGCAATCTTAATGCTTCAGCATATCAAGACATTTCAGATCCAGTTTGTGGACACAGTTTAGAATGCTCTACAGAATGAATGGGCACAAATTCCCACAGAAACTCCAAAATCTTGTGGAAATCCTTCCAAGAAGTGCGGAAGCTGTAATAGGTGCAAAGGGGAACCAACGTCATATTAAAATATTTTTGTAAACAAAAAATAGTGTAATGGACATCCCAATACTTTTGTCCATGTGATGTATGTCCAAATATTTGTGGACACTGGCTCATCCATTTTTCTGAAAACAAGTAAATTAATTGAAAGTATTATTTTAAAGTATTAATTTACACTACAGCCCTCTTTTTCTGCAGTAAAAGGCTACACTCTTCTTTCAAGGCATTGCACTAGATATCAGAACAGTTGTGAGATGCTGATTGCATTCGGCCACAAGAGCATTACTGTGGTCCGATGCTGAGGATGGAGGATGTTCTGGAGCACGGACGCTGCTTGAACTCATCCCAGATGTGTTGGATAGATGGGCTCCACAGTATAGGGGGAGGGGGTCTTCTTTTCCTCTCTGTGAGTTCAGCAAGATCTCTAATTGCGCACTTGGTTTTATTCGCTCACCACAGGCTCTTCCGGAAAATGGGTCAATTTATCGATTCGTTATGATGTTGAATTCCATGAAAACCTGTTGATTAAGTGTGCTCACAAGCAGGAGAACATAAAGCCATCTGCTTTATCCATCTGACCATATAACACACACCTGTAATCTGCTGTTGTTTTGACTGAACTTTTTGAGCTCTTACATTTCACAATGAGGTTGCAAGTCAGTGGCTGCAATAGAGTTTCATAGATGGAGTCCATTGAAACCAACCTTGTATTTAAGGGGCATGAATGACGTCTGTGATTGCTGAATAGAGGCAGAAGTGGTCATTCACTTAACTCTGCTTCTTCAGTGTGATAAACAGTGTGGTCACTTCACTATAAGTCTTTTATATACTATGAATAGCCCAACCCTAGAAATGTAGCTCTATTTCTTCCATACACACGCTCTACTGTTCTCATATTCTCAAGTCACTAGATGCTCTGACCTCATGGTATTAGACTGGGTCCTTGTAAAATCTGCCCACAGTGACTTTGACCAGCCTCAGGTTTTGTTTTTTTTTTAAGAAATCCTATATTGTCATTTTTTATGTCATGACATGTTTTCAGTTGACCCAATCCAAAAATAAGACTGTCAGTGGTTTTGTTTAAGCATCCAGTTCCCAACATTTTAGTCCAATTTCAATCTTAATTTCACATTTCCATGATCATAATTGTGCCCTGAAATCAGATTGAGTAGCCCTCCACTGCAGTAAGTAGCAATAATTTGTTACACTTTTATGATGGCAAATATATTGTGATAACACAAGTCAACAGGTCAAAGTCATCAGAGATAAGTTTATGTGGGTTTTGTAGTGTTTTTCATGCTGATTTCAAATCTGTGTGTTTGGTTTTTCCGTAGCACGTGCAGTTTTTGTGATGAAGCTAGTTATATATTGCGTGATAGTTGGTATAATTAGTAGGGCTGTAACGATACACCAAACCCACGATTTGGTTCGTTTCGCGTTTTTTTTTTACTCATTTGCGGTGAAGGAGAGGATAAATTCTGAGGTGCCATTTTGTTTGGAGACACCTTATCTTTACCACAAAATTGTAAACCAATAAACACTTAAATACCGCTTCCTTTCCATTCATACTGAGGACAGGGCTTCAGTGAACCGCATGAGGAGTCGAGTTGGAGGAGTCGACACGTCTCTCTCGGTTCACCACTCTGTTCAAACGAAAAAACGCTCCGCCCAGCTGCCCGGAGCCACAAAACTCACTCAAAACACAATAAAACAATTACACAGCAACTCCAACGCAGTTTTATCACAACCCAGCAGCTTATAGACACTTTTAAGCCCAGTGTCATAACTTATATATACATACACACACACACACACACACACAAATATAAATAAATAAAGTTTTTGGATTCTGATTCTTATATTAATTAGATACACGCACTTGTTTGTTTTTTTTCACAGTTACCTAAAAAACATGGGCCAGAATAATTAAATGATGACAGAATAATTAAAATAGTAGTAATTTTAAAGACTGGGTTTTGTCTGTTCATTTGTCCTGGTGTAATATGTATTCATAAGCATAAACAAAAATAAACAAAAAGGGAAAAAATTGAGATGGAAAAAGTATTGAGACTTCACAATTGTATTCACTGTGTTTTCAAGACGTCTACAGTTTCAATAGGACTTAAGTCAGGAGATCGATGAGGTGTTGCAAAAACTTTTACCGTCCTATAGAAATGAGTCTCGAGTTTCAAAGTGAAAGCTTCTTCAGTTTCTTGGTCAATGAGATGAAATTCTCCTATCTGTCTAAAATCAGTAGTTTTTTCCCTTTTGAGTATTATTTAATAATGTTGCCTTTAGGAGAACTTCACCAAGACCGCCAATCTTCTCAAACAAAGGAAGGTTTTACAATGTGACACCAAGTGGAATTTAAATGATTACTTTAAGCATAAATATGTACAATCTATTTTTTATGCAACTATTAGATATAGATATGTTAATACAGTATCTGTGAATTCACGTGAATTCATGCATTGGTATTGGTATGTGAAATAAAACCCAAAGTGTCTGCAGACCTGTTTTCCCTCACTGTACATTAAATGTGTAGCGCTAATGTGCTAAAACTACTAAAAAGCAGACAATAAAGAATGATTAGCTATGTAGGGGGAAAGAGGAGAAATGCATAAATGTATTTTTTTCAAATTAAGAGACAACAGAGAGTAGGTAGAGAGAGAGAAAAAGAGAGAAAGAAAGAGTGAAAGACCGAGAACACAACAATGAAGCCATGCAGCTGTGAGAGGGCTAACACTTTCGCACGCTTCAGGCCTGCTCTGCCACGGCTGCAGCCGTGCAGTAAAACTCAGCGCCATTGTGCCTTGTGTCCATTACCTCTAAATGCCCCCATTCATCTCGCAGCAGAGACATGCATGACTATTCAACTCAGCACAACAATCTCCCTCTACCAGCCCTCGGCACTTACCACCTTAAAACAATGCGTTCATTTAGCGAGCCCGGCCTGCGTATCACTCCATCAGAGCACACCGCGCTCTCCAAGGCTAAAAGTCCAGGGTTAACTCCTGCTGCGCTTTCTGGTGGTCTTACAAAACAAATCCCCTGTGGGGCTGCACAGTGAGGTCATTAAAACTACAGTCTGGTTAAACTGGGGAACTGCTTCCCTGAAGAAAAGTGCAAAAGGGCTAATTTAAACGCAAGCTAATTTAAAAGTTTGATGATAAGAAGGCTCGAAATAGCTACAGAAAGCATGGGTTGTGCAACAACATGTACCACTGCACAACAAACACAGGTTCAATCACAGAAATAGTTTTCCATAAAATGTCCACTTTTACCACTGACACTATATGGACAAAAGTATTGGGACACACCTGTTTTTCAGGGTTTGGGCTCCTTACTTCAAGTGAAGGGTTTAATCTTAATACTCCAGCAGACCGAGACATTCTGGACAGCGCCATGCTTCAACTCTGTGGACCCAGTTTGGGGAAGAACCTTTTCAATTCCAGCAGGACTGTGTCCCAGAACACAAAGCAGCTCCATAAAGACGTGGCTGGAGGAGTTCAGTGTGGAAGAACT
>JBBPCY010000007.1:6181413-6205482 GCA_037974405.1 Brachyalestes nurse
ACACAGCCAAGATATCAAAGGAGTGGCTTCAGGACAACTCTGTGAATGTCCTTGAGTGGCCCAGCCAGAGCCCAGACCTGAATCCGATTGAACGTCTCTGGAGAGATCTTAAAATGGCTGTGTATGCTCAATATACATCTCTAGAACCATTGAAGGTAGGAAAAAACTGATGTTTCTGAATCAGTGTGCAAAACCTGACTAGGAAACCTCACAAATAGCAATGAAACGGACCTTTCATAAAAATGTGTTACCCAGTGTTATTTATTTTTTCTTTTTTTTTTGTAGGCACCCTAATGAGGTTTCCCATATTTCTCGATCTTCACTAATGGCTTACTTGTTCTAAAACACATCCCATAGATTAACCTCTTGTTGCATCCATAGACATGCATTTTTGTTTTGCAACTTGTTTTTTTATGTAGTTTTTCTCCCCCATGTAATCACGTTTCTCTATCTTTTTTTTTTCCAAGTTTTATATAACTTTAGAAATTATTTCATCTCACCCACCCTGTCTGCAGAGATGCCTCTGTTTGTGTATGTTAATTAGAACATTTAATTGTTTCTTTTGAAAGCTTTGGTTGCTGCCAGTGACTGTCGCAAAACTGGCCAGAGCAACGTAGTACAAACCTCCTTTACCATCTATGTGGCTTTGGCTCTTGCTGGTCTCTGCTCATTTCCTGCTGTTGGGGACGGCTTAGTTCTGCAGGCAGTCAGACAGAGCTCAGAACAGCTGCTGATGGGGGCTGTAACTCCAGGCTCTTTTGTGACTGCTGATTGAGCTAATAGGAGAGAATGAGAGGATGGTGATGGAGGGGATAGCAGAAAGCGCTGCTGTTTGGCCAAAGCCCCTGTGTGCTGAATACTAACTGCCCTGCTCCTCTGCAAAGCGCCAGCAGGGAGGGAGGGAGGGAGAGAGACAGCCGGTGAAAGAGGGAGAGTTTGTCCTTCTGACAGATTTAGAGGTGTTTAGTCAGACATAATGGTGGTTAATGTGCTCTGTCTTGGTGAGCTGATGGATCTGCACAGTTGACAAGCTGGTTCTGAGCAGAGAACTGGTCCCATCCCGTAAGTAATAGATTCGAGTGGATGACTATTAGCACCAATACTAAATGATATAACCAATAGACATTTCTTAGTCATGGTTGTTGTAAAACATCCTCTAATATAACATAAAAAATGCCCAATTCTATAAAGTAAATTGGTGTATGACCATATGTACGATGATACTTCAGTCTCTAATGTATGTTTATGCACTATGTGCTTCAGAAATAAAAATGCCCTGTTAGAGCGATGGTATCAGATTGGTACTCCGTATTGGTATTCTGAGTTGGGTCAATGCATTACTACACTCGTCCTCCTCTGCTTCGCACCTCACAGTTACAGGAGAGACTCAGCCTAAAGGCTGCAGAGGAGATGTCCAGAGACAAGAGTGTGAAATTTGATTAGTCTTGTCTGCTCCTGGTCTCCAGTGCACAGATCGATCAAGGAGACGGCCTTGGGATCATTTGAGAAGGGATAGTGAACCCGTTACCATGCGACACTCATGCAAGAGTCACAGTCTGGACCACTCTCTTTGACCATGTGGGAAGAGTTATTTTAATGCTGATAGGGCTGTAGTGATATTGTTGTATGCTACTATAATAGGATCCGTAATTGTAGCCCTCTCATTCAAACAGCTTTTTAATGGATTTTAAAGCTATACCATCTGCACCAGCCATCTAGCAGTGAACTTCCAAAAACAATCACAGATGAGTTGACTGTATATGATAAACTTGGAATGTCATTGGTTGGAATCTGATCCTCAGGTTTGAATTTGAGCATTAAATGCAAATGTGGGTTAATTATTGTAAACCACATCAAATAATGTGATTTAATCCTGATTAATTTTTCAGCACTTCTCAAAATGTTAAGTTATGGTTTCCTGCAACAGAATTAAGCCTAGTCCTGAACTGCTCTAGATTTTGAATGACAAAATGCCATTGACAGGAAAATATAGTGCATGACTAATCTAAACCCTGTCTGGGAAACCAGCCCAAACTTTGCCTGTTTCAGTAGAAGCTCCATAGTGTCATCAGTGTTATTGCATCAGTCAGTATTTTCCAAAAATCTCTATAAACACGACATACTAACTCTGATCACAATGACCTTATCTTCATCCTGCCTAAGGCAGCTAGCCAAGAGTGTCTGCTCCTCTTGTGCACTTCATTCAAGATGCTCCTGCTGATAGCTGTCAGTACCCTTTTCTCCTGCATTCTTATAATGTCTCTTCCTTTCGGCTGTCTGTGTGTTTGTGTGTCTACATTTTCACAGGAATGTAACCCCACACACACAGTTGGACTTTAAAGTATGGAGCCATCACACTCTAAAGGCAGATGCACTGCTGGGGAAAGCCACTCTGGACCTGCGCCAAACCCTGGAGCAACACGACAGGAAACGTATGATACCACCAACACAATGATGTACCATAGTCTTTTTTTTTTCTCTTGTGGGACAAGATTTGACAGAGACTGAGATGACCTTTTAAAAGACACCAGGAATGTTCAAACTGCATCTGATAGCTCAGGTGTAATGCATCCTCTTCTCAACAAACTAAAAGACTCATCTATGGTGCATCCCAGTGCACCATATTTGGCCTGGTTGTTGTGATTATGTTGTGATTTCTATTAGTTTCCATCAAGATTGGAGTTTCTGAAGGTCATCTTGGCTAAGATGAAGACAGTGTGACTAACGTCGTTGGTGACACTGTTTCCTCTTGGTTAATGTTATTTTAGTAATAGGATTTACTCATGTTTTGAGGAACTTTGTCCAGTTCAGAAAAAATGTACCACTTGATTTAAGCATTATAAGCTGTTCAAATCTTTTCACCTACACTTTTTGCCCTGGTGAGAAATGTTAGTAATTTGTTTGCACTGTGTCAATATTTGTGTGCATACAGTTGAGAATGTGAAGGAAGTATTGAAGCTGACTCTGGAGAATAAGAATGGTGTGGTACCCTCTGGAGAGCTCACAGTTTTCCTGGATGGCCTCAATGTTGACCAAGAGTCTCTACATAATGGTAATGCCACCACTACAACCAGTGAGTATTTTCAATATTTGTCCTTAGTGTCTCTCTGGGCTCTTATTTTTCCTACTTTCTCACTCCCTCATCTTGGAACTTGGTTATGAGAGATATTTCAGTAGGCCCTTTGGCTATACTGATTAAACTGCGCTTTGTCTTTATCTTCTAATAGAAGTACAGCAGAATGGAGATGCAATTCATGAGAATGGGGAGGAAAGCACCACCAGGGCCCAGAGCTGGTGAGACGACTTTTGAAGTTATTACACAGTGCAGTTCATTGCTCAAGGCAAATACATTATGAAAATGACTACAAAACACATACATACCCTCTACTTTATCTGGCTAAACAACAATATTCTACATCAGCATGGTATGACTGAATTTGTCCTCATCCTGGTAGTACACTGAGAATGCACTACTGCAGTTTTTCCTCTCATGAATTTCAGCTTTGGCAGCAGCTCCTCTTTGCCCTCTGGAATTGTTGTGAAGTGATTCATTCATTTCCTCTTCAGGCAGGTGCTTGCAAACCAGCTGTCACTGTTCGCCTTGCACACTTGCAACCCTATTTCTTAGAAACTTCGCTTGAAGTCCATCATAGTGTTGTTGTTTAAATTTGCAAGCCTTGCTAAAACTGAATGGGATTATATATATATAAGGAGTAGCTGTTTAATGCTGTACTTAAAGTTTCAAAAGAAAGTGCAGATGTGGTGTTCAGACCTTTAAACCTGCAAAGCCATAACATTACAGTCACCTGCCTGTTCTATGTGGGTTCCCCTCGTGCTCCCAAAACAGGTCTGATATATCGAGACATGGACTTCATAAGACCTCTGAAGATGTTCTGTGAAATCTGGGACCAAGACATTAGCAGCGCATGCTTAATGTTTGGGGCCAGGTGGCACCTCCATGGGTTGCAGCAGTATATCTCACAGATGTTCAGTCAGATTAAGATATGATGAATTTGGAGGCCAAGGCAACACTCTGTGGTCCAGTTCTGATGCTCATGTTCCCATTATAGGTGCTTTTGGTTGTAGTCAGGGGTCAGCACTTACTGCATTTACACGGCCCCATACACAGCAGGCTGCAATGCACTGCTTGTTCTGACACTTTTCTATCAGAGCCAGCATTCATTTTTTTCTGCAGTTTGTGATGTAGTAGGTCTTCTGTGGGGCAGACAGGCTAGCCTGCACACCTTAAGTGCATCAGTGAGCTTTTGCCACCCATGATCCTGTTCATCAGTTGTCTTTCCTTGGAAATGCTCTGACCTATTCAGCTAAACATTACAATTTAGTCCCTGTCAGAAGTGCTCAGATCCTTACACTTGCACGAGTTTAAACTAGTAGTGCTTACATACTACCTGATTAAAAAATACATGAAATGGACCCTATTAAAAGCACACTCTGAAAATGATTTTGGCTTGGCATGGATTGATATGGTAGGAGTTTTAAAGAGACACCAAGAGTCCCCTCCATCCCATGCCAATTCATCATCATGGCTGTCCCTCTGTGTCCTGCATAACAATGGACTGGATGTCAGACAGGCGAATGCGTCATGAGCCCTCTCTCTTCTCTTCTTCCACTCACAGAAACAAAACACATGCTACCACTTCCTTTTCCTCTATCACCATGAACAGGCTAAAAACTCCTTTATGTTGTGTGGCAGCAAGATTCAGGGCTGGTTTCTCACAAATGTCTCAAGTGTCTAGATGTAGTTGCTGGCTTAGGCTCTAGCTAAAAAACTGCTTGATTGTATTGATTGTAGTTTGGATACATGGAAATAGGTGTATTGACATTTCTGTTTGTTGTGTTTTTTGTTTGTTTTTTTAAATTTACACAAAAACATACAAACACTACTCTATTCACATCTGTGAGGGTTAAACACTGTTAAACTTGAAAAAGTACAATTTACCACTTCATCTTTCTTTGACCGTTTTAGTATTGTCGTCATCTCTGACATTTTCTTAAGATGTGAGCCATGAAGAGAACCATCCTTTAGCAATGCTCAGGCCATTTAGACTGACACCTCCAACTGTGTGTTAACTCCTGCACGTGTCTTTGGTGTGTTGTACAGCTCAGTGAATGGCACAAATGGAGTGGAAAGCGAAGCACCATCCACCTCCTCTGGCAACAGCGATGGCAGCTCTGGTCCTGTTGTCAATGGCGACGGAGAGTCCACACCTACACGACAGATCGCCAGCCCAAAGGCCACGTCCATCTCGAACCCTGCAGAAAGGGACTTAGCCAGTACGACTGGTAAGAGCCACTGCTTTTCCCCCCTGGCATACTGTCTGATGTTTGCACCCCACAGGCATCAGAACTACTAGAAAGGTGGAGTTGGTGACTGTTATTGAAGCTGAAAGTACAATTTAGCAAGTCAGCATCTGTATCAATACACATCAATTTTCTAGTCAATCAGCTTCTCCAGATCTTGTTCAACAAAATGCCTGTCTTGTATGTATGCTGTCTCTACTGTATGGTGATGCTTGTACTAAATCTGAAGTCACAGCAAGTACCCAATTCAAGGTTCTACAATTTTCAGTTTTGTATTTCCCACAAAACATTCTACACACAGATTTTTGATGAGGTTCTGCTCATGTTTTCAGCACACTTCGCATTTAAATGTGTGTGACGAGCAGAGAAGAGGATTTGCTGTTTCATTAGAAGTCCCTACTGGGGCTCATTTTCATTAAGGTGTCTGCTAATCCGTACTGCTGTCAGCACCTCTGCTCAGCTGAGCTCTGAGAGCAAGCAGCCGGATAAGGTCACACCAAAGACACTCACTTAGGGGTTTGGCCTCTATGATTGGCACCTCGAGACACGAGGGAAGACAGTTAAAATGAGATGAACATTGTTCAGTGGTGGGAATTAATTTGTTGTATGGAATCTAGGGAAAATCTCTCTCTCTGTCTCTGTCTGTCTCTCTCTCTTTCTCTGCCTCTCTCTCTCTTTCTCTGCCTCTCTCTCACTCTGCCTCTGTCTCTCTCTCTGCAGTTAATGGGGAGAATTCTGCTGCTGCTACCTCCTCAATAGAGGAGACACTTCCCTCTGCTGGTGGGAGTGAGCAAGGCGGTGAATCTGCTTCCTCTTCACCTGCATGCCAGCCTGCTGCCCCCTCGGTCACGCAGCCCACCAGTGCCACTACCGCCGCTGCCTCCTCTTCCTCCTCTTCGTCTACACCTTGCCAAGCAACAGCTGCTTCTGCTGTGGCTGCTGCGTCCTCCAGCTCCACAACAGACACCGCTGCAGGCAACAGCGCAGCCACGGACGGAGCCAAACCTCGCCAGCAAGCCCCCAGCTCCGGCACTTCAGACCCTTTGCCTCCTGGGTAAGGCACGCACACAGTTACATCACAAATGCTGAATGAGAATTTTAGAATGCAAAGACTTGCTTTAAAATAAATGCTAATCCAGGGCCTCCAGTAGAACTGAAAATTCAGATTGAAACATTAATTGATAAGTGCATTGTTTTATGTTGTAACAAACACACTACTCTAACTTAAACAGTCACTAAATTGTGAAGGTTTTAATGGTGTCATGTAGGGCTGCTGCAAATTGTTGACTATACCTGCTGCAAGTTGTTGACTATAGACTAGGGGTGTAATAATATATCGTGTTACAATATATCGCGATGCAAAAATGTCAATATGTATCATAGAGTGTTGGCGATACATTTTCGCCCGTGTGCTCCTATACCAAACCTAGGCCCAACATAGTTATTCTAATAAAGCATTAATGGAAACGTCGAAGCTCATACAAAAACACAGACACGTTCCTTAATGTGCAGTAATGCATCCACGAGTACTGTATGTTCATTTCGGCTTGTGTGTATAACTTTTCTGCAGCACTACTGTGTAAAAACACAGAACACAACACAGTACGTAATCCTGTTAAATACACTTCTGGGATGCTCCACTCATTCACTATCATATTTTGCCATTCCCATTTGACAGCTGGCATATCAGTCAATGAAGAATTGTAAATTGTTCATGTTCAGTTTTGACTGTAAGGATATTTTCAAAATGATGAGTTATCAGAAGTAGTTTTGGTGACATTTATATATTGGTTGGGTGCTTGTTTGTTTTTCCTGTGGCCTTGTAGGTGGGAACAGAGGAAGGACCCACATGGCAGAACTTATTATGTCGATCACAATACGAGAACCACAACATGGGAAAGACCACAGCCCCTGCCACCAGGGTTAGTGACCAACCTACCAGCTTTATTAGTGATGAGGGATCACTCCCGACACATTGTCTAATGTTGTAAATGATGTGTCTGTGCATTGCATAGCTGGGAGAGGAGAGTGGACGACCGGGGCCGTATATACTATGTGGACCACAACACACGGACCACCACATGGCAGAGGCCCACCATGGAGTCAGTGCGCAACTTTGAGCAGTGGCAGTCGCAGCGCAGCCAGCTACAAGGAGCTATGCACCAGTTCAACCAGAGATACCTCTACTCGGTACAAATAATCATAATAACACAGGCCTGCAGTCATGTCAAACACACATGATCACTGATAACTGCAGACACCTTTATGTATACATATGTATATCTTTTTTCATGCTGTGTTGATTTAGAAAGGTTAAACTTAAATTTACCTATAACATTCTAGCATTTTTTAGATTTGACAGTTTTAGCTACTTCAGGGTCTGTCACATTCCAAGCCCCTTTTTTGCTCCGATCTTTCTTAGATGATGGTTCACATTTGTGTGGGTAAATGACACACTTGTGGGATTGAACCTGCACCCTAAAACCACTTGACATCCACAGATCATAATCAGTAGCATAACATGAATGACCCCAATTTCTTCCTATTTCTTAGTGCACTCTGAGTCATGAAAATACAGGATCTAAACCTAAATAGTACACTGTTTGCAAAGTAGGCATCTGTGTACGGTCTGAATCCCAAACTGCTATTTGTTACATATAAAGCAGTGTTTGATTATAGAAACCCTATTTTCATGACCTTGTTAATGCACTATGAAAAAGAGCCATTTGATATTCAGACCACTAAAATAACAGCAAAAGCCATCAAAGATAATTTGTTCAAAACCGCTCTCTCAGCGGTTATTAATTGAGCAAAATAAAAAATAGTTGAACACATGAATTGCCCACACAGCTCCGTGTCCGATCAATATCAGATCCGGGTCACATTCAGCAAAATATCAGATTTGTGCCACTTAAACTTGGTAATGTGAATGTAGCCTATTTTTAAATGTACTTACTTTTCTGTGATTTTTCTTTCTGTCCACTTCTGTGTTACATGTTGTGATTGTGTACTCCACTCCTTTCAATGACTTGATTAGCTCCTTCTGCATATTCTCACCTTCTGCGAAGTGAATGAAGATGAAGACTTGCTGAGCCTTTGACGTGCTGGTTAATCTTGTCGTTTGTTTTGATGACTGTGATTAGATTACATAGCTGTGAGGACCTGGTGATATATAGTCAGCAGACAAATGAGACAGGCAGAGAGAAAGTTCCAGCCATTGCATTAGATAACCTGAAATATATTTTTCTCTTTATTTAATGTCTGTCTTTCTCTCTCCTAATTTTAACATCATGTGGGTCCTGGTTCGGACACAGGCTTCAATGATGTCGGCAGAAAACGACCCTCTTGGTCCACTACCTCCTGGTTGGGGTAAGTTGCATCTTGTATCAGAGGCTCTGACAAATATGGCAGGGTATGTGTTTAGTGGTTTTTAAGTAATATAATAATTATTACTATTGGATCTACCTTTACACTCAGAGCGACGTGTGGATTCAAATGATCGGGTGTATTTTGTCAATCACAATACCAAGACTACCCAATGGGAAGATCCCCGCACACAAGGGTAAGTCCTAAACCTAAAAACTGAAAACATTCCAACACACACACAAAAAAAAAATATTTCATCACCCTACCCAGCTGAAGTTGCTGAATGATAGCACACGTAAAGTGAAAGCTGTTTCAAAGCAAAAATAAGACATGGTGGTGGCCGTGTGCGTGTGTGTGTGTGCGTGCCTTGTTTGGCACAGATTCATTTTTCTTTAGTTTTTTCACCATTTAATGTTTATGGCCACTTCCATAGCACTCTTTGGTCTATTACAACAACATCAGAATAATTGTATTCAGGTTTCTTTCTCTCTGTCTCAGTTTGTCTCTCTGTTTCTCTTCTGTAGGCTGCAGAATGAGGATCCTCTTCCAGAAGGCTGGGAGATTCGCTATACGCGGGAAGGAGTTCGCTACTTTGTGGATCACAACACCCGCACCACAACGTTTAGTGACCCAAGGACTGGCAAGTCCTCTGTGTGAGTAGACATTCAAACTTCTCATTAATCTTACAAACATCAGAGTTCACTCTTTTTTTTTTTTTTTTCTTCTTTTGATATGTTTTGTTTGTAACGGTTTAAAATGATTTGAATGAGCTTTGATCAGCGTTTCCTCTTTCATGTGTCTTGCAGTACCAAAGGGCCCCAGATAGCATATGAGCGGAGCTTCCGATGGAAACTAGCTCATTTTCGCTACCTGTGTCAGGTAAGGGTTGTCATGAGACCTGCACTCTGCCTTTGTATGCTATATTTAGAGCGTGTAGATTCTCCATTCCCCTCTGCATTACTGTCTTTGGTTTCTTCTGCAGTCCAACGCACTACCCAGCCATGTTAAGATCACAGTCTCTAGACAGACGTTGTTCGAAGACTCTTTCCAGCAAGTAAGAATTTTCACACTTCTCGCTGTTCACAAATGTGTAACTTTAAGTTAATCTTTGAGTTAAACATCTTTCTGTTAACTGGAAAGGATTTGTTAGGGGTGTGTGCGTGCGCGTGCACGTGTGTGTGTTTGTGTTTTCACTCATGCACCAACAATTGTTTTCTAGATAATGGCCCTGAAGCCATACGATCTCAGAAGAAGACTTTATGTCATTTTCCGAGGGGAGGAGGGCCTGGATTATGGAGGCCTTGCCAGGTTTGTATAGAAATGCCTAAAGAGGCACAGGCCCACACTACAGTATCAGAGATACAGTATTTAAATTTTTGTTTGAATGTTAAACATTTATCATATGATGGACTTGTGTGTATCGTCTGCCAGGGAGTGGTTTTTTCTCCTTTCTCATGAAGTCCTGAACCCCATGTACTGTCTATTTGAGTATGCCGGCAAGAGCAACTACTGTCTCCAGATAAATCCTGCCTCCACCATCAACCCAGACCACCTGTCCTACTTCTGCTTCATTGGCCGCTTTATCGCAATGGCAAGTGCCTTCATCCACATTTTTCGCGCTCTCACATTCAGATGACAGAATGACTCAAGGTCAAGGCTAAAACCTTCAACCAGTTTACAAAGGATTCTTTGTTAGTGTTTCTGTACACTGAAAAAGCAGAATCATTCGTAAGATTATGAATGAATGGAGCTTCCTTGAGATTAAATCCATTTATAGATGATCTGCATACATTTGATCAATGGTTGCTTTAATCAGACGCAGCAGTTGTGTGTGGGTATACTTGTGTTGACAATGTGCTGTTCTGCAGCATCACTGTAACATGTTTGAGTGAACCTGTGTTGTCCTGTACTGTCTATCTGCAGGCGCTCTTCCATGGAAAATTTATCGACACAGGCTTCTCGCTGCCCTTCTACAAGCGCATGCTCAACAAGAAGCTCATCTTGAAAGACTTGGAGTCCATTGATCCTGAGTTCTACAACTCTTTGATCTGGATCAGGTATGCCCTGCCTGGTGTCTGTACTTCTTACACACACAGCTCTCACGTCCATATTAAACATTTAAATCTGTTTAAATGCTGATTAAAATTAAGTGATTCTAAAATGAACAGCAACAGAGAAAAGCAAATTTGTTTATGAATGTTACTTAATTACTATAAATATTACTTACATGGCAGTTATAATATAATATATAATTGCTGTATATTCTTATTACTAAAGTGCCTAAATACTGAATAAAACATCTTAGTGTGCCTTTAATTATATAATGAAATTGCATAGAGTGTTGGACCTGATTCATATGTATAGGTTCTCTTTGATTGCCTTTCTACCGTCGGTATAAAGATTAGAAAAACTAGTCTTTTTAAAAAATTAGATTATACATTTAAATGCATAATGGATCCTTATTTATTGATTATTTAAACCGCAAGAACTAATATTACTGTTCTTTCTCTGTATCTCTTTACAGGGACAACAACATTGAGGAGTGCAGTTTGGAAATGTATTTCTCAGTTGACATGGAGATCCTTGGCAAAATCACCTCTCATGACCTAAAACCAGACGGCGCCAACATTCTTGTGACTGAAGACAACAAAGAGGAGTATATTGGGTAAGGGCTTTCCCCTCTCACTCAGACAGGCAGAGCATAATGAGGCTGCTGTGCAGGATGACTAATGCAGATGCATTGTTGTGTACCCTCTGCAGGCTGATGGCAGAATGGCGGTTTTCACGAGGTGTTGAGGGACAGACCAAAGCGTTTCTTGATGGCTTCAATGAGGTGGTTCCCTTGCAGTGGTTGCAGTACTTTGATGAAAAGGAGTTGGAGGTAAGCTTGGAGACTGAGTAGTCCTTATTTGTGTGCACTCTAATAGGGCTATCACAGGGTAATCTGCTGTAACTTGGTTGTACATCGGCCCTTCTTGAAAATGTCTTTATTATTTATAATACACATGGCACAAATCATTCATGCGAGCAATTGATAATGACAGTGTTGATTACTTAATGTTGTAAGTCTTTTATATACAAAAACTGTGTGTGTATTAAATTACTGAAACAATAGTGTTTAAGAAGGGTTGGTACCCACCAAAAAGTATGCACATAAGGGTAAAGTGTGTGTGTGTGTGTGTGTGTTAGGTTATGCTTTGCGGGATGCAGGAGGTGGATCTCCAGGACTGGCAGAGAAACACTGTGTATCGCCACTATACCAGGAACAGCAAACAGATCATGTGGTTTTGGCAGGTGCGGTACAAGATCATGGACATTTGCTGGCGCTCATTATATTTGTACTCTTTCCTAATGTAAAATGTGCTGTGTGTGCAGTTTGTGAAAGAGGTGGACAATGAGGTTCGTCTCCGACTGCTGCAGTTTGTCACAGGCACCTGCAGGCTGCCTCTGGGGGGCTTTGCTGAGCTCATGGGTGAGGCGCACGTACACACATCCAAAGAAAATATGCAAGCAAGAAAATGCAGTAGTAACTGGAAAGATGTGTTTTCCGTTTCTAACAATTATTTGTGTTCTCTCTCTTGTATTTTCTCTTTTGCCCAATTTATGTTCTTTCTTTGATATTCACCATTTTAACAGGGAGCAACGGACCTCAGAAGTTTTGTATCGAGAAGGTCGGCAAGGACACTTGGCTTCCTAGGAGTCATACATGGTGAGGCTTTGGTTTATACATTGCATATTTTACTTCTGATGATAACCAAAAATATTGTTTACCCTCTGTCTCTGGATAACTTGTCATTTCTTCACTTTGCAGCTTTAACCGGCTAGACCTGCCCCCCTACAAAAGCTTTGAACAGTTGAAAGAGAAGCTGCTTTTTGCAATCGAGGAAACAGAAGGATTTGGCCAAGAGTAGCCAAGTCAGAGAAGAATGGGGGAGGAAAAAAGAAGAAGAAAAAAAAAACACAAAAAAGTAAAATTGCACAGATAACTACCAATGTACATAAGCTATTTTGTCATTTTAAACCAAATCTTAATCCAAAACCTCATTTAGCAATCTCCATAACATTATTCCCCATGATTATGCAAGCATTTCAGCTTTTTCTTATCTTTTAAAAGCAGAAATCTAAATACAATAATATGCTTTTCCTTTTGGCTGTTTTTAAAGGAGATTGACAAAAAAAAAATCGAGTGGATTTTATAATTAAACCATACGTACAGCTCTAGTTTTATAGAGCTCTTAAAGGATGATTGTAGTGTTTGGTCTGGTGCCTGGGTTTTCTTCTTTATTATTATTTTTTTCTTTTGGATCTTTAGTTGTGATTGTGTTGCGCTTGCATGGCTGTCTCCAGAGAAGATCAAACCCCTACCCTCCGACCCTGAGATACACAAACACATGCACCGAATCCATTATCCTTACTGCATATCATCCAAGAGACCTGGGTTCTGTCTGACAGTATTGCTGTTGTCACTTTAGACCAAAAAGTATTTTCTCCTCCACTTTGCTGCTGCATACTAGAGGTTTCATATGAAAGTAGTTTTGCTGTCCTAGTCCTGAATACAAACTCTTAAGGAAAGGAGCTCATTCTTATGTGCTCGCTCTCTCTCTGCCTTTGCATGACATGCCTCTTGAATTGTACAGAAGGTTAAGTTTCGACCGGTCATGGGCTACTAAGGGAAAAGAATCAATACTACGCTAGCAAGTTTACACAGCCAGGGTTGGGCCAGTCATTTTGTCATACTGGGTAACATCAGACTAGGTGGCAGGCCTGACAAAAACTACACTCCACTTCTTCTGGAACCATTCTGCATCATTCAGTTTGGCATATCAGACTCATTTTGACTCATTAAGTTTATTCTTAATATGTAGTTCTACAGCTGTATACTCACTTTCTGGCTCTAAAAACAGCAGAAGGCCTTCACGCTGGACTCTCGAAGTAGAAAGCATGAGGAGCATGCCCTGTCCCTCCTAGCCCACAGAGATTTGAGGTGTTCATTTAGATACTTCCACAGCTAGAGTGGCAAATTCACTGTGTAGTTATCAGAAAATTAAAATATTTAGGCTGAAAATCCCTAAATCATCCCCACTGAATAAACAACAGAAGGGTGACAGTCCCATAAGGACACACAATTTGCTGTGAACACAAATGCAGTTTGTAGCAACTGTTGAGAAGGAGAGTTTGGACAAGCTTTACAGAATGCTGTACTAATCTCATTCACCTTCATGAGATGTTTTATCAAACCTATATAACTTTTTGCATGTTTTCCAACTTTAATTCAAATTCCCTATGAATGCCATTGTTTTGTTACTAAAAGCAGTGTCTGCAATCTTGTTTCCGTTCTATTGACAGATGTACACAAATCTATTTCTGTGCTAATAGCTCCCCCTTGTGGAGAATCCGAATTATTATGAAGAATACAGAGGGACTACTTCTGTGAAAAAAGCTCAAACCAAAAGCTACAGTCGGTTGTTTAATATTTATTTCTGGCCATCCTACCATTTTAACCAAAACAAATGGCTTTGATAACTGAAGATGATAACTCAACAATGCAAAGCTCCTATGCAAGGTTTAAATAATGTTTAAAGTATTTGAGAGTTGGAAAATGAGACTTTGAGTTGGGTACTAGTTTATCTTCAGGGTTTTTTTTTAATATACCAATTCTCTGTAAAGCTTGACCAACCTGGCAACAGTTGCCCTTAACAGATTTGTACAGTGTGTGTTTGGGTCAGTTCTGTGTTTATGGACTAAACCAGTCCCTCTGGTTTGAAGGGGGGGGGTAGGTTTGCTTGTTGCAAAGGTTTCACTGACCTTCTGAAGCTTTGCTGCTGACCTTGTTTCACCTCTTTTTTTTCTTTTCCTTTATCATCTCTAGTTAATTTATTAGTCTGTGTAGATTTTGTTCTTGTTCGTAAACAGATAAAGAGGTAAACACACAGATCCTGTGCAAAAGTTGCAGCAGTGACATATTTAAAGAAAAAGCAATCTTGAGTTTGAAAATATCAGGTTGTACTAAGAATCCTAAAACCTTAATGAGATGATTGTTGGCTTAATGACACTTTAAAAGACCACAGTGGCCCATTTTTTAAAATAATTGACATTTAATTTCTTTGTGTGTGTAATGCACTTCATTACATACAGAAAAATATCACACTATATGTCCAAAAGTTTGTCAACTTGTGCACCTGTTTTTTTTAAGGGTATTAATCAATCAAGGGTATTAATAAGGGAGGTGGTGGATCCTTTACTCCAGTAACAGCCCCCAATCTCCTGAGGAGGCTTTACACTAGGTTTTGAGGAATTGTGTGAGGATTTGATTGCAGTCAGCCATAAGTGCAGTAATATAATGTTGGATGATTAATTCTGGATCACAAACACCACTCCAACTCACCCCAAAAGTACTGGATGAAGCTTCATCACTCCAGAGAATGCACTGACCATGGGGCTTTATACCATGCTGGCTTTGCCCTGGGCATAATCACCTTTAGGGCTCTAACGATACACTCTGTTTAATATGCTAGAATCCACAAAGTTTGACTGAGTAGAATTTGATATTCTCACAATATAATGAGAGAAACTTGAATGAAGAAAAATGATGACCATTCAGTTACTAATGAACCAGATCTGAAGGCTAGAGGGAGCATGACTATGACATGAATGTGCTGGCCTGGGTTGTCAGTTATCACTAGTTTAATACTATAAGCAATGTAGTTACATCAAAAATCATTAATCATTGAATGCCCATTCTCCACAATGCATATTGTCACATTTTTGCATTTCATTTTGTTTTCATGTGCAGCTGCTCCAGAAAATCCCATTTCAAGTTGCCACTGAACACCTGTGTCAGCAATGGGTGCACCTTAAGAATAAGGGATACTTTTGGATATAGAGTGTGTATAAATTATAAAGTATTATTACAATGGGACCTCCACAGTACTTAGACCACTAGAAGAGTGTTTTTCACATTTGGCAGTTAAGGGTTTATAAAGTTCATTAAAAATTATTCTTGTTCCGTTGCCCCAGGTCTCCACATTATTATTATTTTTAAACAGCTTTAGACATTTCACATTCTTCCCTGAGACAGATGCTATTTGGTTAAGCTGGGTTGTTTGTCTCTTGTATTTATTTATTTTTTTTCCTTTTTTAATTTTTTTTTAAACAGGTATTTTACTTTTCTGCTTTTCATTTAAATGTGAAAACTACCAAAATCTGCCTCTGGTGCTTTCTGTCGGATTACTAGAGCAGGGAGCTGCTCGGTCCACATCAGTGGGTTTGTCGGCAAGCTGCTGCTGTTGTGTTACGGTCAAATTATCACAGTAAAATTTCAACATCGTCTGCCAAATTCAGACCCTTCATTCGTCTTGTAAATAATGAATGTAAGCTAATTAATCACTAAAAAAAAGTGAAACTTTGTGGTAAGAGGACTCCCATCGCTTTCTGTCTGTAACTATTGGCTTGAACAACAGCACTTGCAAAGTAAATCTCATCGCCATGGTACTGTGCTTCCATTGGAAATCTACCACTGATGATAAAAAAAAAATTAAGAATGAAAAGAAATCCTACAGCTACCATAGAAAAGTACTTAATTGGTTGTTTTTGGAGCAGCAACATCAACAGGCTCTGTGACGCCTTGTTCCTATCAGATGAACTGTAACATATCATGTGTAGATAGACACTGTAAACACTGTAAATGCCCCCAGCAGGAGACTTGTGTATAAAACATTCATTTTTAATCTACTTTAACCATTTTAATAGACTAATTTGATTTTATGTAAAATGAAAACCTACCCTCCACCTGGGCGGGTGAGAGAGACACACAGGCGGGCATTGGCTGTTTTTATTCTAGTTTTGTTTTTTTTGTTTTTTTGTTTTGTTTTTCTTGGGAGGGAAGGGGGTTATTGGTTGGATCTTGCCTGTGGAGAGAACCATATTTAATAAATGTATATGACCATCTTTACATTGGATTTGACTTTGTTTGTACCACCAAACTCATGAATGGTATAAGTAGTAGTAGTAATGTCACAATCTAAAATAAGCTCAATTTAAGAGTGTACCAAGTAGGACACGCTTGCAGTCCATACAGTAGTTAAAACTATTTACACTTTATTATAACCTTATAATAAAAGTACAGATTAAGCTCAACAAAAGTAACTCAGGATGACTTGTTCCCCTTTAAGGCTGTTAGAATTCACTTTAGAATTAAATGTACAGACTGAAAAAATAAGGCATTTTATTCAGATCTGTGTAATATCTGGATCCTGATGACCGATCCCTCCATCATCCATTGACTTTCTTCAACAGGTCAAGGGCTTCTTTGTGAACCTAATGGGGATCATAATGTAAATTTAGAACATATCCAACACAAAAATGTGTGCTGTATGTGTATAACAGTTATGTATTCGTGAGGTTGAAAGGGTGTCCTGACCTGTTTGTCCTCCTCTGTTATGGCAGGATAGTCTCGTGCTTTGCTGAGCCACAGAAGAGCCTTTTCCTGGTCCTTAAGCATCATATATGTCTTTCCAAGCATCAGAAGATTCTTGCTATAGAAATTTGGGTCAACTGAATAGAAATAAAAGAAAATGGTGCTTTTGTTTTCCTTTCACCATGAATACCAAACGCTTTTAGGTAAATGTATTTAAAGTTGATATACAAGAGATATTCATAAAGTTACCACTCTTATAATTTGATGTAATTTGTTTTTGAAATTCTTAATAGAGTTTAAAATTGCGGAAACCTTTTGAATGTCCCTCGTATATTTTTTGAAAGATGTCAATACTGCACCTTCCTCAGCTTTCAAGAAGTAAGCCAATGCCTAAGAGCAAGAGATGATGTGTGTCAGGTGACTTTAGGACAGTTATGTCTGTGCATATTAAGATTTCGCTTGTCTAACTGCAACACAATCTACAGTACAAATGGCCTGAAATCTACACTTTTACCTCTTCATAAGTAGCAGTGGGTGGTGATGCAAAAATAACTGCTGCAACTTTACGTTGGTACCATGGCAACTCGGCGAAGGCAAAACACCTAAATGAAAACGAACGAAAGCTTGACTGCACTTTTGCTCACTTAATAGTCCGACTCATCTTAGAGTCTTATGAAAAAACTTGTAAAATAATCTTTAACCAAAGTGATGGGATGTAATTTGTGGTGCCATTAATGTTTCTTCATTCAACTGAGGACAATTCAACTACTTACCAGTAACCCAAGATGTGGATAGATGTTGCATCTTTTGGGTTTAGGTCTATAGCTCGCTGTGGAGACAACATACGGTTACCACCACGCTTATCAGTTTGCATTAGGAATCCGCTTTTACATGCAAATTAGTGTTTTTCATATATTTAAAAAAAAATGTTTTCTGATGGTGAATAGACACTGCTCTTAGTACAACATTTTTTTTTCTTAATTGGTCAGGGGTATATGAACTTATGGCCTTTAGACAGAAGTCATTACAAATTAAACTGCAGACAGTATTTAGTTGCCCATCTAAAACAGTAAAATGATCATGCTCATCCAGATAAATCTCTTAAAGGGCAACGGAATTAATGAGCTGTATTGGAATATTCACCTTTTTTTTAAAAAATCAACATTTTCAGATTTTGGAGCATTTTGCACATAAAATAGCATTTGGCAAAATTTGATTTATATCCGCTTACCTCTAAGTGGTCCTTAATGATGTAGGAATTACCAATTTTAACTTTGATCCCTTCATAATCGCCCACATCACTGAGGCAGACAGCATACCACTGAAAAGAAAAGGTGAAGATATTAGTATGTATCTTTATAGTTAAACAAAGAAGCCCTGGTGTAGGACAACCTCATGTTGACTACAGTTTACTTTGTGTGCAGCAAAGCAGGCGTCATTTTTCTCCAGGGCCTTTTTGGCGTAGTCGAAGGCCTCGTATGTGAGTCTTTTCTTCTGATCAGCAGCGATGTTGGGCAGTAAAGCAAGGTCCCGCGAGGCCCGCGCCAGCCTCCACAGGAATTCAGCATCATCACTAGAGGAGGAGGGAAACAAATCTGCATTACATTATGCGATAAGATCAGTTCTCTATACACTCTGTACACCTCTGTTCTGTTCCAATTGTAAATACTTTGCTTTAAGTACTCTGGTTAAACTGAGAAGTCCTGATATCTGCGCTATCAGGACACATGTAATTTATACTATGATTATACTTGCTCCTTGTTTTCTGCAGGTGGCCTTGAACCCCACTGTAGTCTAATCAGGCTATAAAACATGTTCCCACATCTCCAGGACACTGCCTTTAATGGTCTAACTTTTTGCAACTGTACCATCTTGCACAGGCAGTCATTTTGTGCTCAATTTTAAATATTTCCTTTAATGCAGTATCTATGTAACTCATAAAAACAAAATGGAATTGGAACCAGGTCCGTAACTTATTCAAATTCAACAAGTCCTGAAATGCCACAAAGGGCCCATTGTCTCAGCCTTGCCTCCCTCAAAACAGAGCCCACTCCGAGTGTACTTCAGGACACTGACCACAAATAACACTCACCTTCACCATCAGGGACTGAGACCACTAGTAACGTTCAGATTGCTACATTTAGTGACACGTGAACCACCAGAAGGCCAGCAGTTACCTGTCTTTATACTGGAGCAACAGCTGGTAAAGTTTCTCTGTCTCTCCACAGCTGTATAAGTAGTCGGCTTGTTCTATAACTTCTTCAGCTGATGGGGGGGACAATATCAATATGAGATATATTTAGTCTTATAACCACATCTGTCAATAGAAACGTCCTTGAAAAATCATACCTTTGTCAAGTGCAAAGACTGCAGTTGCACAAGACACTTGCTTGCACGCCTCATATCCCAGATAAGACAGAGCAGGTAGTGCAGTCAGGAATGCTGTTTTTGTGGCCTAATTCAGGTCAGAGCACAAAACATTAAACACATCACTGATGTCAAGCACACACTTGGATAGAAAGAAAGCAAATCAGACAGGTTCAACATCTAGTGTCTTCTGAACTTTTGTCTATTCTAAAGCATTTATAAGCCAGCAATAGAGTTTAAACATAATGTCATAGTGAAACCAAACAACGTTCCTCCAGAACCATGAAGCAACACAAGACTACATTAGTGCAGGCAAGACAGGAATACAGAGTGCAAAGACAGCAAAAGAGAATGCCAGAAAAACACAGGAGTAACAAAGTCATGTCAAGTTTTTTTTTATTTTGCCCTTTATCACACTCAATGTGCTTTACAGGAACAGAATTAAATATTAATAAATGAACAAGTAGTAAAATAGTTTGAAGTAAAAAAAGAGTATAGGAAATATAAGAATGCATGGAAAATCAATACAAGATTAATAGCACAGATGGAAGTGCAGATTGAATGAATACAGTATCAGATAATGTGTTCTAGCAGTCTGTGCAAAAATGCAGAATAGAGGTAGCAGTAAATGAAGACTGCAAAAAGCAGCTCTGGTCATTCACCTACATTTACTTACTAATAAGCTTAGTTGAGTGCTGTCAGGGTTATATATACACTGCATGGACAAAAGTATTGGGACAAACCTGTTTTTCAGGGCTAGTCCTCATACTTCTAGTGAAGAGCAATCTTAATGCTTCAGCAGATCAAAACATTTTGGACAACGCTATGCTTCCAACTTTCTGGATACAGTTTGGGGAAGAACCTTTTCTATTCCAGTCCCAGTGCACAAAGCGGCTCCATAAAGACATGGCTGGAGGAGTTCAGTGTGGAAGAACTTGACTGGCCACACAGAGTCCTGACCTCAACCCCATCCAGCACCTTTGGGATGAACTGGAACGGAGATCGCGAGTCAGACCTTCTCGCCCAACACCAGTGCCTGACATCATAAATGCTCTACAGAATGAATGGGCACAAATTCCCACAGATACTCCAAAATGTTGTGAAAAGTCTTCCAAGAAGAGTGGAAGCTGCAAAGGGGGACAAAGTCTATATCAAAGTCTCTGTATATGAATGCAATGTCCATATAGGTGTAATGGTCAGGTGTCCCAATACTTTTGTCCATGTAGTATATTTCAAGTGTGCAGTGCAAAGGTCAGATGGAGTTGACAGCAAGTTGCTGGTAAGGGGTTTGAGTCCTGCTGAACTCCTGTTAGAATAAAGGAGCTGCAGAAAGGTGAAGAGGTGAAGATACCTGAGAGTGACGAACTCTCACCTGGCTGCTAAGACTCTAAACTCCTGTTAGAATGAAGAAGGAGCAGCAGAGCGGTGAACAGGTGAAGATCCCTGGGGCGAGGGACTCACCTGGCTGCTGATCTTCTGAAGACCTCTGCGCTGCTGCACGGTTCTCCACTGGTTCCTTACTTGTCTGCAGGAGACCCGAGCAAACAACCGAAACGGAGACACACAGGCCATCCCTCTACCCGTCTAACCCTCTGAAGGACACCAGATACCCTCTGTCCCACTGAACTGGATAAGACTGAACCCAGAGAAGGTGGAAAAACACCCTGATACCGGATAGGCTGCAAAACCTCCTGTCCAAACCAGGGTTGCCAGATATTCTAAGTATACTCCCCAATTTTCAACATAAACGGAACAAATGCTGTTGTTATGATTGTATCATTGCATTATTTAAGTAAGCATTCATTATATTTATTATATTAGCATACTGGCTACTTGATTAGACCAGCAAGATAACATAATTAATTAAACAAAGATTAATTTGTGTGTGTGTGGGTGTGTGTGTGTGTGTGTGTGTGTGCATATACGTATAATGCTTCTTGCTTCTGCCACGCCTGGCTCTGTTCTATGCTGCTATTTTCAATTCTACATAAGCTATAAGTTTTAAACGACATGTCTGGGGAACATTATTGCAAAAAGTGCAACTATAATGTCAGTGAGGTATTTCTGAAAAACATGGCAACCCTTGAGTATTTGTTTAGGACCATTCGTAATCTCCGGTTATTACGCACTGCAGTGATGGCCAATAAGGAAACGACCTGGTCTCGGAGGGTCGTAAAGAGCATTGAACCACGGACGGTCTTCCCTGGTGGTCTCACAGTCCTTGGTTTACAGTCTGGGGAAGAGCTCGCGTGCTTTAGAGAATTTATTTTGACTTTATACTATGTCATATTGTTCTTGTCTCAGTATCTCTTTGTGTCTGTGCAGTCATAGCTTAAGCAATGTCCTCCAGGATCAATAGTTTTCTGATATATATATATATATATATTCTGACCATTAGCAAATACACACCGGTCAGACGCAACATTAAAACCACTGACAGGTGAAGTGAATAACGGTGATTATCTGGTTACAGTGGCACCTGTAAATGGGTGGGATATATTAGGCAGGAGGTAAACACTGTTCTTGAAGTTCATGTGTTGGAAGCAGAAGATGTGCAAACGCAAGGATCAACTAAGAGACCCGGTCAGGGACAAAACTGTGATGGCCAGACAAATGGTAGAGCATCTTCTAAGGGGGAGGTTTTGTGCGGTGTTCCCAGTATGTAGTGGTTAGTACCTACTGAAACGAAGGACTTACGGTTAACCAGTGGCACTGATGTGTGTGAAGAGCGAGGGCTAGAACGCTTGGTCCAATCCCACAGAAGAGCGTCTTTACCGCAAATTTCTGAAAAAGTTTAAATGCTGGTTTTAAGGCAGGTAAATAAGGTAAAAAATGTCACTAGTTGACTACTTCCTGTATGGCAGTTATTTTGTGTACGTTTCCTGAATATTTTTTGATTATGCAAGTGATGGTATTCTCTAATGGCCTCTTTCAGAAGCAGAACATGTCCTGCCACACTGCAAAAATTGTGCAGGAATGGTTTGAGGAACATGACAAAGAGTTCAAACTGTTCCAAATTCCCCAGAGGCGGTGGTGGCATTACCTCAATCATAACTGAATATTCATAAACTTCACCACTGACTACCTGAAGAATCTCTGTGGTACATCCAGTATGTAAAATTAAGAGAGTCTTGGAGAGTTAGTGTACAGTAACACTCTTTGGAATTTAATCTTTGTCCTATGATGCTTTGGAGAAATATTCCCTTTATTAATGTCACCAGCTGAGTTCCCAGGTGAGACCATGTCATGTTAACTACAGTGTTATAATAAAGTATTCCACCCTCCTGATTTCCTGTTTTGTATATTTATCGCATGAAATTATAGGACAAGGAGACCATAAAGTAACACAAACATAGTCATTAAACATTTCATTGAGGGAAAATTGTACACTTGTACCAAACAACCGCAGCCAAAAACTTTCTTTAACTGGAGATCAGTCTTTGTCTTTCACATTCCTGTGGAGGAATTCTGCTCCACTCTTCTGTGTAGAATCTTTTTAACTAAGCCACATTGGAGGGCTTTCGAGCATGAGCTGCCCTTTTAAAGCCCTGCTCCAGCATCTCAATGGGGCTAGGACTGAAAACAGCTCTCCAGAAGCTTCAATTTGATTCTTTTGAGCCATTCAGAGGTGGACTTGCTCAGACTTGCAGAGGCGTGCTTTGATCAATAATCCAAATGTGCTTGAGATTCAGATCACAGACTGATGACTTGACTGATTGGATTTTCTGATACAGAGCATGATTCATAGTTCTATCAATTATGGTACATCATGCAGGTTCTGAAATGCTATTATTGTGGAATTCTGTGAACAGCAAGGTACTTTTTGGCAAATGTAAGAACTTTTAAATTTTCTTCATCAGCAGTGGTTTTAAACTTGCAACTCCTTCCATGGGTAACATTTTTGGTAACCTATACCGGTAATAACCAATACCATTTTAATTGTTGTTGCAAGAGATTCTAGGTCTAAATTATTTTTATTGCAATACAGATACTACATAGTTTTGCTGGCAGGTTTAGGCGTATATATCCTGGATACTGATCACAGGAATCAAGGCTGGGACTCCCAAAAGCACCATGTAGACGAAGATGATTCTTAAATAATAAAGTGACTCAAAATCTCTATTGTTAAGATGAATTTAAAACTAATGTTAAAGATGCTTTTGGGAAACTGGGACCAGACGCATTGAAGTTCTCAAATTGGTCCTCAGGGACACCCATATGGTCCTCTACTGCAGCAAAAATTTTGGACCATCTGTTATTCCCTGAGGATCAAGTTTAAAACACTGGGTTGATGTTTGTGTAAGTGTGTTCAGTAAGATAAAAATAACACTGTTGGTAGACAGCGTTGGGAGTAATGCGTTACAAAAGTAACCAATTACTGTAATGCATTGGTAATATTTTACTCGGTACAAATGTCAGTAACGCCTGTTACAATGCATTTTTAATTTTCTTCAAACAAATTAGCCAGAATCACAGCGAGATCAGCAGAGGAGAAACGTCCACGCAAAATGTTTCACTTCTTGTAGTCAGACAGAACAGAGAGAGGAGTGAACCTGCAACTGATCTAACGTCGGATAGAACTGTTTTTAACCATAAGC
>JBBPCY010000007.1:6205582-6223662 GCA_037974405.1 Brachyalestes nurse
AGAAAATTCAAGGTATCAGTCTTTGTTTTGTTTTGTTTATTTGTCGTGTTGACTGTTAATGTTACAGAGAACTTTTATAAAAGTTGCTCAATGTTGCACACCCCTGTTCCTCCGCTGCGTGTGTGATGACGTCATCATATGACTCGACTTTGCTGACCGACTATGAGTAAGTATGATAAACTTGTATTGCACATTTCTGTTAAATGTGTTTTAGATTGTCTATATCATAGAACAGTAATGGTCTCAAATAGTAGTCATTTTTCTGTCTAGTTTTAGGGTTAGGGTAAGACTAACAACAACTCAGACTACAAGCTGATCAAAAATACTGAATTCAGAAAAAACTAAGCAGATGCCATAGCTTATGTTTGTCAAATGTTTACAATATCTTAACAGGTGTAATGACCATTTGTCTGGAGTGAAAGGTGATGCAGGTATGTGTGTTTTCCATTGATTCAAAACTGTCTTGAAGTTTACTGTAATAATAACATGATACCCTTTGGCTTCAAAATCTGGTACAACTGTGGTGAACTTTTACTGCTTCTTTACTAGTGGAAGTCACTTTAATTTGAATTATTTATCAGTGGCAGCAGGAGTGTGTAACAATACACAATTTTTTTGCAAACTGTTTCACATATTTTTGATACAGAATTAGAAAATAAATGGCTACATAAATTTCCCTTACATTTATTTTTTCAGGTGTTGAATTAAAAAAATACATTGAAATGAAAACCTGCACAAGTGATTTTCTATGTGAGATCTATGTGTGATGAAGAAATTTCCCTTTGATATTAAAACACATGATATCAATGTTCATAATAAAAGTAAACACACAAATCTGTAGAGCAGTGGTCACCAACTCTGGTCAACTCTGGAGATCTACCACACCTGGTCTGGCTAACTTCTGCTAACTTCTGCAGAAGACCCTGACCAGCTGGATCAGATGCATTCGCGTCAGTTAAAGGGGAGGCATGTCGGATATTAAAGTTGTAATGAAACTATCAGGGAAGGCAGATCTCCAAGAGGAGGGCTGGGAACCACTGTTGTAGACTTTTAAGCTACATCTCAAAATTCAATCCTTCAGTGAAAAGCAGCACTGAGTGCACTGTCCTGAACGGGTTCATGTTTTCATGCTTTCATCTGCTGGCAGTAATGACATCTTTCACAAGGGGGAGAAGGGAGTCTCACTGATTAGCGGTGTGGGAGTTCACTGATGGTGCTGAGAGAAGAAGGAGAAAAATCAAGGCCAAATATTTCTGTGTATGACAGTGCATCTGCAATAGTCAGGACTTAAACCCAGCAAAGAACATCTTCAATATTGACTGTCACTCCAACATAAGTCTCTCCAAAGTAGCTTCTCTAGAAACCGAGATCCCAGGAACAGCAAGGCTCACATAGGACATGAGGATACTTGTATTTTCATGAAACTTAAGCTGACTTCCTCTTCCCATTTCCTATTCCGCCTAAAACAATATTTGCTGACTGGTTTATTTGCTGCTTTTATGCACAAAGGCTGTTTCATTTAATAAGTATTCATCAAAGCCTAACTCTACATTATCAAACAGTCTGGTAAATCTGACAGTAGCTTATGAAAGTAGATATAAAAGATCATCAAAAATAATAAATTATATGTGCAATTACTGTAGCATTTTTTCCATGCTCCATACTACTACTGCTACACAAATGCAGTAGTCATTATTCTGTAATAATAATTTACAAGACAATGTAGTAACTAAAAAGTAAAAACTGAGGTTTAAATGTTGGTTGTAGTATTGTGCAAACAGAACAAATAAGCAATGGGAATGAAACTAGTTGTGTTAACTCCATTTATTTACAATGAGTGCAAGGAAGTGTACTCATTTTTTTGTGTAAATATCATTGTCATTTAGTCTAAAGGGGTGCAAGTAAAACAAAGCATGCTTTATTGTTCTGTTTGACGATGAACAATAAACAGTTTAGCACTCTCTTACCACAACTATGTGGTCACAGCAGTATGACTGGATATGCTGGATATTTAGGCACCAAACTTTTGAGTCCTGGAATTGTAATTAAGGTATCTGTGTTCTTTTCACTTCAAAAATCTAGATAATGTATCATTTTCTCAGCGGTGCTCAAACTTTTCCTGGATTTTACAGGTTTACGGTTACAAACTGTTGCCAAACTGTAACTGGATTTATCGCCCTCTCTCTACACCTTCCTTTTGTTTCCAACATATATACATCTCTACCCCTTCCATCAATGGAGAGAAACCACCTCTGTTGTCCAGATTCTGTTTGGGTGGTGGACTATTTTCAGTACAGATCAGAATCAGAATATCTTTTTTGTCATTGTAACAGGTACAACGAAATTAGGTGCAGTCCTTGCAGCGTCAAAGAAGTATAAAAAGAAATACTGAAAAAAAAAATACGATAAAAACAAAAATTGAAAAAAATATATGTATATAGATGTAAATATATACATAAATATAATTACAAAAGGATAAAATAAGAAATGAATTAGAACAAACTGTCATTCAGCAGGAAACCAGTACCTGTCCTAATATCTATCAGCAAAAAACTAATTGCTGCAAAATGCAGAACTGAACGTCACAGAAAAAACCTTTCTAGGACTCTATAACTCCTCCCAGTTCTGTAGATGATCTGTTCACAATTGGATTGCGCAATATAACTCAGTTGTTTCATCTGTGAACTGACTGAATGTTACAAAATGTTAATCTTATCTCCTCATAATCTGCTGCTATTTTATTGCATTTATTTTTTATTTTTATTGCACGAATACTAAGTCACTTTCCTAAGCCATTAGAACACAATTTTACACACAGCACTGTCAGTAATGTCTGTAATTGTGTTTATTGTCTATTTAAAAAATATCTTGTCTTATTTGTTTGTCTTATGCTAATGACAAAAGAATTAAAGTTCTTTCGTATTCTTTCGTATTCTTATTCTTAATATTGTATTCATTCAAATGTTGGCTGCACTAAATGTTGCCTAGTGGGTAGGATACTTGAATCTGGACCAAAAGGGCATGGGTTCCAATCCTAATTTCAGCACACCGCAACTGGGTTCCTGAGCAAGACACTTAACTCCAGGGACTTGACATTGCATTAAAATCCAAAGGAGTTGGTCCTCCTTTGCAGCTATAACAGCTTCCACTCTTTTTGGAAGGCTTTCCACCAGATTTTGGAGTTTCTGTGGGAATTTTTTTGTCCATTCATTCTGTAGCATTTATGAGGTCAGACACTAATGTTGGACGAGAAGGCTTTGCTTTGCAATCTCCGTTCCAGTTCATCCCAAAGGTGCTGGATGGAGTTGAGGTCAGGGCCAGTCAAGTTCTTCTACACTGAACTCCTCCAGTCATGTCTTTATGGAGCTGCTTTGTTCACTGGGGCACAGTTATTGCGGAATAGAAAAGGTTCTTCCCAAAACTGGGAATACAAAATGTCCTGGTCTGCTGAAGCAGTAAGATTACTCTTCACTGGAAGTAAGGGGCCTAACCCAAACCCTGAAAAACACAGACTGTCTGTCAAGGAACCTCATTGTTATAATACCGCCTCCTTCAGATGGTCCTCTTCACCTCATGTACAACCTCATGTACAATGTATCTGTATATATTGCAGTTATAGTTTAGCTACGCTGCTTTATTTACTATGCACTTTGCTTGGAAAAGTATTTTATTCGGCTTTGTACCTGTACACTGCACAGTGACAATAAATCTAATTTAATCTAATCTAATCTAATCTAAAAGAACAGTTCTGGTAACTTTACACGGACTGATCCACTTACTTTCCCACAGTCCACCCATCAGTCCATACATTGCCTGAGTGTTGCTTTGTCTGATGTCTGACAGTGAAAAATATACTAAAACAGGTAAAAAAAAGGGGAAATATGCACACATTTGCTTAAAGCCATGTCCCTAACCATAAAGAATGTCAGACATGGGCATGTTTTTTATGCCTCTACTTTTTACTGACTGAAGACATCCTTGTGTTGTAGCTATCTGAAGTTGGTCTGGAACCCTGCAGCATCCTTAAGCATATGCTAGGCTACAAGTAGAATACCTGTTGAAGATGCTCTTGAAACACTTCTGGCTGCACTACCACTTGATACCAAAAAGCATTGCTCAAAAACAAAAAGAAAAAGTATTTGAGTTTTACTTCACAGAATTTGGATTTGGTTTCAGGGGACACCATGTGAAGCCCCCATGCTTGTACATGGGACAGACAATAGCATACTGCACTTCTCCATCTGGAATGGTGACACGTTTCTGAAATTATTTTAATTATTCATTGGTATAAATGAACTGAAAAACACCTTGTCTATTTTAACTACCAGGTTTTAATCTGTAGATGTACTGCTGAATAGAACCTCAGGTACTGAAATGACTTACTTTATAAGCTGAATGGTGCTGACAGGCACTTATCGGTGCTCATGTCAGGCAGCCTAACTCAGTGCTGAGCTCCAGATGACTGACTTTGTCGGACAGTTCAGTGATCCAATTGGCTGCTTTTGAGGCATTTGTCAATGATCACATAAGGTGAAGTGAGTGTCTATATGAGCTACATGATGTAGTGATGCACAGCTGCCAGCTCCAAGTATTTACTGCACACTTGATGGATCCACTTTCATTTATATTATAAAGACAAGGGGGTATCATCTGAGTAGCAGTAGTAGCAGTAGTATAGTAAGAGTATTATTATTAGTAGTTGTTAGCTATTAATTAACAGTGTTAATAATGCATTCTTTTTCTGTTATTATTATAAATCTTAGTAGTAGTAGACTAGCAGTAAGAGTAGCGGGAATTATTGTTCACATTAGTGAGACACTCATAAAAACAGGATTATGAATAAATACAAAAATACTAACAGTTACTAATTAACATCAATAATGCATTTTTCTTCTATTACTATCATATTTATTATTTGTAGTATTAATAGTAGTAGTAACAGAAGCAGTAAGACGCAGTAAGAGTAGTTATTATACACAGTTGTGAAACATTGTAGTGATTACTTAACAACAGGGCAGCATAATTATTAAACCTTGTTTTTAAGATAAGATGAGATAAGATAAGATTAAATAAGATAAAACATGATGAGATAAGAAATAACTTTATTTATCCAGAGGGGAATTCTTGTCATTAGCATGCTCAGTGCAACAAGAACAATAAAAGGTAATAAGACAATTTTTAAAAATAGTAAATAAGCCATAGTGCAACACAATGACAAGAACATTATTATAAATAACAGTGTAACGCTGTAACACTGCTGTGTGTAAAGATTTGGTGTACCAGCAGATCAGTAGATCAGTAGTGCACAATTGTTTATGAAAGTGTTTTCTCAGAATGTGTTACCAAACCTGCTTCACTCTTTTCCTACTATAGTATTTTTATTGGATTATTAAACAGTCATAAAAAGACTAGAAGTCACGATTTTCTCTTGAATGACGTCATTTGCTCATAAGGCCTTCGAGCGCCTCGCTTTACTGTCCCGAGTCGGGTTCCGTAGTTCTAGACCACACCATCTACAAATGGGGGAGTTGGGTAAAACGTATTAAAAATAAAAATCACATTTTCTTTGACAAAACATGTACATATGAATACTTGTACTTTTTGTTGTTGTCTTAAACGTTCTCTTAATACAACTTAGGCATTTTGTTACTGGTATAGTCAAATGTATCATTTCGTCTCGACCGGATCCCCCTCCAGCTGACTGGATACTGCGTTCCTAGGTCTTCTACGATGGAATGGTGTAAGTGAACGGTGTCGGTTTTTTTGACAGCGGGGAGAAAAACTTCACTTTTATTCATCCTACTGACTCCGAGCCCCGAGGTAATCGCATTTACACACTGTCAGAATTTTTAGGAGATGGTTAGGCGTGTGTGGAGCGGAGTGTGGAGCAGGGTAAAGTGGTTAAAGGAGAGAAACCCTGCTGGAAACAGACAGGCGAGGCTTTAGCCTGCTAGCTTAGAGGACCTGAAATGAAAATACACTCCACAAACTTCACCTTTCACATAACGATCCACTTCACACTCCGGTTTCAGTCTCTTAACCTCACCAACAAGCAGCTCCAGCTCTGTAAACGAAACTGAAATTAAGTGTCAAGGCTATCTGGATGGCTAACCAGCTCTCCAGCTAGGCCTCTGGTCAATTCAGGTCCTTTCTGTATGTAAACAACCTCAGTTCACACTCACTGCTTCACAACTACACACTCTCTCTCTCTCACACCCACACACTCACATACTGCACCATGTTGTTGACACTCTTTCTCTCCTGGGCTGTAGCTTGGATTCTGCTGAGTTATTACAGTATAGTGCAGTAAAGTGGTCCTTATAGCCACCACAGTACAGCACACATTGTGAAGAGCGTGAAATTCTTCCTCTGCATTTGACCCAGTGGGCAGCTGGTGGTTATAGAGTTGCCCCTATGATCAGAAGGTTGTAGGTTCGAATTCCAGGACTGCCAGTGGCACCACTGAGGTACCCTTGAGCAAGGTACCGTCCCCATTGGTGGCAGTCCACTGCTTCACTTGGTGAATGGGTTAAATGCAGAGAAATAATTTCACACTTTTCACACTGTGTACTGTGGTATGCACACATTACTTTATAGTTGCGTGTGACCACACCACACAGTGTAAAGATTCAACAAGTGAAGCAGTAGGCAGTGACGCAGCGCCTGGGGGGCAGTGTGTGGGGACGGGACCTTTTTCAAGGGTACCTCAGTGATGCCACTGTCAGTCCTGGCGTTCAAATCCACAACCTTCTGATCACAGGCAACTCCCTAACCACCAGGCCACCAGTTGCCCCAAAACTAAAGCAACAGGCAGCCAGTGACTCAGCGCCTGGGGGCAGTACCTTGCTCAAGTGTACCTCAGTGGTGCCACTGGCAGTCCTGGTATTCAAACCCATGACCTGATCGCAGGGGCAACTCCCTAACTACTAGGCCACCAGCTGAGTGTGTATAGTGTAAAGTGTTAAAGCATAGTGTACCATGTTACAAAGTGGTGTACAGTATCTGATCTTACTAATGCTCTTGTGATAGATTTCAATCAACTCCTCACAGCAATGTTTGATGTAGAGAGTAGAGGCTGTTTCTGCAGCAAAAGGGGGACAAATTCAATTACGAAATCCACTTTGTGTATCCGTTTGGCAGTAGAACTACGCTTGCATGACGCACTGGCTTTTGGTTTCATTCTTCTTCTAGCAGTCTGTAGTGGAAGCCGCACACGATGTCCTTAAAGCCGCGGGTGGTGGATTTCGATGAGACATGGAATAAGCTGCTGACAACCATCAGGGCTGTGGTGATGCTCGACTACGTGGAGAGAGCAACATGGAATGATCGCTTCTCGTATCCTGCCATTCATCTTTAAGTTACAGGATTTTAGTTTTTTCCCTAGGTGTCTAGTAGAAGCAAATTAAGGCTGTATGACTTAACGGACTTGCAACTACTAGACTAAACCCTCATAGACATACTTCATAGTTCATGTGCTTCAGGGTTAATATTTTTAAAATGTTTATAAGGACCATTTGTTGTGCACAATGATTTGGACCAATATAAGACAACCAATTATTGATCTATAGCTAACTATTTTCCCTTTGTGTAATCAACCAAAATTTCTTTAACCCAGTAATCAGTGATATTTATGCTTTGTGTGTTGCATACCCAGAACCCTTGGGTGAACGGCTTTACACAGAGACAAAAGTATTTCTGGAAAACCATGTCCGTCAGCTTTATAAGGTAAGCATGGTTAAGGCCTTTGGCTTGGTGTACAGTTGGAATGATGGTGTTTCTGCCTGTAGGCGTGTTTGGATTACGCCTCACACTATCAGATGCACAGATGGAGGTTATGCTGAGATGTATCTCTCTCTGCAGAAGGTGCTGGAGTCTGAGGAGAAAGTCCTGCTGATGTATCATAGATACTGGGAGGAGTACAGTAAGGGTGCTGACTACATGGATTGCTTGTACAGGTGGGTGCACTTGTATTCATGAGACAATGTCTTATATTGGGCGTTGTGTTAAAATGCAGTTGCTTGACATTTGGCTTAATTCGTTTTACTCCTTATATGAAAGTGTTGAGGTATGATTCATACTTAACATGCTCATCCAGTTCCGTAGTGTGTTTACAAATGTCATTGTGTTTTGTTGGTTGTCTGGTTTCTGTGAAAATGAAGCCTTTTATCCTCTAGTCTCTTGGTAATCCTTCTACTGCCTGTTGGTTCTCAGTGCATAAAGGTGATTGGCCAATGTCCATGTTGCGTACAAACTTGATCTTTTGCCTGCGAAACAGTATCTGGTGATCTGTAGTTGGTTAACCCTTCAATTTGCCTTCACCTGAAAGTGTAAAATTATCTAGATCTGAAATGAACACAGTGTATTTTGTTTGTTTTAAGTCTTTTGATTCTGGGATGTTCATCTAATATATGTGTCCTGCATGCCCAGTCAGAGGTTAAGGCAAGTTCAGTGGGCTGGAGTTCACAGGGCTGGTTTGCGTCCTGGCAGTGTCACTGTCCTGCTCAGACTGGGCAGCTGTGGAAGTAAACAACTAGCCAACAGTAGTTCATTGTAACTTCGTAATTGTTTTTTGTTTGCCGTTTTTTACAGTCTCACCCAGTGACTTTGCTTGATCTGTGGAACGCTCTGTGTACCGGGGAGGCAAACAAAGACACATCCATGTTTTTTTTCAACTGCGTTTTTCCCACTGCTTATACATTCATTTTTTTATGCCTTAGGTATCTCAACACACAGTTTATAAAGAAAAACAAGCTCACTGAAGCAGACCTGCAGTATGGCTATGGTGGGGTTGATATGAATGAACCACTGATGGAGATTGGAGAGGTAAACACAAAGTTTAAACAGTTCAAAGAAGATTCAGTTGGTTTGCTGTAATGAATCAGTGACTTACGTGGATGTTGGTAAATGAATTAAGTGTGTATGATTTTATGTCTTATTAAAGATGCCATACGAAATGCAGAGTTTGGAGTCTTTAATTAAAAATACTCACAAATAAGTGTGCCACTTATCTAAATATTACATTGTCATCCAGTGCTGGGACTTGAATCATCATAAGTAATTAATTTTCAATAAATTGTGTTATTTATGCTTCCAGCTTGCACTTGATATGTGGAGGAAGCTGATGATCGAGCCACTTCAGGCTATGCTGATCCGAATGCTTCTGAAGGAAATCAAGAAGTAGGTGGATCCATCTGTTTGAAATAATGTTGCTTTATGCACTGTTGCGTTTGTGAGTTCATGTACATAATCTGTCCTTATGAAGAAACAAATTATCTGTCTGCATTTTAGAATAGCCCTGGCCTACTTTGGATTCTGTCTGTTAAAATTCTTGTTTTAAAATCGTGTATTTTATCCCTAGTGACCGGTGTGGGGAGGATCCGAATCAGAAAGTAATCCATGGGGTTATCAACTCCTTTGTTCATGTTGAACAGTACAAGAAAAAGTTTCCTCTAAAGGTGAGTACCACTGTAATAACAATAAGCTACTGTGTTTATGATGAGATACCATCATTTTCTACCATATTCAGTGTGAATTTGACATTTGAGCATGGTTATGAGCAGGTCATTTTAAGCAAGCTTAAAGTAGCCTGCAAATCTACTGTATTATAGTATTTTAGGAAGTCTTAATGTGTTTGTGGTCTGGATGTCTTTCTGCAAATTTTCATCTCACTTGGGAACCATGCCCTTTGTTGTTACATTCTAGTTTTATCAGGAGATCTTTGAAGGGCCGTTTCTGACAAAAACAGGAGAGTATTACAAACAAGAAGCCTCCAACTTACTGCAAGAGTCCAACTGTTCTCAGTATATGGAAAAGGTAATCTTCATCTCATGTCTGTTCTGAACTATGTGAGCTGGAACCTTGTTTATTCTGATGGTTAATTGGTGTTAGTAATTGTTTTTCTGGATAAATACCACTAGAGTGAGATCAACCCGCATTTCCAAAAGCACAACCTTCAATAGTAATTTCTTCAAATGCATTGCAGTTGGTCTAGATAATTTGCATATTTAAAATGGTGTTTTCAAATGAGGCTTCCTGTGTACAGTGGTCTTTATAACTGATGGGAAAGAATTTTATGTTTGTTTGTATTGGATCGAAAGAGTGTGGCTCCTTCTGTCAGAAAGCATTAGAGAAGACTGTTTGTTGTGTTTAGGATGAAGGTTAGGTGTCTGCCGCTATGCTAAATAATGCTATTAGACACGGTTATGCCTGTGAGGTGGCTTCTATGATTTCTCCAAAGATTTCTCTTTTCTGGAATTCGCATAGATAGGGCTGCTCTCTGGTTCAGTTGAAATTCCACTTAAAGGTTTACGTGGACCACTGATTGCTGATATGCTCTTTGCTTTAGGACATGGGATAATTCGCTAACTTGGTTTAGAATAGGATTTTTTTTTAAAATATATTTTTCATGTGTACAGGTATTGTGGGTAGCCAACTATGTTTCAAATCATATTACAGTAATCCGTTTCTTCTGTCTGTGGCACTTTGATCACCATATTAGAGACAAAAAGGATTTTCCTCATGGTTGAAAAATCTTTAAGCTTAGTGTAAGTTCACTATTCCTGCGTGTTTGTGTCAGTCTTCCCAGAATCATGTTGGCACAGCTTTGATCAGATTAGTAAGGGGAAATGGTGATAGTTATTCTTTGCTCTGGTTGGAATTATCTAAAATGTTCTACAAGCTGTGGCATGCTGCAATGACAACTACAGTACAGCTGTAATCGAAAGTTTGGGCACCAGTTTCAGTTTCAGCTTTTTTTTTTATTTTTTATGAAATGATGTTAACCCCACGTCTGCATGTAGCAAACTTAAATATGACATTTCTACAAATTCTAATGCATAATTTCATGTTCTTTCTGAATGCAACATCCTATAAATATAAAATGTAGCATGTACATAAGTTTATGTACCATTTCAGCATGTACTTGGTAAGGACAGTGTTAGCTAAAATCACAGCCTCCAGTGTTTTCTTGCAGCCATTAACAGTCTCTCTGTTTTTGACTTGTGTCATATTGTTATGGATTTGGCTTTGCTCACCTGTTTATGAACTGTTATTCAGAGATTTTTATTTTTACAGATCTTTTCTTGACCTTGTCGCAGTTTTCATTTACTTCCATTTCATAGTGACATTATGGACAGTGTAAAATATGCAAAGGGAATGTTTAGATATATGTTATCAGATAAGAGTCAGTTTTATTTAATTTCGGATCTTTAGTCCGCTCCGTAGTTCATGACTGCTGAGTGTTCGCACAAGAGGTTTTAAGGGTCACATAATTTATTACACTCTGGAGTTAAGACCTTGCAGAAAAATAATTGAAAAAGTGCCAAAGCCTTTGTACATGCCAAATTTTATTTATTTATTTCAGTACATTAAATACATTAAATAAATTAAAGAGATGGTAATCACATACTCAGAGTTGTAGAAATTAGTTCCTAAAATGGCCTTTATATTTCCCTGTGAACAAGGAGTCAGTGGTTGATCTTTGATTCTGTATTTTTTCTGGCTGAAGGTTTTGGGGCGGTTGAAAGATGAAGAGGTCCGATGTCGGAAGTACCTGCACCCAAGCTCCTACAGCAAAGTTATTCACGAATGCCAGCAGAGAATGGTGGCTGACCACCTGCAGTTTCTTCACGGGGAGTGCCAGAACATTGTCAGACAAGAGAAGAGAGACGGTGAGGACACTTTTACTCTTACAGCTACAACTGCTCTGTTCAGTCTACAAGATGCTACAGGTTTGGTCTGTCTGCCTGGTCCAGGTGTAGCTGTAATTATTCAGAAATAACCATAAATAAAGATTAGTGAGATTAAAACACACTTCAGGACTGTGTTTGCTGGACTATTCAAAATGTATTTCAACAAGCGAATGCCACGGTGGAGTTTTTGCTTAAGCCTATGCAGTACCAAGTGTGTTGTCAGATTTGTGACACCCAAACTAACAGGCAAAAGCTGTAATAGCTGGAAAGGAAAGGAATGGCTTGGGGAACAACACTCATCATATATTACTCGTCATATATTATATTATATTATATAACTTAAGGAATAGCCTCTTTTTATCATCAGAAAGCATATCAGTGTGTTTTTTAAAAAAAGAAGAAAAAATGTGCATCATAAAGGAGAAATGACACAGGTGGTCATTCTGCTGGCAGAGATTCATTTTTAATAATCAGATAAAATATTTTCCATTTAACAAAGTATGACAGTGAAGGCTTTCTGTGCATGGAATGTTATGTTGAGCTGCTTGCTTGTATTGAGGAGTGAAAGTGGAGGTCAGGATTTCTTGCTGAAAGCAATTCACACCACTTCACAAACACATATGCACAACTGCAAGCTTTCTTGGTATCAAAAACTATACAACTGCAAAAAAATAGGATACAAATGTTTAAAAATGCAGTAAATGTTAATTTTACAAATGTCAATTTGCTTGCTTTGGAAGGCTGGTTAAGCACACTGTGCAGGCAAATAGGACAATAGATTAATTTCCAGTAGACTGTATGATTTTGAACTGCCCCAGACGCAAGATAACTAACATGGAAGAAATGATATCTTTGGTAATGGCTCCCAAATGTGGTCCTCTGTCGCACTGTGAGAGGCATTCAGTGATGACCATTGTCATGGTATTGTTACCAAAGATAGTCTGGAACAAATTCTTATGTTGCCAGACATTTAGGAAGAGCATATCGCAGTGTGAGTGCTGCTACGACCTACATCTACTGACCGGCCAAGAGAATCATGAAATGCAGCATGAAATGACGCACTGTAGTGGTGCTGATGGATGATATTTAATATATATGATAATTTATTTTTGTATTTTGACTTGCAGTGTAGTCTACTATTCAGGAGCTGTTATCATTCTTTTGTCTACATGCGTTAAACTTGATGTTATACCCAAATTTATTAGATTTGTGTCACATGGTCTGTAGGCGCCAGAACTTATACCAATGAATACATGTTTTAATGATGTAAGGAATACATGTATAGAGAAAATATGTATTCAGAAATTTGAAATCAGTAGTAAGTTACCAGTACCATTTTAAATCTTGGAATAATACTTTTGGGTATTTACCCACAATATTAATACAAAAATCACTAACTTTAAAAAGCAATCAAAGCTCTGTTATTAACTAAAACATCATTCAGAATACAGATACTTGTTAGGTTCACTTTTGAAGAGTGATTAAAGTTCTCAGTAGGCATTCATGAGTGATAAACTGAACTTGGTGTTGTACTGGATTCGTGTTGCTCTATTATTGTTATACAACTCTTCTACAAACCAAAAAATAATCAACCAACACAGCCCTGGATTTTGTATCAAATGTTTTTAATAGAGATGGGCCCGATCCGATATGATATCGGTATCTGGTCTGATATAGCCATAAATCTGATGTCGGATATAGGTCCAATACTCTATACAGTAATCCCTCGCTTTTTGCGGCGGTTACGTTCCAACAGCACCCGTGTATAGTGGAAAAAACACGTTGTTGTGTTTTGTTTTGTTTTTTTTTTTTAAAAAAAGCCTAAAAAATTTTTATAGTGTAAACCCTAAATATGACCCCAAATGTGCTCCCAGATTACTTTACTTTCATTTTAAACTCAGTTTAATGCATTACCCTTAAAGAAAATGTAAAGATAAATCCGTATTTGCCTCTTTTCAAGGTAAACAAGTCTTTTAATTTAAATTTCCCGCCGAGATAAGCAACTCGGAAGGTTGCATGACAAAAGTATTGGGACACCTGGTTTTCAGGGAATAAAACCCGATGTGCTCTGGCTAAAAATTACAAATGAGGGCTCGTTGGAAAGATCTCTTGGAGATCTACCGAACTGTGGAGTTTGAAGTGTCTGAGTGCTTTCCCCGCCGAGATATGCAAAAGTATATCGCGGAACAAAAGTATTGGGACACCATGGCGAGGTGAACGGGTCCCCTTGTGTGAAAACATCCAGAAAAATTATATTTATTGCCACAAAAAAGGCGGAGGATATTTGCAGTTTCCGCGTTATTCTGGGGATTTCCGTGTAAAACGATGAGTTCGGTTGAGCTCAATAAAATCTGCGTGTGACTGAATCCGCGACACCTGATCTGTGTAAAAAACTGGAGGATTACTGTATAGACCTCTATAATCAAGCACCTGCAGAGATTTCACGACAAAGAGTACCAGGAGATGCTCGCTGACGTTTTCCAAAAACACAATAAATTTACAGCAGACAACACAAAAGTGAAAGGAATATTCCCCTCTTGCTACCTCTCAAAACAGGAGGCTGAAGTTGGGCATCTCGTAACTCGGCCGATCCGCCTTAAATACAGCAGTGGTTAGATTACAGTCTGCCCATGTTGTGTCTCTGAATTCACATTATTTTAAATGTTTTAGTTTTGCAATTTATTTTCTGCACAGTTGTTGTTGCTAAAATAGACATAATACTTGAACTTTTTAATTGATTCAGCCAAGATTGTTGTGTTTTTGATATTTACAAAATTTTACAGCTGTTGCTGCTACCTTTTTGTGAAATGTGACAAAAAAAATCCTTTGGAATGCCTTTAAATTCAATGTAGTTGTGCATATTTTTTTCCTCTTCTAATAAGTGCTTAGTAGTTAATTTATTATGTGATGTAATCTTACTAACAGCACAGTTTCAACAAAAATAATGCTAATATTGAAGTAAAAAAGATGTATTATATCGGAATCGGTATCAGTATCGGCAGTCATGTATCAGAATTGGATCGGAACTGGAAAAACGTGGATTGGCCCATCTCTTAATCTTTTAATATCTGTTATGACTTGCAGCAAAAAGACCAGTTTGTGTCACAGAAAGAGCCATAAAACTGTCACAATGTCCGGTTCTCAACTTTTTCAGTTTTTACTGGATTTACCTCTGAGCCCATCTGTGAATTATTTCCAGCTTGTCATGTTTGTCGATTTTTATTCTGTTTGGTTTTTGGCTAACTCCAGTTTGTTTAAGATTGTTAGTGTTTCTGCCTACCAAAAAGATAAAAAAAGATCTACAATACAACTAACTGTTTTATGTAATTAACTGAAAAGCATACAGCCATGCACTTTAAAGTCCAACAGAAGTTTAAAATAGCACACTCTGTATACTGCATACTGTATCAGTGCATTTTGTATATACTGTATGCTCCTTCTCATTTCATAATTTGATAGCTGCTTTTAAGTGTTGCATTATAAGATAAGGATAGCATACTGACAGCATACTGCAGTGTTTGACCAGAGTAGTACATTGTCCCGGTATCTCTGGCTTACTGGAGGAAATTCCCCTTGGTCACATACTTCTTACTACTTTAGTTAGTATGTGAGCAGTATGTAGAAGGTTTTTTTTAATACAACTTGTGAAAAAAGTTTCAGTTGTGGGCATGTATCAAAATATGACTGCACATTTACTTGTAATACTTAACACATTCACTTTGAATGCTAAACCATATTAATAGGCCTTCCCAAAGTTCATGTTAATTCAATGAAGTCATTCAATATCTGAGAAGTGTTGCATTTTTGCCATGGTTTTGTGTGTGTATGTGTGCGCGTGTGTGTAAATGTTCACACTGTGACTCTCTGCAGCTGTATTTGTTGTTGTAACACTGATTGAGAACCAGCGTTTACTCTGAGCAGTTTGATTATGTTGGAGCTTAAAGCCCTGTTTTTCACTGCTAGAACAGGGGATTTGATTTGGCTTGTGCCTGCTTGTTTTCAGACATGGCGAACATGTACACGCTGCTGCGGGCTGTCACCAATGGCTTACCTCACATGATACAGGAGCTACAGGTGCACATTCACGACGAGGGGCTCCGAGCCACCAGTAACCTCTCTCAGGAAAATGTGAGTTTGTCTTTAGCTGTTTAATCTAAAACTCAGTTGAATTAATACATCATCATTAAAGCAGCTTGCCATGCAGTTGGATTGATGCATGATAATCTGTGTCCACACATCTTATTGATTTACTAAATGCCCAGTGTGTTGTTGTCTTTGCCCTTGCTGTAATCACATTTTTGATTTTTTTTAAAAAGTGTTATGCTGTCCTATTTTTACAAGCTGTAAATAATATTTTTGTACTGTGGTTACTTATTTATACAATGTTATGTTTTTAGAGGATGTTTTTATGATATGGGAAAAGTGCCAAATAGGCTATGTCCTTTCGATAATGACTATTCTGGAATATTAATTACGTTAATTTAATTTTAAAAATTGTTTTATTTGGGAAACTAACACCACAGCAGTGCTGCCATTTGTGTTGTTACCTTCAAATCCAGACTAGTGGATCTGTTACTCCTAACGGTAACTACTCTGAGTTAGTTTTATGTTTGGAAAAATTGTTCAGGAAAATACTTTTGTTGAAAGGATTCTTAGGTCTTTTCTGTTTTTGTTTAGCCTGTGTTTAAGCAGTTCTGTTCTCTTTGCTGCAGATGCCAACCCAGTTTGTGGAGTCTGTGTTGGAGGTTCATAGTAAATTTGTCCAGTTGATTAACACAGTGTTGAATGGGGACCAGCACTTCACGAGCGCACTTGACAAGGTACTCAACAGTCCTTACTATACAAAGATTTAGGTTTAATAAATGAAGAAGGGTAGTAGTATAGATAAAATGTTACATAGCCATCAGTGTTAACTTTGTGGAGGCTTGTCAGCCCAGCGTGTGCAGGCTTGTCCTTAATATGAAGTTACATCTAGTTAATCTTGTCTGAAATGACTGTGTAACTAAATGTGAGTACAAGTACATTTAATGTGTATTAGACATATTTCTTTGAAACACGATACAGACGTGACAGAGACCTATGTACTATCAATATTTATGTTTTGTTTCTTATGTGAACACTAATAAACAGTAGTTATACTTTTAGTCCAGTAGAGGGCATCAGAGAGTCAGTTATTGGGTAGTTTTAATGACATTCTGTGCTTGTACAGGCATTGTACAAATTTTTTGTTTGTGTTTCAGGCTTTGACTTCAGTAGTAAACTACAGAGAGCCCAAATCCATCTGTAAAGCTCCTGAACTGGTGCGTGTGTTCATTACAGATTGAAGTGTGTTTCTTTCATGGCATTTATGTGTCTTAAGTGTGGGTTTTTTTAATTCATGCATTGTCATACAGCTTGCCAAGTACTGTGACAATCTACTAAAGAAGTCAGCAAAGGGGATGACTGAGAATGAGGTGGAGGATAAGCTGACCAGCTTCATCACCGTCTTCAAGTACATCGATGACAAAGATGTCTTTCAAAAGGTAAGCTCAGCAGGAAATGGGGCTTAGCAATTTTGAATGGGTAGTTCTTATCTTATACTCTTTTCAATTGACTTCTCCTGTATCTCTCTCTTTCTCTAGTTTTATGCAAGAATGCTTGCTAAAAGATTAATACACGGGCTCTCTTTATCCATGGACTCGGAGGAAGCCATGATCAACAAACTAAAGGTAAGGCAGGAGTTTCTCTTTGAAGTGGCATATAATTCTGCTCTCATTGACTGTAAAAGTTGTGCACAGATGTGACTCAGCAGTAATCACCAGTCCTCTCCTCTCTCCCACAACAGACTGTCATTATGTCTAATCAGTGGCAGAAATGACAGGCTCCTCCTGATGAGTGTGTGCAAACTATACCCTGTTGTTCCTTTCTTCTTTTCTTATTCCATTTCTCTGTCCCTCGCTTTGCAGCAAGCATGCGGCTATGAGTTCACGAGCAAGCTGCACCGAATGTACACCGACATGAGTGTTAGTGCTGACCTCAACAACAAGTTCAACAACTTCATCAAAACCCAGGAGATAGTGGTGGACCTGGGCATCAGTTTTCAGATCTATGTGTTACAGGTGAGAGAAGGAATGGCCACACATGAACATGTAGAGCTGGAGGGAAAAATATGACCTGCACTTGAAGTTATTGTTTGAAATTAGTTAATGAAGCATAAAGTACAGATAATTTGACAGGCAGCAACCCATCCAAAGGTAGACAAATTCAGACAAGTTTAACTTTAAAGTCTCTCAGTTTTGAAAGACATGAGGGGATTTTCAGAAGTTAAAGGTTAATTGTTTGTGTGTGTGTGTGTGTGTGTGTGTGTGTGTGTGTGTGTGTGTGTGTGTGTGTGTGTGTGTGTGTGTGTGT
>JBBPCY010000007.1:6232883-6248281 GCA_037974405.1 Brachyalestes nurse
AGCAGAGCTTTAACTGGGTTAGCGTGGAAAATTATTCAGAGGTATTGCTCCTTGCATTCCTGTTAAAAAGCCTGGAAAAACAGCATAGCCTTCTTTGTGTGATGGAATTCTTGGAAAGTTGGTGGTACTCCTGGTGCTGTAAGTTTAGAGCAGCGTTGGATTCAGTGTTACTTATCGTCCTGTTTATTGAAATCCTAGTTAGAAGATGTTGTGTATGTCTGGGGTTGGTGTTCCCAAGCCAATAGTGCGGCGTGAAATTTAGATCTGGCTGTAGTGAAGTCTCTACTAGCAGAAGTGCAGTAGCTCAAAGCCACAAGTCCTGTTGCTCTGCAGCATGAAACTCGAGCCTTGTCACCTTGGACAGAACTCATGTCTCAATATGCCTCTCAAACAAAAGCTTGCTTCCTCCTAACAGAGTAATGTCCTTCCTCTCTTCTTCTCATTAAACTGAATAGGGATGTTTCTCAAACTCTGCACACTTGAACTCCCTCTACTCACAGGGGCTCATGCAGCCCGTCTGGCCCACTAAAGACCTCTGGCTTTGCAGAATAGCGGCGGCTGGCCGATTGATCGGCTCAGCGTAGGAATTCCCTGTGGACTTGTTAGGGCTTTCTCCACTCTGCAGCCCACTCACAAGAGGCCTCAGGGCAGATATGCTGAAGCAGGGGTTTTGTTTGTAACCCCCATGTAGAGTGACTAGTCACTACAACCGGCAGGCCAGTTTTTAATACTAAAGCAGCAGAGGGATTTGTATTGTAACATGCACACTAAAATATTTGGGGCTGACTTCCCAGACAAGGGATTAAATTTAGTCCTAAATGATACAGGATTTTAAATGGGACGTTTTCCCAATGAAAAGAAAATATAGTCCGTCACTAGGCTTAGTCACTGTCTGGGAAACTGACCCACGATGTGCAGCTTTCCTTTTGACATCAAGCTGGTCCAGGAGAGCCACAGTGCTGTTTCTGTAGGTCCTTACTGGGATTTAAAGGAGAGGAGTGGACGAAATGGCTAAAATAGCACACATCCATACATGGACGTTTTTTACAATATACAGTTTGTATCATAATATGCGTGTATTCCATTGTGTGAATAAATGAACGAACAGTAATGCCACGTTTAAAAGAGGCAATGAAAAACTAGTGAAACAGTCATCTTTATTTTTAAATCAGGTTTAAACTATTTAAGATGTAACAATCAAATAAGATAATAGAACAATGAGCCAATTAGCTACTTTTGAAGATTATTTCTATACCGTTATTCTACACCAGTCACTATTTAAGATCTCTTTAGTTAGTCTGTGCACTGATGGAGTTTTGCTAGTGATGATGTTATGATGATAAGTTACACTGTTACAATATGCTTTTCTGAGCCTAGTGTGATATTATGAGTAGACCACCTGCGTCTTGAATAAACACCCTTGCAGTAATTGTTTTTGAAAGTATATTTTAAATGCCGTGATTTATTTTTGTCTGTACCAGATGTCAGAAGTATCTGATCTCATAAAAGCCCTTACTTGTGTTCAGTGTTGAGAGTTCTCATGATATATGTGATGTATCCCAAAAAGCTGTGATGTAATTTATCATGAAAATAATATTATTGTCCTGCTGACTAAACCTGCAGTCGAGGCCTGTGGAGCTCATCATCATGAGCCCAAATAGATGGCCTCCCCCTCTAGGCCGTGTTAACTGTCTGCCCTCTCGTGCTTGATTTTCTGTAATTCAGCGTATCCCACCCATATGGTGCAAATGGTGTGTGTCTTGGTAGCAACATGATCTTGTGTTTATATTTTGTTTCCATCTTTTGGTTCTTCTGCTTTGCTCTTTTTAATAACAGTTATGGATGTTACACTTCAGATAAGCTCAGTCAGAGTCAGTTTAATAATGTCAGACTCTCAGAAGTTAAAGACTGTTTTTGTAATTTCCTGCCAGTCTGATGATAAGGTCAGTGCAAGGTTGGAGTGAATGAGCACGTTAAGCCATCTCAGATTGCAGGTGTGCAGAATGCTCCCTGGTGTTCTTCGGGAGAGGGCCATTCTTTAAATCAGACGTAATTTAAGGTAATTGTGCAGCTAATTTTGCCTTAATTGTGCAGATGGCTCCAGGTGAAATATTTTTAATGTTTCTGCACCCTCTGCCCCTTGCTTTGTGTCCCATGATGGTAGGCTGCAACTTGAGTAGCCAGACAGGCCGGCGATGATTACTGCAATCACTGTTGAAAGCCATCAGGCTCTGGCGCACTGTGGATAAATCCTAAGGGCAGTTTCTGGTTGTTTTCATGCAAAAGCTTGTTGTGCATATCAGTAGCATATATTCACATCAGCTACGGCAACACATATACTAATCTTCAAATGATACAGAGCAGATTAGCATGGCCCTGCGCAAGGATGATGTGCAAAATTCCTTTTTTGGGGGCAGCTGGTGGTTAGGGAGTTACCCCTGCGGTCAGAAGTATGTGGGTTTGAATCTCAGGATTGCCAGTGGCACCACTGAGTTACCCTTAAGTAAGGTACCATCCCCACACACTGCTCCCCGGGTGCTGTGTTCCTGGCTGCCCCCATTTTACATTTTTAACCCATTGAATGGGTTAAATGTGGAGAAGGAATTTCACACTGTGTGCTGTGGTGTGTTCACGTGTGGCAAATGGCCACTGTACACTTACACATCTGTTACTCACACAATATGGTATGAGTTAAAGCTATAATTGTCATATTTTTCATATTTCTTTGGTGGGTTGAACATATGTAGTCCTTGCGGTGTCAAAGCCCATTAGAGGTTACCACATTCTTGGGTAGAGGCATGTTTTTGTCCCTTTTTCCAGTGTAATAGTGTCATGTTGCATTCATGTGCTCCTCGGATGGTCCCAGTTTTCTGCATTGTGATGATGTCCGTCTGACTTCACAACTTGACACCACACTAGAAAGATGATGTTTTAGCGTTCAGAGCCGTTAAACATATTGATAGCTGTTTCCAGTATTCAAAGGAATTAGACCAGATAAGTTATGACCAGAGTAGGTTAATCATAAAACATGTCCGTTTTGTCTCAAAAGTATAGAATTAGGTCCTTTACCTGACTTATTTGGGTTATTGCTGATAAGTATCTTTTCTAACTAATCTAGGTCCCTCTGCATAGACTACCTGTTACAACCTAGTACAATATTACAAATTTAATGTCAGCAGAAAAATTATATGCAGTATGTAAATTTGCACAATGAATCAAGCATTTCTTGGCATCATCAAAACATTCATTTTCATCTGCCATGTTTCTGTGTGTTTGAACTCAATAATTTGGCAGAATTTTCACTGACATTCCGAGTTGTTGTTTCGACTCGTCATGAACTCGGATTTTCCATTTATTTTGACACCACATGAATGCACCATTACAATGTAGCACAGCTTCAAGTACTTCAGACTCTCAGAGTGAGAAATCACGAGCAAAGGAGAGATGACCACATGTCATACAATGTACTTTAATAGGAATGGGGCAGTGTAGACCATTTAAACTATACTGTACTTTGTGTACGTGATTGTCATTAAAGGGAATGCAGACATTTTGAAGTTTATAATATACTGTTAAATAAATCTGCAGTTGTGGAAATGTTGGGGAAGTGTTGTTTTAGATCTTACTCTATGACCTCAGGAGTTTTGAGGTGAGCAGCTGATTGAACCGACCGTAGTTTTACAGGCTCCAGCTGTGATTCAGACCCAACAGAGAACTCTAGTATGATTCAAAGTAAAAGTGCTTCCAAGTTCCTTTTATTTCTGTGCCCGCAGTGCACATTTCAATTAGAATTTCAGTCTTCTCTCTGGCCAGATATCAGAGAGATGCCAAGATACTGGTTATTTCAAGTCTGTCTCACAGTCCAGCATTCTTGTGACCTCAGTAACCACATGCAGATAGATTTCAACAAACTCTCCAGTTTTTTTCCATTTATGGTTGTTCTGGGCCAGCTGAGAGTGAAGAACTCTTACAGAGGTGGATCATGTGGATTTTGATTTACTAAAACGCTGAAAACGTAGTTCACGTGATTGCAGCATTCGTCATTCTCTAATCCAGGGGTCACCAACCTTCCTCCTGGAGATCTACTTTCCTGCTGAGTTCAGTTTCAACCTGCTGCATCCTGTCCCTTCCACCGACCCAACACTTTCTGATACAGCCAGTCAAGGACTTGTGAAGAAGTTAAAGGGGATTCCACCACTTCTGCTTAATAAAATAGTTGAGATATAAACATTTATTCAGAATTGTTTGATGTGAAATAGCTCATGATATATTATTTCTCTCTGTTGGTGTTGTTGTCTCCAGTGGAGACATGGCCATTTTATTTGCTATCCTAAATGACCAGTGAACATACAAATGTCCTCTGAGTTTTTGGTACATTCATTATGGTAAAAATCTTTACCATTTAGTTGTGTGTACAGTTTGAACAATTGGTGGAAGTCCTCTTTAATTAGCTGATTGTGGCTGAAACCAGGACCAACACACAATCACCAAGAGTAGTAAGTGGGAAGGTGAAAGATGGTGTCAATTCAGCTGCATTGATTTTTAAATAAATGTTTTAACCAATTATGATAATCAATACAGCATGTTCTCGTGCACCAGACTATTTGCAAAAGCACCCCCACTCAAAAGTCCTTGTGGATTGTTGTTACACTACTGTGTAAAGAGTTCCTACTGTCATGCCTTAAGTTCCACAGTACTACGTGCATTAAATTGTTAACCTGGATCCCGGTGAAATGTGAGATTTCATGATGTGAAGTCTTATTGTGAATTCTGAGTGTGATTAGGTTTTTTTTGGCAGTTTCTGATTGTAGCTTTTACATGATACACCTAGAATTCACCATGACTTTGAACCTCCCTGACCAGCACAGTTTCAGCACAGGGTCACAAAGCCATGAGCTTCAGCTGTTTTCCTCCCTCGTCCTCTTTCTCATAGAGGCTCTGACGGCAGTCTCTGTGTGAGGCCTTTGGATCTATTCCACCGGACAGCCGTGCTGGACCTCCCAGTGTTTATAACCACCCTCATCTTGCCTTCACATTCAGCAGAGTCTCGTAACACCGCCCCATGTACGTCCACACAGACAGCCCTCTGGCCCTCTCACAGTCGGCTCCTTTTGTTCCTCAGAAAGAGCTCACATCACTCTCCTTCTGGTCTTCCCCAGTGACTGCCAGCAGTTTCCCCTGCCCCCCTCTCTCACTGCTCCCCTGGTGTCCACCGATCACTCTCTCTCTATCTCCAAGTCAGCCCTTGACCTTTGTCCAGAGGCTTTGGGAAGTCCTCCCTAGGCAGGGAGGAAATTGAGTGTGAGTGAAGCTGGAGGGTTCAGCTGGAGAGGAGGAAGAGGAAGGAAACTTGACTGAGTTTGCTCTGGGCATTAACTTGCATGCAGAGCAGCATGGAGAAAACTTGCCTTTCATCTTGTCACTAAGAAAGGAGGGATTTGAGGGAAGAGAGCTAATTACAAACTTATGCGTCTGAGCGCTTTGTAACTGTACTTTACAAGCAAATTTGCAAACATAATTTAAAATGACGGTTTGTGGTTGCAAAACAAATATGTAGAGATGTCTAGTGGATGTTGTTGTGTGATGTTTCAGTATATGGACTGGCCAGTGATATGAAGGTCCTGCAGATTCTCCAGTACTGGTTAAAAAAGTTATATATTGATTGAGCCTTAACTTTCACAACCCCAGAATTAGTGCTGCTCTTGCTTTGCTACCCTAATGCAGCTTACTCACTGACTGACAAATTCCTGCTGGCACTGTGTGTGCTCTATGTCCATTGATATGCCTGTTAATTGATTAATGTTACTGTAATTGGCACCGGAAGAGAATGTTCCTCTAGTTGGTTGATGTCAGTCTACACTATTAGTGAAAAGTTTTTGCACACCACAGGGTTTTACCACTTATTTCATAAACTAAAAGGGACTGACCAATGGGATTGAGTTCACCCAGATTGCTGTGACAGAGTACATGATTGTAATTGTGGAATTACAGAAAAGGCCATCATTAATGAGTTATTGGACTGGCAAATGTTATTGCTGTACAGACATTTTATTTTCATTTTTTAAGAGTAAGCCAGTTATTTATAGCATAGGAGTCCCTAATGTCCCAGATCCAGGGGCTTTGTGAACATGCCAGTGAAGGACACTCCTTTTTTTCTGAGAGACTGAGTTTGCATGTGTCCTGGACCCTTTCCGTGATGAGCTCTTCCTGGGGACTAGAGAGTAGAGCCTCCTCCAGGACCTCTCAGGCAGTCTTCCAGTCAGGGAGGAGACGCTCCGCTACAGTTCCACGTTAAAACTTTGATGATGTTAACATTTGCTCAGTCAGTCATGTGTTCTTTCTCATGCATGACAAATGAGTGTGCTGGCCTCCCTGTATTTCCAAACTATTTGAAGCCTGAGTTTTCTGGACGATTGCTCCTCCGTAGCCTTATTTAATCCCTCCACTTGCCTCAAAAATGTTGTATTTATTCTGTAACCTCATTTGGTGAAAGTAAACATGCATGTGTTTCTCTTCAAGAAACTTGCACACTTGCATCACTATACAGTTTGGTAGTAAAAAAAAGTCTTTAATACTAAAAGTTAGCCTGTTGGCTAAGGTTACTCTTATAGCCTTGTGGCTAAGCTGTCAGACAGGGCTATATTACAGTATTTCTTCTACATATGCTGTATTTAACGTAACCTTATTCAATATTACTTAAGAGGACACTTCAGTCAGACTAGAACCCACAACCCCCCTATTCGAAATATTCAGAGCCTCTCAGTAGTATTATTAGCTGGATTCCTTCTGCATTCAATAGCTATTATGGGGGGAAAAATTTAAAACACAAAGGGCATCATGAGCATGCAGCTGTCATTTTCTTCACTTCTGACATGGCATCTAAAAATACACCTCAAACCAGTATTTTTTGCAGTCTGACCACAGTCAAAATGTGCTGAATGACATTGTGTTGTCCACATGGCTGTTATAGAATATTGAGGAAATGTGACTTACATGCTTTTGACAGGTTTTCTTTGGCACTTACTTTGTTGACATTAATGTCCATCTGTTGTTTAATCTGTTGTTGGTTCCTGATACCGCAGAATTCTGTATGTGTTCTAAGTATATTGTCAATCGGCTCATGCCTACAGTGCCAGTAAAGTCTTTGCTCTGGACTGTGTGTGCGTGTGTGTGTGTGTGTGTGTGTAAATATGCTTCAGTGGGGATTACAGAGTCTGTCTCTGATCCTCTCCAGTGACTGGCTCCATGTCACGGTCAGGGATAAAGGCAGCGGGAGCAACCTTATCTGTGTTCACCCTGCCCGCTACGCTGAGGCGCCTCTTGGTCACACACACTGTCATCTTGCGCAACAACTCACACTCTCATGTCAGATGCTTGGTGTGTGTATCATAAAGCTGCTCTCGTGGAAAGACAAATTGCTGTTGTTTTTTAAACAGCCGAGTCTGTGTAATCTGGTGGATGACTCCGTACCCTGATGGAGGTCTACAGGCACCTGGTCTGGGGAACATGCCAGGAGAGTTGATCGATTACTTTGTTGCCTGTGTTGGAAGAATTCAGTCCTCGTTTTGTAGTTGACAGCTAGACCCAGACCGATAGGGTTTTTGAGAACCTGGGTTTTACTGACTAATAGTTTTGTCAGTTTTTGAAGGAGAGTCGTTGACTAAGTTTCAGTTGAATTGTCAACATTTCTTTAGCATGACGTGTCTTGTTTTTCATTTCATTCTGAATTGTAAAGGTGTGCATCACATTACTGCCAGATTAGCGGTCTCTAAAGAGGCTGGTATCTAATTTGCCTCTCACTCTAATCAGTTTCCCTTTGATGTGCATTGATGTGTATATTCTGTGTGATGTGGCTTGTAAAGTTTAGGGCTACTTGAGTTGAATGGCAAATACACATACATCCGTTAATGAGTAGCACAGCACAGGCAGGTGGCCTTGAGCCAGAGTGACGCATGATTAGTCTTTCAGTGTGAGCTCCAAAAGGTCTCTGTCGCAGATCTACATGCCAAACATCAAACATTGCTGAAAGATAGTATTGTTTTGTCAAACTAGGCCTAAATGAAGGATTTTGCAGGTTGTTTCCGTTGCATTGTCTACAACAGATAAGGCACGTATGTGTTAATTATTTATCTGCAAAAAATGCAGAAACAGCCCAACAACAATGTGGGAAAGCAAATGGTCTATCCCTGTTGTAGTATACTTAATAAAGGTTGTCTGTTTGTTTGTAAGGTTATCTTTTAATAACTCGTATATTGTAATTGTGGTGGATAGGCCTCAGGGGACGTTGAAACGTTACAGCCAGATGAGTTGAATCTCTCGAGTGGTGGACCTCCAGGACCCTGCTGTAGTCGAACAAACCATTTTTAAAGATTTTATAGAAATGTAGAGTAGCCCTGATTTCACTTGGTCCCACTTTGTTCACTTGGTATAAATTAAAAAGACCTAGAGGAACCAAAAACATGTGGCCCATTAGGACAAACAAACAAAAAATACAACTTAATACTAAACATGAATGAAAAATACTGTACACAGATATGCCCAAAATGTATAACCAGATGTGGGTAATATGGAGGAATGATTAATATCGCAATGCATTCTAAATAAAACTAAACAGTACTAATTATGAACTCTTTGTAAAGAAACATGCAGCCAGTGTTAAAGTGCTACTAATAGTATTATTATATATGCCCAGAAAAACATTGTTTATGATGATGTGTAATAGGATATCAAAATTACTATTAAATGAAATTCAGTACACTGCATGCATGCACAGGTTATACATGTAGTGGCTTCTCTCTTAATACAAGATCACAGCGATAAAAGTGTTAATTGTAATATTTTGGGTGATTATATGCCTAGACAGAGTCAGTATTGACTGCCCCTTACAAGAGGTCACACATCAGGGCAGCTGAGACTCCGAGTGCAGACTCAGGCTTTGCAGGCTTGTTTTTCTGTGCTGTGTGAGCAGCGTGTCTCATAATGTGGAGGATGTTAAACACCGCTCATGTCATTTGGGGATCAGATGAAACTGCAGGGTGTTCTCTTTTATCCGGGCCTTTTCAACATTCAAGGTTTCCAGGTTTTGCCTCGGTGGGGTTGCCATAGGCAACATCACGTTTTTCAGGGCTGAAGTAGTGGAGCGATTTCTTTTTCATTCCCTTTTGTCCTCCCTTTTCTCTCCCTCTCTTCTGTCTCTTTCTGTCCTCATGGTTTCCATAAACAGAGGAAATGTGGACATGTAAATAATGGATATAAAAAGGCCCTGGAGATTGGGCTAGGTGATTAAACTTCCTTACTACAGTCTAACACTCTCAGCTTTTCTGAGTGCGTGTAAAGTTTCGACCATCGTCCTCCTTGCTGTGGCCACCCACCCATACGCTCTGTCACCTGGTGACTCATAAACAGATCCTCTCCCAGTGGTGTGTCTGTGTGTGTGTTCATGTTTAGAAGTGTTGTTTATCCGAAACTCTCCCTCACTAGTATGTAAATAGTCGACATGGAGCGAAGATATGAGGAGGTGAAAGAAGGAGCAGACAAATGGTTTTGATGGTGTGCACGCATAAGCAGCACCCCTCCCCCCATTCTGTGTGTTTTATACACTCCGTTATATATATAAAACACCTTATGGATTCTGCTTAAGTACTTTTCCATGCATGTAGATAAACTGGCCATCTCCCTCCTCACTGCTGCCCCAGCACAGTAGCATTACGGCTTGATTGGTGGCTTCCTGTGATATTAAAGTCTTCTTCCAGGCCTCCTTGTTGCAAGGGCGAGTGCCTATAGTAGTGCCTATCCAGCAACTGTCAAGTTTGCATCCAGAGTGTTAATGCAAGGCAGAGAGGTTTTCACAAGAGTTTTCAGGCCTAAAATAATTCCTGTTAGATTTGTCATACACACAGTCAGATATGTGTACACAGTGAGTGGGCCTCTCATGAGCATACGTGTATTTGGGGCGTGTTACACTCGGTTCCATACGTTTGTACATGCCATAACTTGAAGGCATGACTCCCCCTTAAAGGGGAACGGTCACGTTTGGCTGTGTTAGGGAGTGCTGCTTTATGCCGGTGGCTTAAAAAATTTGGTTTTTACACTTTTTACACAAAGCTATTCTAGAGAATAAAGCAAGGGAAAAAATGCCCCAGTGATGTCTTTATACATATTTCAAACAGAGTGAGGGACATGTAGCACAATCTGTACAATTCCCCACCCACTCTCTCCAGTCCTTTAAATTAAAAAACTGAAATGATTAACCCACAACCATTCACCAATCTGTTCCCAAATTAAACTTTTGATTCTGAAACGACCATGAAACCATACAGTATAAATGACTGAAGAGAGAAAATGAAACAAACTGAGAGCAGGTCAAGAAAAGGAGAAAAATACACTAAAATCTGTGAGATCATCTTATAAAGGAAAACTATATTTCAAGATAATTTAATAATATGTTATGAAGTTCGCACTTTTTCTAGTAACTGAAAGACTTTGTTCAGCAGTGCTAATGTTATTAACTGTTACATCTTGGCTTTAGTTTTTCTCAGTTGGTGAGGTTTCTGTTGATAAAGCCTCCAGTCTGGTTTTGAGGTTCAAAATCATTCCTTTAAACTTCAGAGTTGAAGGTCCTTTTGAACACATTTGTTCTCATTACAGCTAATGGTGTGTGTTTGTCAGTTTGACTTTGGGTAATTTATTGCAGCCGACTACTAAAGCAGTGTGTGATTAAGAATTTTCAATGGCAAAGTGACTGTCTGAATGGTTTTTTTATTACACTGAAAGCTATTGACTTTAAGTAGGAATGCTTAACTTAGGGTAGATGATGGGGTGTATGATGAAAGCTATGTGGTTTTCTATAGAAGTCACCCCAGCAAAGAAACAAGTGATGCAAGAGAAAGCAGAAGCTTAGGAAGCTGGGAGATGGACAGGCAAGGTTAAAAGCTAACCCAACCAGATCAGCCATCCCATCTACTGTACTGGTGAATGTTTACAGTCTGGCCAACAAACTCAACCAGACAGGGACATCGGTGAGTCCTGTAAGTCTTGTGGAGGTGGTTTGTGTGTTTACACACTGATTTGATCTCCAGACACTGTTCACCAATGGTAGAATACATGGTAGTTAGAAGTGGACCCTAGTATTTGCCACAGGAGTTTACCATGATTATTATTATTACCCCCACCAGGCTAATGCTAAGGAGGCGCCACATGAGGCTTCTATGAACCATAGTCTGTTTACCTGTATGGATTTTTCCCTCTAGGAGTCCAACTTTAAAATCTGTATTATCCAAACTCTACCACATGCCCAAACAGAATTATCAACCAAACGTCTTAATACAATGAGTGTGTTATATACAAATCTCATGCAAACAACCCCTCATGCAAAGGTCTTTTTGACCATACCACTATAATACTCAGTCCAACAAACCACAGCTGAAAAGGGGAAAAACAGAGCCAATGATGGATCCTATTAAGAGGAGGCGCAATGGCTGGCAGATTAGTATGAGGACAATAACGTTTCTTAACGTTGGGAAGACAAATTAATTTGGACTTCAGAAGATCCAGTGCTGACCACTCTCCGTTCGGTGTTGCTATGGTGATTACCACCCCTGGACCACCAACACTAGCGCCATGACCAAAAGAGCCCAGCAGCAGCTGAAGAAGGTGCCACACTCTTCTTCACAGTCTTTCACAGGTACACCTTTGAGAGTGTTGTGACCAGCTGCATCACTGTCTGGTACAGGAACTGTAACACCTCCTATCACAAAGGTTTGTGCAAGCAGTGGAGCGGATCATCTCTCTCCCCTGTCTGCAGGATTCAACTGGCTCCTTCCTGGTTCATCTGCATGAAGCGTTGTGGCTGACTCACATGGACTGTTCATCTCTCTGCCATCTGCAGTATCAGGAGTCTCCTACACTGTGCAATAGTTTCTTCCCCTTAGCATTTCTGCTCCTGAACACCATGCTTCACCCATCCTCCCTGAACTCTCTTCTCTGTACCCTGCTTTTCTCTGCACCTTTGCTCAGAAAGCATTTTGTGACTATACCCATCATCATATTGCCCATCTCTGGTTAGCAGAGATCTCTACAGAGAACTGGGTAGGTCAAGCTGCAGTTTAAAAATTCCAGAGGTTGATAGAAGATGACGTTGATAATGCTCCATCACTGACATTGTGAAAAACTAGATTTCGCTACTCTTTTCCGATGGTAAGAAGGACATTTTATGGAACACAGACCAATGTTGCATTTCGACCCTTTTAGAGGCTGTTAACAGCCATCAGAGGTAAAACTATTAAATCTACTCTTGTCTGTCTGCCTGAAAATCTCATTTTTTTCAGCTGGTGCATTATCAGTTCAATTAATTGTTAGATAACCTCAGAGAAATGAAATACGGTGATATTGTGTATAGTGAGAGAGTATTATACAATATCATGGCAACTAGGTTCAGCTTCATGTGTCGTGAAGGAGCTTCCTTTTAACCTCTTAAAGTGGCTGCATAACTGAAAAAGAATCAAGTTTTTAAAATGTATTGATTGATTTGTGTTCTTCATGCAGGAAAAAGAAAGAATTTGCCAGAACGCTGTGTAACTGGGGAGCGTGTATGTTCGTGATTGCCTGAATGTTTGGTATTGTGTCATACACAACAAACACACCTGGGTGTTAATTTCTGTTAAAGGCTTTGCGAATGATTAAAATATTGTTAATTAACAGCTGGCTCATTAGCAACAAAAAGCGTCTGTATTTTCTGAGCACACAGCGGTTTGTGAGGATTCACTCACAAGTAGGGCGTCTACCTTTTGGCTTGCATCCCTGTCCTATAATCTGAACTAGAGCACTAAATTGTGCACATAGTTTTGAGACCAGCCAAACACGTGGTCTTGGAATTGATCCCTGAAGGTAAAGCGTTCAGCCTCCCTGTGTTTCGGATTATCACGCACTCGCGTTAAGCGGAGTGTTTTTGAAGCTCGAAGGTATTCTGTCTCCTGAGCTTGGCCCGTGGTGAAATGGCAGGTGGGGATGACGTGTTGTAGCAGAACTGAAGTATTTGCTTCGCTCTGTTTCAGCATGTCAGACGGGCCCATGTGGGCGTGATTGCGCTCAGTATTGTCAACAGTTTTCCTCACCGGCTCGGGCTGAGGCTTTAAGGTGTTCTGCTTCTGGGAGAAGCCCTGTTTACTTTATCAGCTCTGTTCTAAACATGCTTTTCAGGGCTTGCCTCCTTCTGTTAATGGTCAGGAACCATTTACTACTGTCTACTTTCTCTATAAGCATTAACTTGTGCTGTGTGGTTCTCTCAATCCGATCTCATGTGATATAGGCTCTTAGCCTCTTAGAGCAATTGTTAAATGTGTTGAAATATCTGATTTAATTTCCATAATTTGGTGGACGAGTACATTTAAGATCAAATTGCCATTGTGTCTCTCTTGAAGTAGAAAACGCACCAGGCTTCATCCAGGCTTCATAAAATTGCATTTATGAAAGGAATGAATTCTAAGCGTCTTTCTCACCTTGTAATCTGTGGTTTAGTGGTCAGGTACTCAGCAAGACCAGGCTGTCAGACGTTTGGAGGATTAGGGCTGATTTGCGGTTTACAGGTAAACAGTAGTCATGAAGTGTAAATATACTTTTCTTTTTTATTATCGGTATGGATTTTAGCCACTTCGCTCAGACAGACACTAGTTCGGAGATGTGTTATGACATTAGTGTTGAGTCGAACCTTCTTATTGCCTTTCTGTTGGGTGAACTGCTCCTCAGTCTGTTGATTTAAGGGTCAGTTCATTTTTGTTACCGCATTTTTCGGGAAGAGAGTGTCAATACAGGGCATGGTTACTCTGCACTGTATCAGAAAACAAATAACAGAAAATGTCACACTGTCTACTTGGGTGTTGCACAATGTAACCTGTTAATACTGAGGGTCCAAAAAAAAAAAGTTGGGAAACCGGTTGCTTCACTTTTAATCTCCAGGCGAAGTCTTATCAACTACTTTTAACTTAAGTAAACAATTATTTCTAAAGTAAAGTGGTATGTAAATTCTGACATTCTGGATCAAAAATGTTTGCTAGAAAGATGGTAGTGCTTGTCTATAAATATATGAAAATAGTTTGTTCTGAAGTAAGTATACATGCTAAGAAGTTTACAGTACAGTGTACTATTATTGTTTAGTAGCGATCTACAATATTTATTATTGAATTTTATACAATACAGTGGTGTCCAGTAATTTTAGCCACTCCTTATAATTTTTCCACTTTCAGTTTATTAGAGCATTCGAAAGTATAGTATTTGAAAACAAAAATGCTTTATAGTGCCTCAGTGTAATATTCTATATGCTAGTCCTGATGCACTGTGAGATCGTACAAGGGTAATTGCATTATTGGGGTGTGGGGAGGTGGCATTTTTGTTTAACTGATGTTACAATTAAAAATATATTTGTAAAGTAAAGGTGAAGTGTCGTTCAGTGTATGTTGTTTCAGATTAATCATTTATTCTGTAAAGCTGTTTTTGGTCCCAGCCCACCATATATCATCAAATGCTTTTAAAATCACGTTATTTTTACATTAATGTTTGAATACCTCATTTTTCATCAGTCATCCATGACTGAAGATGCCTGTTCAGGATGTTAAACTATCCAGATTTCCTGAAGATTATGGGAGGGAAAAAAGTCAGGGTTTCCACTTTTTTCTACAGATCCTTTGCCAGGACCTTTTCAGTGAGGATCTAGCTGGTGTGACAGACAGGGATTGTAGCCAACAATTCTGCCTACAAAATCTTGAATTTTGATTCAGTGTTAGACTCGAGTTTACTAGGATTATTAACTTCCATTGACTCTTATCAGCATGTAGCCAGTGTTTGACTCACATGCTGTTGCACTCCCATTCATTCATTTTAACTAAGCTTTCCATTCAACTCATCAATGCCAAACACACAGAACCACTTCTCCTGATTAGAACTTAATTACAAACCTTAAACCAAACCAATTAAACCTAAATAAACATATTAACTGTATAAAACAAGTGGAGAAGAAAGCAAGATTAATCTATAAACCTAATCAAACTAACACACTGACAAGCCAGCAGTGGCTAATATTTACATTTGAAGGAAATTGTAACTTGCATAATTCAGTTTCAGCCACTTAAGTTGTAACGTCATCCAACCTGCTTGTGCGATGATGTGGCATAACTTGGGTGAGGGGGCTTTTGCATTGTTGCCATATTATAACCTATTTGAAGGCAGCCAATTCAAACTAACCTACCATCTGAACGGTTTTCCAGGATGAGTGGGAACCCTTCAAGTGGTATTGTGATTCTGCACTGCATATCAAGCAGCTATTGCAAGTAGGGCTGCACGATACATCGTTTCAGCATCGTCATCGCGATGTACGCATGCGCGATAGTCACATCGCGGCAGTCGCG
>JBBPCY010000007.1:6248381-6258735 GCA_037974405.1 Brachyalestes nurse
TTTGTACACATCGCAATATATATCGCAAGGGAAAAATATATCGCAATGTAATTTTTTCCCAATATCGTGCAGCCCTAATTGCAAGCACTCTGATCTAATGCTGTTGAGCATTGTTGAATGTTCAGGCAGTGGCGGGCACTGTGTGTTGTGAGAGTGCCATATTCTTGCCCTGTGACACAAAGGGGGCATCTGGTGGGTGGCTCAGTCATTTTGGGTAGGTGGGGGCTGGGACACAAGCTTTGCTGGCCTCACTAAAGTGCCTCTGTAGAGTGACTGCCTACTTCACCTACATGGATATGGCCACCCTGGCTATGCTGATTTAAGAGGTGAAGAGTTGGTGGAACATTCCGTTTGTTTTTTCTATAGGAACAGTTTTGTCTAGCTCACATTAGCGGCTCTGCAAGACCTGATGATGTGCATGAATGTAAAAGGCTTTCACTCTAGAATGTGTGCATAATAACGATATATGGACTCTTATGAATGATGCAAAGATGCTAAAGGTGGCTGTCACTGGCAGGAAAGATGCCCCTGGAAGCAAAGCCGTGTTCATATTTGTTCTCCTTTTCAAGAACTCTGTGTCATTCAACCCCTGTAAAAGGAAGGAACAGTCACCAGTAATTTTAGGTTAATCAAACAGCTGGCTGTCCCAGTAGGCGCTTTCAGAACGAGCCACAGTGCATTTCTTGCTTTCCACAGACTAGAGGTGTAAAGAAAATGAGTGGATTTGTGAATTTATGATTGCTTATTTGAAGTGTTTCCCTTTCAAAATGCTTCTTTTATTCTCTCATTTTTCAGAAACTCTTTCCATTATTTCTAACATATAAACATGGCATGCTATACTGATACCAGCTGCTGTTCTGCTATCATCTTGGCAAAATAATCTGTTTTAGTGCACGCCTGATTACTTGGTGGAAGGTGTTTACACTGTTATTGCAGTTATTGCAGTTATTGAAGTGGTGCTACAAAAACAGACTTGCATGAAACAAACATTAAATGGTTGCTGAATGCATCAAAGAAAACTCTTGAAAAGTACGTGATGAATAATACGATAAACTTTTTTTCTCCAGTGTAGTGACCAAAAGGCTGTTGTTATGTAGAGCAAATGTTGGAAGAGTTTTTCTGTTTATCTGGTGTATAGAAGTGCTCATCCTAGGGCTAAAGCAGGTACACTTGGTCTGTTTTTAAAGCATAAGTATGGCAGTATATAGTGGATAAGCTCATAGAAATGTCCATATCAATATACTGAAATGGAAAATGCATTCCAGTCGGAGAGAGCACCGTTTCTAAAATCTGGCACATGGCATACATGCACGTTTTTTATTCTTTTTAATTATTTTTTTGTGCAAAAGTAAAAATTCAATACAATTTAAGGTAAGCATTAATTAAAAAAAATTAAGGACTATTTAACAATCCTCTCTGTGATTTGGATACATTTCACAATTTCGTCAAAGTTTAGGCATTTTTCCGAATTACCAGTGAAGCTGCACAACATTTATACAATATATAATGTTTAATATAAAGAGTCATAACAATGTAATTAATGAGACATTTTAAAATGTCATTTTAAATGGCAGATTCTCAATTTAAAACACAAACTACAGTGGCTGCTTCTTCCAGCAACAAGGGCAACTTTAGTGTTGACATGCCAAGGCACTTTTTCCCACAAGTCTGAAATGTGTTTGTGGCAGCACTAACCCAAAAATGGAGGCGGGGGTGAGAGGAGACTTAATTTGTTGAGGGGTGGGGTGGGGTTTGATTTAGGTTTGACAGAGGAATATGTCCAGGGCTATTTTTTTTTTCTTATTGTTTGGAGCTAAACGTTCCTAAAACATTGGCTGCTGTAGCTTCAGACCTAACAACTCGGCCCACGTCTCTCTCCTTCATCGTTATGCCGGTTTCTCTTAATTTTTTTGAGTACTTATATTTGTAAATGCAGGAGATATTGTCTAAATATAATTTTTATTATTTTTAGTGAAGTAAAGTGACCATTCTGTCATACGTGAACGCACCACAGCACACTGTGTGAACAGCACTAAATTCCTCCTCTGTATTTAAACCCATTCACCAAAGGAAGCAGCAGGCAGTCAGGAACACAGCACCCGGGGAGCAGTGTGTGGGGACTGTACCTTACTCAAGAGGTGTCACTAGCAGTCTTGGGATTTGAACCCATGACTTTCTGTTTGCAGGGCGAACGCCCTAACCACTAGGCCACCAGCTGCCCCGGTTAGGCAGGACAGTTTTTCGCCAGGACAGCTGCATGCGGGGGGCATTGTTCTTTCTTTAAAAATTGCAAAAATGGGTCACCAAAATGCTTTGATGGCTGTTCATATACCTGGGTGTTCTGCCCAAGTGAGGTATGTGTGTGAGAAACTCCGCAAAGATCAGATCTTATGAAACTGTTTACTTAGGCCAGTGCTCTGTTAGGAGTTGGGAATGCCCCCCCCAACCAAGTTGCTTTTCCCACATTCTTCTACTTCAAGCTATTTTAGCAACAACCCCGAAAGGTCTTTGCAGTCTATTCCATTCAGAGCCCTACATGTAGAGGTGAGATACACTTATCCACACATTAATGTTTGATCACTTATAACCGTCAGCATATCTCCACTCTGGCTGCTCCAGGCTGTGTGCATTGTAAGAGCACAGTGTCCATGTGAGCACAAATCAAGATCAAACAGAACCTGGCTGTCTCTCTGGCATGGTGTTTTTCTTCCATTACCACTCCTCTGCCTAAAACACACTGCTGTCTGTGGTTTCTTAACACTCCGCTTTGTTGATTTGAACAACAATAGCATGCAAAAAGAGTTAATTAGCCATGCTCCATAGGCTGCAGTTTAGCCTAGCTTTATAGTGGTAATACTCCCTTTGGGACGGATGTTAGCGTTATGATTTCCATAAGCTCCGTTTTCATCTTTGGCATCAGTGATCCAGAGAGTCTTAATGCGGGAGATTAATGTGGCTCAAGTCTGGAGGAGTCCGTGCAGAAAAGCAGCATCAAACGACTTGGATTAGGCTCTAATCATCTTGAGTAATTTTTTTCCCTTATAATTTTCCCCCAGTCTGGCTTTTATTAACTCGTCAAATTAAATCATTGTTATTGTGTCAGGCCGAGCACATTGTGCAGTTCTAGGCCAAAGCGTTTTGTTGCAGATTTTTTTTTTTGCTTTCCATATCTACTGAACGAGTCAGCAGTTTGTACTGAAACTACTTGACCTCCCCTGTAGTCTCCTCTAGCGAGATTCCTCATAATGACCTATTCCTGGCTGAACTCGGTGGGGACATTAGCATAATACAGTGTTTGCTCAATGCACAACTTGTGTACACACCCATGCTGTTCCAATTACTGGTGGTCAGATGAGACATGGTTTAGTGTGCATTCGTCACCGTTAGCCTCGGCTCTCATTAGGTGGTGCGTCCAGTTGGAGCTTTGGTGCTAATGAAGTCGAGGGGTTCGGACAGGGCTGAGAGATGCTTGGGATTCTAGTTCGGATTCGTGTCTGGATGAGTATCTGCTGTATGGGCAAAACAAAGAGACAGTGCTGGCAGCTCTGGACACCGCAGCTTAAAACAGCTTTAGTTTCAAAGCTTGGCCTCTGTCCCTGAGCATCAGCTCTGCCAGCAGCTCTGAGTACTCTCTCATCCCTGGCCTGCACAAAGACGAATAGGTTTTTGAAAGCAAATGAGATGAGGGTGAACCGTATTTAGTCCAGGTCCTATCACTTGGATTTCCTTTCATTCCTGTGGTCCAGTTCCAGTTTACTTTAATACAAGTCTCGGGAGTTAACAGTTAGTTCATGTGCAGAAAGTGCAGAAAGGGATGCTGATAAAAGCTGTCTTAAAGGTTTACAAGGTGGTATTGGAGCCTGTTTTACTTTTGATTTGTGGAATAACTTCACATGGGCATGGCTGGTGGCTGATGGTATTTATTTATTTTTTGCATTTTCCCCAATTTTCTCCTCAGTTCAGTCTCATTCCCGTGCTCACCAAGAGTTCTTCAATCGCAGGATGCAACCAACACTGAGAGAGTAAAGGCATCTTTTAGAACTGCTGCTATCACATCATCATTGGGCAGCTCAACCTTCCCAGGCTGTAATGCTCTCTTGGACTTCCAGTCAGAGATGGTTGTGGCACTGCAGGATTTTTGATTGAGCTTGCAGTTTCCTGATGGCCAGTGCTAAGATGAATGCACCACTTGAAATTCCTGATCTGATTTTCGTTAGTCTGTGAAACAGAATGGCACATTTGTTAAATGTATTTCGAAAATTTGCTCATTAACGAGCCAAACTGGCTTTTTAAATTCATAAATAAAAAGTGCTAAAGCCAGCTGGCTATTTAGTACAAAGAGTCGTGTGTAATTATTTAGTTTTTTTGTATAGATTTAGCTGTTGCGTTCAAATTCAGCATGCGCTCGTCATTTGTGTCATTAAATTAATACACAGATAGGGCAAAATAATGAACTGTCTTATTCCCAAAATGTGGATTGATGCATTGTGTAAAAATTTCCACCCACAAAAATAGCAGGGTTATTCAGTGCAGCATACACAAAGCAGAGATGTTGTAATCAAGAGATCAAGTGATGAAGGTGTTACTATTCAGTTTAGTGCATATATATAGCTCTGCAGCTGTTGTACAATATAAGAAGAAATTATGCCTATAACCGTTGGATGGTTTTTACTGTGACTTAGATTATTTGCCCAAAAAATTGGCCCTCAACTTGATACCTTACCTTTCCATCATCCACCATTGGAAATGTTCTACAATGCCGCGCTGTTACTCCAGTGGATTTATAGGCAACGTCCCAAAATTCCTATTACAAAGAAATCTATAATGATGAAAGAAGTGGTCCCAACAGTGCTTTTGTTTTCTTGCATTGGCAGCCATACGTTTTTCATCAGAAGCATTTCAAACAGGAAAAACAACACGGTCACGCTTCAGGATCAGGTTTTTCTTTTTTTTTTAACCTCCTGGCAGTATTCCCCAAAGTGAGAATCCAATTATGTGCTTACTTGTTCCCCTAAAATCCGTCTCCCTCTGTGGGACAGGGATAGGGCAGAGAGCACTAATTGGTGCCTGACTCATTGTGTGCAGTTGGGCCTGCTTTTGCAGCTATGGCCAGAAGAAACTGGGTGGCTGAGCATGGGCCTTTAATACTAATAAAAAATGGAGCGCTCGCACTCTGCCGTGTGAAAGACAGCAGTGTAAATTTAAAACGTGTTGTTCACAGCATGATGCTCCTTTGCTCATTCAGTTTTCTGCACTTTTCATTTACATCTTCACACAGTTTTCCCTGGAATGGTGAAAGACGTATAGTATCATTTAAAGACAGCTACTATACAGGTATATTTAAGATACAGTGTACATGTACCCTCAAAGGTACAACGTGGTGCTGTTAAAGTGAATCTACATTCACTTCCCAGGGGAACGGGGTGTAAATTTACCTTTTCATAACATAGTCAAGACCTGTTTTTCAAGTCAAGACCTGACTTAAAATATAACAGCAATGGAATATGGTACAGTTATGTTCTCTAAGTAAACCTACTGGACAGGACTACTACAGTCGCGGTGTGCCCTCTAGGGGGTGGGATAGAGGGGGTGGGGGTGTTGCGAGGTGCCTTGCCAAAAAGGGCACCGTGGCTAAAGAACTCGTTTAGGGCATGGAATTTGTGCTATGTTGCCATTTTAAGATTTATAGCATTGATCTACAAGAACCACCAGCCCCTTATCTGAACAGACATGTAATTAAACTACCTTTATACCAGATTATAGCATTTATTCTGAGGAAAACATGAATCGTGAATTCTCATAATAGATGTAAGAAAATTCCTCTCAGGTCCTGAGATGAATCAAATCACATCGTTCTGAAAAAGTCAGATTTAATCTGTAGATTAAGAGACGAAGGGTGCGTTCTGAGCAAATGTTCTGTTCATTTATCAGTTTAGTAGGATTTCCTGTGAAGATATGTTTCTCTCTGATGTTCTCTAGATGATTACTGGAGTGTGGAAGTGGGTCACTCTGTACTTACCCAATGTGCATAGTGATCGTGTTTACAAATACATGAAGAGTTGATTAAGTGTTTTCTGTGAAATGCTGTGGATTTGTTCCCTTAGCACTGAGACACCAGAGGCTGTGTCTTCGTCAGATTTCCTCCTGTGACTGTACACAGCCCACACAGCATCAGGCTGCGAGCTGCAGATTGTGTGAGGTTGATAAGCCTCACTTTTCTAACCATCATCCGACTTTATGTTCCACTCATGTACCAATAAATAAGTGTGTCACTATCTGAAGGGCCCTTCAGAATTTCCTATGGGAAGAGACTCTATCTGTGTGTGTGTGTGTGCGTGCGTGTGTGTGGGTGAAAGCGTGAGAGTGAAAGAGAAAGATATGGTGATTGCCACAGTACGTGCACATGTCCAAACCTGCTGCTTTGGCACTCCCACATCACTCTGAAGTGACAATATATTGTATAACTCTGTCTCCTGTGCACATACACACACAAAGAAAGACAGACAGTCCCTATCATTAGCTCATATTTCCACACACACACACACACACACACACACACACACACACAGAAAGACAGTCTTATGGATGAACACACTCATGGGTTTGGTTTATAAAGTGAAAGGATGTGACTGTGTCCAAACTATACTATACACAGATCAGCTGTAACATTAAAACCACTGAGAGATAAAGTGAATAACGTTGATTATCTCATTATTGTGGCACATGTAAAAGGTTGGATATATTAAGCAGCAAGATGAACAATAAGTTGAAGTCGGTGTGTTGGAAGCAGGAACAATGGGCGAACGTAAAGGTCTTAGACAAGGACCAAATTGCGACGGCTAGGAGAGCATCTCCAAAACATCAGCTTTTGCTGTTTACACAGACCCAGAGTTGGGGCTTGTGTGTGTGCTGTATTTTGAGAGGCTTGACTACTAGGTGTAAAATGTCTACGAAATCAAGTGTGGCTCCATTTTAACTAGCACAATGCCAGTCGTGTAAATGGCATTTATATGTAAAAAAACGGACTGGGATTTTAGCAGGTAACGTTTAACTATCTTGAACACCTCATGTTACTTGGTATCTTACTTACACTAGCTTATGGCTGAAGGTAATTTGCTGACATATACACGCATATATTTATACATATATACATACATTCATACACACACACACACGTGAATGTATGTATATTAGGGATGAGACATGATTTTCAAATAGTCTAATATTTAATATACGTTCGAATATCGAATAGTTATTGTTTTAGCCATATCTCACTTAAGGGACTCTAAAAAAGACACGGAACAGTAATGAAGACTTTCCTAACCAATATTTCATGTAATGCTTTAATTCAGCCTGAAGGTGTCGCTAACAGTCAAACTCCCTACAGGCACGGTAGACTAGGCCTGCTTAGCTCATAGGCTAAAATAACAGAAGAAGAAACTTTACCGTGCGGCGCAGGGCTGGCATCAGAGCGGATCTACCAGGCTGGCATGTAACTGACTATGGGGAGTCTATCGGTCGTGAACTATAACGGCCCTGGACTTTCTTTACCAGCTCGGCTGTGGTTCTGGGGGGTGAGGCCAGCTCATAGGTGAGTTGCTCAGTGAAGATGTTTGTTTACTGTACTGTGATTTGGAAGGTTCGGAAAGAAAGCCATGCACAAATGTAAAAAATCAAACAAAAAATGAAAAGGGCTCTGTTCAGAAGGCTAAAAGCACTCTGGTATTGGCGCTGATGTACATCATTTTTACGTTAAACCACGGTGTCGTGCAATTAAACAGTTTGTGGTCAAACAAGGAAGGAAGAAAGACAATGTTAAGACAAGTCTAACAGGATGAATCACTATGATGGTTAATACTCAGGCTCTGAATCTGTGTGGTTTCTGAAATACTACTGAAGCCATGGTTGCTACTGTGTATTACAATAACCACCATCTGTGCGCCCTACTTCTGAAATTAGGGAGTATATACTGCAGAAATAATGTCATAGTATGGAAAGCTGGTTGTGTTTCAGCTGGTTGTGTTTCAGTTTCTATAATATTTTAAAAGTGGCATCCTGTTTCAGGATTGTGTCTTAAGTAAACCATTTCTGGGCATACCAAAGGAGATGTTGTACTGTGTGCAGTCAATTTGAGCTGCTCAAAATTATGAAGTTTTTATGAAGTTTTAAATGTCTTAAATGTCAGTGTTAACTGAAAATGAATTCACATCCAGATATTTTTACCATTGTCTCTGTTGTCATATAGTTGAGACTTGATGCACAGCCAAATGCATATGCAAATGCAAATGCATAACCATGTGCCCCACAACAAAATGTAATTTGGCCTGGATGCAAAGTACAAGGGTGCACAAATATTCAGCACGACAGCAGCCACATACACCTTAAAGTATGTAGTAATGGAAACAGTGATCTGATCTGTCCTCTTTTGCTGTTCACCTAGCCAGTCCTTCACTTGCTGGACCAAGTACACAGGTTGTGAGGTAAACTTTTCTGCATGAGTGCAGGCCAGAGTGATGGTGAGTTGCTTGACCATAGGCTTGTGCTTAGAGCTCACATAGATTTAAAAACACACTTCTCCCTGGGACAAGGATCCCATGGAAAAAATTGTTGCAATGGCTCACGATGTGGGCCAGGTCACTCCCCATGCCTCCAAACAGATGACACCTCTCTGCCTTGCTCAGTCTCTGCCTCTTTTCTGCTGAGCGCCATGATGAAGTGTTCTGCTAGGCCTGTACTCTTTTTTTTTTTTTTTTTTTCTCTGCCGTGTGCTTCTGAAAAACAAAGAGGCATGGGATTTCCCAAGCCTCCACTGTAAACAGTGCCAGTGTAAAATATGACCAGCACAGTGCCCAATACCAGGTCTGTATTAGGAAGGCTACGTTTGATCCAGAGGAGACTTTTTTTTAATAATGTGGTTGTCAGACATATCAATGATGATGCACAGAGTAGCTTCGCTTTAAAGTACCCTTTGCTCATACTGAAAATGACTTACTTAATCCAAAATATGATTCATGTAAGGCACACATTTCTAATAACTAATTACTCTCTGGGTGTCTGAATAGCTATTAGGATTCCCATTTTAAAAAAGTTAATTTTTATTTAAATCAAATTACAACAAACTTCCTAAATTAAGTGCCAGAACACACGGAAGGTTGGTGTTTCAGGACTTTGTTGTTGTTCTTTCGTGCTGTTCAGGAATAAGGCTAGTTTGTGTTTTGACTTCTTGGTTTCCTTTATATTTAAGGGATTGACCGTTTTTGTTGTGTATGGACAAGAATAGCAGAGTGACATTATGAGGTTTCAGCTTTCTCTGTGGAATTGGCGTTTAGGGCCTCCATGGGATTTTTTGTCATTTCCAGCTAATGCTCTAGGCGGGCACACCCAGGCCACATATCATCTGCCATGATACGTTAACTGCCAGCGTGTCCGAGCGCTTGTGCAGCTTATGTTTGAGGTCATGCACACGGTGTACTCTGAATCTGACAAAAATACTAACAAGTTTTAAACTGCCCTGATGGCCCAGTGTGACAGTGCTGTTGTGCCTATATGGCAGTTTATTCTCACACGCATATCAGCAGAAGCATCATGACATTGGAAAAGATTACCACTATATTCAGAATCTGATCATCGCAGTATGTCAGGGTCCATAATGTAACACTCCATTCAAAAATGACGATTGTCTTTGGGGACACTTTGGTTTTCAAAATTTTAGAATGGTTTCTTTGATAGCTTCTGGATAGTGTCCTCACTTTTTTGATGGGCAGAATGTCCATAGTCATGTTTTTTTTGCTTCTTTTTTTCAGATGGAATGTCTGCTTGTATGTAATCAACTTCAGCACAATATTTAAGTATTCCCCAACAAAAGTCAGAATCAGGAATTTTTATTGATCCTGGAGGAAATAGCTTATGCTACATCTGCACAGACACACAAAGAATCGCAAAGAACAATATAAAATATAAAAAAAATAAAACTCTCTAGAAAATACTGTGGTAAAACCAAAGAAAGCTGTGGTCAGGAAGAGTGGTGGATATGAATACTATAGATCAGTGGTTCTCAACCTTTTTTGCACAACCGCCACCTGACCTCATCATGAGCCTCTTGACGCCCTCCCCCCACACACAAAGAAATAGGCTATTATCGTAATTGACGGGCGAAGATTATGAAAATATATGGCCTAATAATAATAATGAGGATGATGGTAATTATGGTTGTCTAAGTGTTGTCTTTGAGTAGCCTTATGAAAACTATGTTTGAAGAAAGACCTCAAGTGGGTAGACTTTGTGCTGAGATGCTGGCAAGCCAGGTTTGTGGAACATAATCAAATTCATTACAATAGCCTAGCCTACTTCATAT
>JBBPCY010000007.1:6277613-6293145 GCA_037974405.1 Brachyalestes nurse
ATCAATTCAGCAAACAAAGAGTCTGTCTGTGCTTGTATGTTTGTAAACTTGTGGGAGGGCTCTTTGAAACCCTAAGATCCTCAGCTATTGGTTAAAAAAAAACTGACATGAAAATCCTCCTATTACAGCGAAAAACCTGTTTCTGGACGGGAACTGTATACGGGAAGGAGTTATAAGGGAAGGGGTGTGTCGCGATTCACCCTCTTTACACCGCGACACGGGTACGTGGAACTGAGTGTCGCGAATTTGGTTTTGTATCGTATATTGTTACAGCCCTAATATATATAAATATATATAAAAAAACTTATATATATTTGTTAATGGTTGAGTTTAATAGTTACATAAAAACCCAGTGATTGTCTTTATTTTTTAGGAATAACATGTTCTTTTGTTGTTTATTGTACCTTTTAGGTACATTACCACTGTCTTCTGGCAACAATTAAAAGGTCCTACAACCAGACTCTGGTGCACATGTATATTTCTAGTCAGTATTCACTATTGGATTTGGTTCATTGCCTCCACACACCTTTTCTTCACGGGTTATGAAAAGGTGCCAAAACTGTACAGCACATGACTGTATGGTGCTATTTATGGTGTATATCTGTATATCTCTATTAAATCTCTGATTTTCACTGTGTGTTGGACAATTCTAGAGTTGCCTCTCTTTAGGCTGGCCTCAGATGTCAGACAATAACACAAAATACCAGAGAGACTGATCTCTTAGGTAAATGAATGATGTCATAGACAGAAGGAAATGGGGAAAGATGTGGAAAAACACGTGTATGTGTGTGTGAGAAGGAGAGAGAGAACATGCAAACCTCTGTGGAGCTCTGTTCCATCAATAGTGTTCATAAAATAACTCCCCTGGGACATCACAGCACTAATGGTGCAGACCATATAGTGCAAACTATATTTGTTCCTCCATATCACAGGGAATAAAATAGTAATTAACTTCAAGTGCTTCTCCACGCTCAAACCTCATATAACAGAGGTGATAATGGCATGGAAACTTAGTAACATTATCTCAGATTAGCGATGTGTGTACATAAACTTGCTCTGGCCTTTCAATCTGTGCGTTTCATTCACGTGTCTCGTTTGCATAGCGCCATATGTTACTTCCTCTTGCAAATGTGCAATTTTCTCAAGCCTTCGTGATACCACCACAGAACAGTATGTTTCACTTGGCATAGTCTGAGTCGCCATCTGGCAGTCATAACTTGCGCTTATGAAATAATAAACAAGTGTGGCGGGAGATTGTGCCGAGTGCCGTCGTGTTTAAGTGCTGAGCTTTAGGATTGCCTGATTTGTTCGCTGAGAACACGTCAAATCCGCCCTCAGTCCCAGAAGCCTTCACACGGACTTTGTAAAACTAATGTGGGGGCTCTGATTTGATTTGCTCTCTGCAGAGCCCAGTTACTTCACAGGACTGTACGATGTCAAGACACAAGCTGTGGCCTCGTCGCAGCGAAGATGTGAATCCGACTCTTCAAATGCTGTGTTTACAAAACTCAATGAGTAATGGCTGTTCTCACAGGTAGTGCTATTCGAAGCACAGCTGAACAGATTTGCATGATTTTGAGTAGGAAATTTTTCTTTTCAGCAGTGTTACTATTACAGTTATATGGGTTTAGTGTGGATCTCTGCCTGTCAGAATGAGTTATAGGTGAGTTATGTGTCGAGTTATGTGTGTTTAGAATCTAGGAAAATGTAAAATTTGGGATCTGTGGAATTTAATTGTATGTAGCGATTAAGTTGAAAATCTTTGCTTTAAAATGTTGCCTGGTGTTTGTTCTGCTCACCACTTCAGTTTGGCCCTCTTCCAGATTCGGGGTTAAAGAGGTGATAACCATGCTGTAAGCAGATGTAAACCCAATGTTAGCTTTGCAAGGCGATGCGTTGAGGCCCCAAAAACAGACGGGGCCCTCCCAGTGGTCAAACTGCTTTTGAGAGCACGCAGTTCACTCTCCATTCGTGCAGCTTTCCATCCTGCGGGGCTGTAAAGCGATCTCTCCATCCCCAGGTGTGTTAACCCTCTTCAGGCTCTCTTTGCTAGGGACGGCCTGGCTGAGCCTCGCTGCCTTTAATGCACAGGAAATGAGTGGAGTTCCCCGCTGTTTAATTGCACTCTGGGAAATGGTGAGCTCTGTGTTAATGACCCATCGCTGGCACCGTGCCCGCCTTCACCAGAAAAGGGCCAGAAAACGGGCCAAAGTGGCTACGATGTGCATATTCATTTTTTTATTTTTTGAGTGAGACAGTGCTGTTTGAATTGTATACAGTTTTTGCATGTTTTTAAATACATTTACATTTTTGTCTAAATAAATGTAAATAGTGAAAGTCATGTATATGTATGAATGTTTGTTTTTATTTAAGTGAGCGTCCCTCAAAAAGACATTTTTAGCAACCTAAAGGTCTCCACAACAGTGCAACTTCATGACTGACTTCCCATGGAGCTGCTTGAGAAAATGCCAAGGGTGCGTTGAGTTGGCATGTAGGCAGTAAGCAGCTACATATGAGAATTTACTGTTTGTGAAGTGTGTTTAAACTTTTGACTAGTACTGTAATGATCTCTGTTCTCTTTAAACAAACAAACCAAAAACAATCCATGGCCTTAGGTGATGTGCCCAAAACCCTTTATTACATGTTATTAAATTTAATTTCTTTAAAATAAATTTCAGCAGGGGCTTCAGCCCAGCTTTACCAATTGAACTTTGACCAAATAAATAAATAAATGTTGCCTTTTTTTCTAAGAATGTAGTCTCATTTGTTAGAATTTTTTGAAAGAAAGTGATGTTTTGCAAAAAACTTATTTCAGTTCATTTTTTAGCTAATCTCTGCACCCCTTTATCCCCCTTTATAAAGCATGCCCTCCATTAAGTTAAAGCAGCTCTTACTGACAATTTCTTAACAATTTCCAGTTTTAGTGTCTGTTTGTGGCGGAGTGATTTGCAAACATGTGCCCTCCATTAAGTTAAACCACGAGAAAATTGCTTGGCATGAGTGAGGCTGTTTTTTGTGCTTTCTCAGTCCTTCATTGGAAATTGTTTCATAAGCTTTGTTTTTTCCCTTTCCTAGGCACAATAAAATACACTCTGGCCAGGGAATATGTCCATGCTAGAGTGACCACTGATTTTTATCAGTTCCTGCAACTGGGCTCTTTTCTCTAACCATTCCTTTCTGGTGGTCAAGCCATTCTCCTCCCCCTCCTCCCCATCCTCCCCATCCTCCTCCCCCTCCCCATCCTCCTCCCCCTCCCCATCCTCCTCATCCTCCCCATCCTCCTCCCCCTCTCCATCCTCCCTTGCTCCCCAGCCTCCCACCGACATCTTTTTCAGGATTCTCATCATGAGAGCAGCATCTGAGTTCATCTTGGTGTGTTCTTCAGGCCACAAAAGGATAAAAGATAAAATGTCATCTGCAATGTGTTATCTAGTTTAATTACACATGGCCGCCTCAATGACTTACTTATGAGTTTTTAATTTGTTGCTGCTGATAGAATTATCACTGCATCCTGGCTGTGTGTGTTGGCAGTGCGGTTTATTTGAAGGAGGAGCTTCCTGGCTGCTCTCTCTTGACGGGGGCGCTGACTGTTGGCATATTGTGAAAATAAAACACTGATTCCTTATGATGGGCATTTGTTTGAATGCTGAATTTTAAAAACATGACATCATGTATTATAAAATTACTGCACCCGTTTCAAAAGCAGGGCAAGTAAACAGTGCTGGTTTTAAAGAGTTTCAGATGAATCAGCGTTTTGTTTCTGGTGCAGAAAGGCTCTGAATGGAGTGTGTGGTTGAGTGACCTCAGGTCATGCATGCTTCCAGTTTCTCCGTTTCCTCTCTGCTGAAACCCAGCGCTGTTTCTGCCATGGCTCAGCAAAACACCCTGGCCTGCCATTATAATAGCATCTGAAGGAGCTCACATTAAATGAAGTAGCACAATCCCACCCTGCTCTGTAACGTGAACCGATGATGAAAATGTAGCAATATGGAAACTACACTAATGCACTTCACTAATGAACGTTTGAGTCTGTCTTTGTCACTCAACACACACATTCTTTTGAAGTGCATCTTTTATTTCCTCCTCTATTTTTTTCTGTGCCAGAGAGTGTAGCTGCAGCATGGCAGTGTGATAAGTTGCTGTCAGAACTCAGACATGGTCTGAAGACTGAAGAATTGCGAATGTCTTAGAACACCCATGCCATTGGGGGAGCATTGTTAAGTGGTTAGGTTCAAATGTAGTCTGCAGTCAGACTACTGAATTTGAGTTTTCAGTAGTTTTCCGTTTTGATCATCAAAATTAAAAGAAAGAAACACTTAAAATGTATCAGTCTGTGTGGAGTGAATGTATACATTATACAAGTTTCACTGCTTGAATGGAATTAGTGAAATAAAACAATGACCAGCACCTGTATGTGTGTTTTTATATATATATATATGTGTGTGTGTGTGTGTGTGTGTGTGTGTGTGTGTATATATAGTTAAACACTATGATCTTCTGGACCTTTGCTTCTGAAAATTTTCTCTAACTGGACCTCTTTAAATTTTGGTTGTATACCCCTGTTATAGAAAAACAAGTTACCAGAGCATGGGGAGCAGAACCCTTTTAGCAGCTGTAAAGGAGGACCAACTCTATATTAAAGTCCATGTGTCTGAAAGCAGTGTCATTAAAGTCCCTGCTGGTGTAATGGGATGTCTGACCCCTGCAAAAACCAGCAAAGACGCAGAACTGCATGCTCCGCGCACTCACGAGCCTAAAAAAAACAACAAACTTTCAATTAAAAGGATAAAAAACCTGCATTAATGTGTGATTAAAATAATTGTTGGCGTTAAGTAAATAATGCGTTAATAACACGTTAACATGCCCAGCATACATATATACATAAATACATATACATATAATGTGAATCTGCCCACAATTCTTACAATGATGCCTCACTATAAATAAGTAGGTGTGTCCTATAACTGTTTCCAACAAAAGAATGTAAGCTCTTAAGTAGTGATGACAGTGTGATCAGCGTTTGGCACTGAGAAAGCTTTTTCTGTTCTCACAGTGAGTCACTGCAAAATAGTGAAGAGAGAAATAAGCATTTCACATGTTAATAGAAATAAACAGTAAACTCTACAAGTAAGGAAGGAAGTAAGAAATGACTCTGTTCAGCCTGTCTAGTTACGAAGTCTCAGTCTCAGGCTCACTGGTAGGGCACACAAGGTCTTTACCCTCTGTACAGGGACAAGAAATTTGTGCTGACTAGATATCTCAACATCTGCTCTCATATCCCAGTGTAGCCCCTGAGCTAATAGTTCTGTATCAGAGGAATCTTGGGATTCAGCCTTGAGGTGAATTATGTGCTGAATCTTCCTCTTTGTTGTAAAGCAGCCAATTTTTCACGCATTAAGATGATTGTTCCATTCAAAGACAGACTCCCCCTTTTCTCATTTTCATTTCCTGGAACCTAGACCCTCTCCCGACACAGCGTGTCATCAGGGCTAGAGGATAAAGGAGGCCTCTATTGCTTAATGCTAGAGCACCCATACCACTAGGTTAAAATACTGTCAACAAACACAGCAGAATGTGCATGAAGGAGTCTGTGCTTCCCATCAGATAGTGAGTTCCAGTAGTAGTCCGTTTTCCATTGCAAATGACCAAGTCTTGTGGAAGCCAACAGTGTGTCTCATTTTAGAAGACTGTGGTGGACTTGTGGTGTTTTATCACGGCCTTTGCCACTGAATTTAGCTTTGCAAGGCATCACGGTAATTTCCAAACCTAGCACTGTGTCAAATGAAGGTAGAATTTAAGAAAGTGAATGAACCCATACTTTCTATACACCGCCTCCCTGTGCTAGTATCTAATGTTTGAAAATCCTGGTGTTGCATGTTTTGACTGGACTGCTTGGTCAGTCATGCCTTTCTTACAGTACTGTGTAAAGGAACCTTACTGGTTATTGGTTAGTTGAAGTGTAGTGCCCTTCATGCAGCAGACGATAAGATTCCTTAGTCAAGACTCTCTGTACCATATTTAAAGCTGTGCATATTGGATGGGAGTGTGTGTCCAAAGTATAAATGCATTTATAAAGTATTTTGGTCTATTCTCTAAAAACAGTAGCACCCAGTAAATGATGTGCACTCCAGTTACCTTTAAGTTTTTGTTGTCAGTACAGAACAACAGATCACCAAGTTTGAAAAATTTTGAACGTAGTCATGTTTAGAGCTGAGTTCAAAAGAATGATACCGCAAAATATCCTGAATAAGCTCATAATGATGGCTCACTCTGTTAATATTTAGGAATTTACTTTTGAAACTGATTCAAGTTTGAGAGAGCCACATCTCTACATAGGAAACACACTTGTTCTTAGGTTTTTGCTTTTTTGTAGGTAATGATAGTTATGAGAAGATAGAACTGCACTTGTCTCTTCTGCACGGAGTGAAACTCATAATTGGTTTGTCATGTTCTGTGTCTGTGTGTGTGTGTTTCTTTTACTAGCTGTCATGTAGGTTTGTATGATTGCTGTTAGTTTGGTGTTTAAGTTAGAATGACGTAAACAGAGGTGGTTTAGTTTGCGGTTGCAGTGAGGTGTAGGTTTTATAGTCTGCTGTGATTGTGAGTGTTTGTTATGGGTTTGCAGTGCTTTTTGGTGAACTAAATAGGTGATTTTGCTGTTCTGTGGTTGATCTCACTGATACTCTGCCTCCCAGGCAGCCTCTGTGAATCTCCTCTGCCTACCTGTGCTTTGGCCAGCACCTCAAAGCGAACCGTACCTGCAGTTGAGTTAATAGAAGCTCCCAGCTTGAGTACCAATGATTTGCATTCCACCTTTCACACTGTGCTGCACCAAATCACATTAAACAAAACTATTTTTTCCCAGCTTGTAAGGAAACATGGAGTTGGTTGGTGTTTATTAAGAGCTGGTGACATCTATTGAAAAATGCATAATGTGACACATACTTATGATGTTGGTAGATATGCTCACATTGCATAGCTTTAGTAAGACTATCAGTAAAACTCACACATCCTAGTATTCCCTGTGAGCATCATGACACATCTAACCCATAAACTGGAGCCTTTGTTAAGCTCTACCTGCACTACCGGTCTGTCCGTGACCGTGGTGAAAATGATAATAGGGAGTGAGTTGAGTGGAGTGGACAGAGTGAGAAAGAGAGAATGAGAAGTATAGACTCCAAAGAGGTGACAGCATTATTATTATTCATGAATCACAAGAGAGCTGTCCCTCACAGTGAGACGTGATCTCACCTCCCTTTCTATCTTTTTTCCTCCTTCAGTGTCTCGCTTTTGTGTCTCTGTCCCACAAACCCTCTTTTACTGAGAATGTGCAGTCAATCACACGTTATAGAGGCGTTTTACTCCACCCCGGAGACTTTTCCCCCACTTCCTGCTTCTTCTCCAGCTCCTGTATGGCAGCTGTGAAATCAGCAGCCAGCAGAGCTCCTACTTCACGATCGAGTCTTACAGCTATGCAAAACAGCAGGCTATATCAGACTACATACAGTTTTGAATTGCAGCACTACACCCAAGCGCAGTTCTCTTTTAATAAACTATGCAAACAGAACACAATATAATTGTCATTGCCCAAAAAGGAATGCTTAATACTCAGCAGTGCTGCAGTTTATGGTGGTACTTGATAGTTCTTGAAAGATGACTACAATGCTTGTGTATAGTTATCTCTCACAGCCAGAAACGCTTGTCACGTGGAGTATAACCAAAGCATTTGAATTGTGATCTGTGGAAAAACCACCCATGGTTTATCCTTACTTAGGAGTTATGAGTGGCCTCAGTGCCTTTAGTAATGTAAACCATCTCTTGGACAGCCTGCTTGGAGGAGAGCCTTTTATGCTTGCTTTATTGATGCCCAATATATTTACTCTCAGTATACACAGATTGGGCATAACATTAAAACCACAGGCCTAACATTGTGCCATCAAGGCATGGACTCCACAAGACGTCTGTAGGTGTGCTGTTTCATCTGGGTTCAAGATATTTGCAGCAGATACTGTAAGTCATATAAGTTGTGAAGTGGTGCATCTGCAGAATAGTTAATTCAGTAGTTCTCAAACTTGGAGCCAAACTTCTGGAAAAAAAGCAGAAGTTGCATCTTTTGCATCTTTAGCTATATCTAAAAAATCTATGTGCCAACCAATCACAATCATGGTCTTCCACTACTAGTTTGCTGTAAGGTCATAAAACAGCGACATTATAGCGACATTCTCTGTTTTCTTTGTCTGAATGGAACTGCTGCACACTGGAACTGTAGCCCTACTGATCACCATGGGTCTCCAGAGCCTGCAATCGCTGGGTCTCCGTGACCAAAATGCTCTCAACTGGTTTCTGCAACTCACAACACCACACATGCTCTTCTCCAACTAGGGGCAACTGCTGCTTAAAGCTCCAGCTGAGATTGTTGCTCCTAATCTTGTTGTTTATGGACCACAGACTCCTCAGTTACTCTTCCTAAACATGTTTACCTGTATGGTCGCTTAGTGGTTCCAACTCTTTTAGTTGTAGATGGCTTATCTGTCAGTTATCTTGTTCATGAAGGCCTTCACTTGTTATTTATCCTCACTGAGACTCTCTTTTCTTTCTCTCTGGGTCGACCTGAGGAGGATGGGTTCCCCTTTTGAGTCTTGGATCCTCTTGAGTTTTCTTCCTCCAGTTTAGAGAGTTTTTTTCTTGCGTCTGTTGCCTTTGGCTTCCTTACTAGGGGCTCAGACCTGGACTCTGTAAAGCTGCTTTGTGACAACTTGGTTGTAAAAAGTGCTATATAAATAAAATTGAATTGAATTGTGTCCTGAAGGAGAAAGTTAACAAAATGCACAATCTTTTGGTGAGTGTTATACATCCCCTGTATTTGGTTCATATTTGAGGTTCATTTTTATTTTAAGTGGTACTCTTCTTGAATCTGGAACTTTTTTGTCCTAGAGAACCACAGCGGTGCAATAACAAACTAAATTCAAGCCAACTCTTCATATAAATGTCAAGTTCTTTATGTCCTGATGTGAGCGGCAGCTGTTCTGGAGCCAGTGGATCATTACCCTCATATTTGTGTACTGTTGATTTGGTCAAATACTCGATTGTCTGAGGCGCTTTTGCTAAAGGCGGTTCATGAAGAGATGTTTGCGTCTCTGGCACTAAATTAGGCGAGTTTAGGCATGTCTACTGTGCCTCAGGAGTCTCTGGAACAAAACAGGTTTGATTCTCTGCAGACCCCATGCCCTTCCTGTGTCTGTCTGTCTGCATCCGCCAGTAAAGCCAGTGTGAGTAAACTAGGACAGCCTAGCTATTCTGCCAGTGCTGCTTCTCTGCAGAGACATGCCTTTACAAGCAGAACCGTTAATGAACACTGGGCCTCAGGAAACGTGGCTCCAGCGACGCCTATTTAATACTTTTGATCTTAAATTAGCATGTTTTGCACACAATGTTGTTGCCACAACTTGGTCCTAACTAACAAAGAGGAGAGCACTTAATGTTACCAGACTGAATACAAGCAAAATCTACTCTTGCAATAATAATAATAAAAATATAATTGTTATTATTGTTATTAATACTTTGTAACCATTTGAACTGATTGTTCTAGCTTTGAAATTGTCTAGATGTTGTTGGTGTAGGTTGATTTAGGCTGTCATTTTTCAGCTTAAAAGCAAACAGATGAGGGATAAATCAATAAATTGGTCACTCTCACTTTTGAGGAGAAAATTGGAGTCACTCTGGGATTTTGAAAAGTGGTACAGCCATTCATCTGTTGAAAGGGAGAGTTGATCTGTGAAAAGTTCTCTCTTGTTTGTCTTTTCAGTCCTTTTTTCTCTGTCTGTCTGTCTGTCCCTTTCTCAGTGACATAAGAGCTTGTGGTCCTACACTGTGGTCCTCGGCACAAGGAGTAGGTGAAGGCCTGCATTCTTGATTGTTCTGGCAAATCAGATAAGTGTTGTGTAAAAACGATGACGTTCGGCATGCTTATATCTTTTAGAGGAAATTATTTAGGGGGTGGCCTGTCCACACCATTTAAATGGATTTCTCTCTTTAAATTTGCCCCATACTGTAGGTATGTACATAAATGTCCATTTATGTCACTTTTACACCAAAGGGCTGTAAATATTTTACCAGTGTGAAGCATAGCCTTCCCAAAGCTTCACACCTGGAATGTGTGATATTGCAGATATGGATCTGTTAAAGCAGTCCTAGCTATCAGTCGCTAAAGACGATCTGAGACTAATACAGAGCTGCTGTGGTTACCAAGGACGTGCTGCTGCTCTCACTTTGGTGTCATGACTTGAAACTTTAGTCCTGTTTGCATGAAGTGTTTTGAAGGATTAACTAACAGTACGTTGTTTTTTGAGAAAGTTTCATGTTCAGTGAACTTTCCTTGATATGAGCAAGTTTTACTGAAGCAATAGTGTCACTTGTGAGTGTGAGCTGGGATTATGAGCTGCATGGTGAGATCCAACCTGTGAAACAGGATTTCCAGATTAGAAAAAGTGTGAGCCTGCACACTTTAAACATGCTCTGCTGCCTAGTGCTGCATAGCTGCATATTATCTGTACTGGTATGTTGTGATTTTGACATATTGACAAGAATTTCATGTTCAGTAATTTCATTAATGGTAATGATATTCCATTGTGATCTGTATGTGGCAAACTTGAACCTTGAAACTTTAGTTTTAGCTAGGGATGCACAATAAGAACATGGCAAGCTTGAAACAGGCCATGCTATTCTTTTATTTTGGCTGATCTGTTTATTCTTTTATTGCACATTTTTGGCATTTTCATTCTCTTTTAATAACTTTACTTGTGGCGTCCATAATCTTGAAATTAACTTTGATTAATGTCATTTACTAGGTGCTGTGGTATGAATAGCTTGAAACCAATACTAGTTCCCATAATAGTTTCTAGGGTTTTGTTTTATATTTGAACTTCAGTATTGACATAGCTCTAGTATAAGCCTCAGCCTATAATATTGCTGTGTTGATGATAATAATGATGATGATGATATGTACTTTATCCATTTTACAGTGTTTACACTGCTGTTCCCCTTCCCCATTTCTGGGTTGCCTCTTCATCTAGTTTCTGAAAGTATATATCTATGTTTTTAGTTTTAACAAAACAAATGGCGAAGTCAACTTTGAAGGATCTTTTTTATGTCTGCACAACTCCAATTCAAAACAAAACCCATTATATGTGGGATTTAATCAATTCCTGATTAAAGCATGCAGTGTTGCATGAAATGGTAGAATTTAGAAGTACAAATATTCAGTTGAAATCTATGTGGAAATATCACAGATTGCATTTAACGAGATGTTGCAGGTTTGTTTGGAGTTGTGGAGCTGGGGGGAGCTGTGACTATAGCTTAGCTGGGAGTGCACACAGGAGTCTGTCTGAAAACATGCTTTATTATTCAGAAATATTCTGACTGTACATCAGGTTTGTTTTAGCATTCACTTTCATACATGCAAACATAAGTCAGATTCACAATAGAGTTTATTGGCGTGTATGTTCACACATACAAGGAATTTGCTTTGTACAAGAATTTTAAAATACAATATCAAAAATACAATTGAAAAGTAAACATTCCTAAAATGTAATGTGCAAGCAGTGTGTTACAGAATAAATAAATATCTATGTGAATATGCCAGAAGAGAGAATAAGAACTGAAAATAGAAAGAAATAACATCTGATAACCTAATACTGTGATACTGTGAGAGGGAATTTTACCAGTGTTGCCCAGCACTACCGCAGCCACCCACTGTAGTTGCTTTTCTTGCTCTTCTTCTCTATCGGACCGCATTTCTTCTACTCTTCGGCCTGACCTTGTGATTATGGTCTGCGGAGAAATGACTCCGCTTTAACAAAAGAGGCTTTATTCTCCTGGAATGTTGTCACTCAGCAGCCGTTTTCCACCTACCTTGAGTGTACAAGATGCATGCGGGATTCATAAGGTATCCTCCTTTGTTCAAGATCTGGTTATTGTGTTCAGTGGTGTGATGTGTCCAGATGTCTCATTGGTTACATTATTTAGAGCTAACTCTTAAGGAGGGGATTGAGGTAAACTAGCCCTAGATTCTGAATTTCTCTTGTATTCTGTATTTTTCCTGTGATGTCATGACTGCTGTAGTTAATGTGGTCAGATCTTGTGCTCATGTACCTGCTAAAGACTTTCAAAAGAGTATCCAAACAGTCTCTGGCAAGCAGCAGAACCTACGAAAAGCAAATGTTTGTACCAGATACTACTATGGTTCCTTTTTACATGACCTTTTTCCAACCCCTGGGAATCCTAATTGGCCTGCCTGAGTCATGCATGGCTCAAACAGCTGCAATGTGAGGAAATTTAAATGAACTGCTTGAATCTTCAGTGATGCTGGGGGGCTGGGATGGGGTGCTGGGGGTCCAAAATCTCTTCGTATTTTCAGCTTCAGTAACTCCTTCAGTAACACCCCTCCGTATAACACAGTGCAGGTATATGGACAAGGTGGTTGTATATCCATGTGATCAAAGTGGTTTCCATCATTAAGAACAGCCTAGTACTCCTCTTAGTTTTTCTATATTTGGAGTGTGTGGACTAGAGAATGAATGGTATGCTTTTCACAGCATGTTGAAGAAGAGAATTCATTTTTATAACATCTTTTATTAGATTACCACTAATTAACCCCCCCTCCCTTCCAAGCCTGTCCTCTTGTCCCTAATTCTAATTACTGCTCTCTCAACTCAGACTACTGCTTGTAAAGACATGGAAAGTTGAGTTCCTTCTGAAAGTCCTAGTAACTAAAAATAAAAAATCTGAAGATTAAGCTTTGAGACCTAATTTAATTTCAATTTCCCAACTGCTGAATGCCTAAGCCCCCTGATCTTAAATCTGTGTGGTGGTAGCACAGTCTGAATGGCTTCACTTCATTACGGGTGGGAGTAAGATGGTCAGTGGCGCATGTAGCTCTGCTGCAGAATTTGTTCCCATATTTGCTGATTCTCGTTGTGGGTTTGTGGCCAGAAAATCTCTTCCAGATATGCCAGCAAACTCAGATGAACTCGATGACACTGCACTTCAAAGACCTCATGAGAAAATCTGTCTGATCCTTCTGTAGTTTTTTTGTGCTTCGGTTGTTAATGGCTAATATAATCTGTAATGAATAATATATATCACTTCAAGCTGCTGGGACTGCTCACTCTTTTTAAAGCCCACTGTAAAGGCAAATATCCTTCACCTTCCAGTGCTGGAGCCAGTCCCTTCTGGGGACAAAGTTCATAAATATGATGCATTTCTGAAAGTAAAAGTCTTGTAAAAGTGACAGTTTGTCCCAAGCAAATTTCCCACTTGTGGGACTAATAAAGGTTTATCTTATCTCTCTCTTATCTTGAGACAGATATTCATTTCAGGTTACTTAGTTTGGCTTGGTCTTGCAGTCCTGCATTCAGAGCAGTGTTAGAGTGAAGATGAGCAAGCGAGGAGTAATCAGTCAGAGACATCCATCCATCCATCCATTATCTACCCCTTAGTCCCGCACACGGGGTCGGGGGGGGGCTGGAGCCTATCCCAGCTGCTATGGGCGAAGGCAGGGTACACCCCGGACGGTCGCCAGCACGTCGCAGGGCCAGTCAGAGACATAATATTCATTATTTAGATTAGAAACAAATATATTTATAGACCATGTCCTTTCATTAAATTTTGTGACTGTGCGCTTCTCTGACTGTCCCACACTGAATAACTGCATTAGCTGTTAAGTGACCAGCATTGGATTGGATGCCCAACTTTATTCATTTGATTTTACTGGTTGTTCATGTTTCTTCCTGAGGAGTTTTGTAGGTGTTGAATTAAAACTGAGAAATATTTTTTAAAAAGTGGGAGGTATATGGATATAAAACTGAATATAAGTATGACATGGTCTTATAATATGGATTTTGCCAGGCCATTTATATTTTGATGAGACCAAAATTGAGCCTCGTTCAGGCCGCCTCAACCAAAGTAATTAAATATCTGCTTAAACAGCATGAATAAATCAAATGCACATTTTAGTCAGAAAGTTGCCTGCTTGCAGATGCTCCTGTGTTAACCAGTGTTGGCTTTTTTGCAGTGAGCATATTGTTTGCTGGTTCTCATGTATGGAGCATTCTGAACCCTCAATGCATGGTGTTTGTTTCCAGTGGTTTTGTTTTTACTGTTTTACTGCAACGCTGGACAAAACAACAACCTGTGTAGCTGTTAAACAAGACGAGGAAGGTTCTCTCATAAAATCCATCCAGCAGACAGGAGGCTAAATGTAACATGGTCAGCATAACTTAATAAGCCTGGATTAGCTAGGAGCCTTTAAGCTATACAGCAAACACCACTTGAGACCACATAGAATAGAACTGAGGATGAGCGAGATCGTAAAAATAAACAGCGACAACAAGAACATAAATTTTATTGTTGTTGTTCTGATTAATGTTAATGAAAATTCTTTGCAATAAATTTGAGCTCATGCTGTCCACTAATAGTTTTTTTCTTAGCCTGTTTGAAACATTTCCTTGTTGCAGACTTTGTGTGCTGTTTATCCATGTTACAGCATATTCAATTCCTCACAAAAACATGAACATGTCTAAGTATTAGATATCTTATGTTTACATGGTGCGGGACAAAGGTGTAGATAATGGATGGATGGATGTTTACATGGTATCTTATATCTGTCTCATTACTCACTATTATGAGAGAAGGAACATGAAGTGGGGGGGTTGGGTTAGACAGATGAAAATAATAGTGTGTTTAAGACACTAATGTTCAGTTAGCTTTTGATCCAAATTGTGTCCATCCTCCTCCTCCTCCTCTTCTCTCTGCGTGTCTGAGGCTGTGCCAGCTTGGACGAGAGTAGTGAGAGTGTGAGTGTCCAGCTACCAGATTCCAGCGGTTCAGCTCAGCTCAGATTAGGCTAATGTGCGTGCGAGGCCGCGGCAGCAGCAGCTCGCTGGGCTTGAGCCAGCAAAGTCAGACCCTGATTTCCTTTGAGGGGAAAAACGTGTCTATCTCTTAATAAAGTGTCACTGTGCGTTCATGCGTGTGTGTGCTTGTGTGAACCTCAGAGAATGGTACAATAGCCTTAAACACACTCAAATCAACACAGTAGTATAGCAGAAATTTAGTCACTGTAAAAGTAAAGGTAACTCCCCAAAACAACCTGCCTAGGAGTTAAAGAGGTCTCAAAACTTCTCAAGTGCTGAATCCTCTTTAGAACCGCAGTGAAGCATTGGATGCCTGGATTTAGCCGAAGTCCTACATAAACATTTGTGATTGGTCGGAGTGTTCATATCACACAATGAAACATTTAGTGATCGGTCAGAGATTTACATTGCAGCCTTAGTACTGAAACTGCAATGATATTTTATAAACACTGTTTTGGATTTAAGAAATTCCTCATTAACTTAAACGGAAGTATTTTCCCTAATTCTGGTGCACCATATCTGTTTGTCTTGCTACATCATAGATGAGGGGTGTGTGTGTGTGTGTGTGTGTGTGTGTGTGTGTGTGTGTGTGTGTGTGTGTGTGTGTGTGTGTGTGTGTG
>JBBPCY010000007.1:6339687-6352158 GCA_037974405.1 Brachyalestes nurse
TGTGTGTGTGTGTGTGTGTGTGTGTGTGTGTGTGTGTGTGTGTGTGTGTGTGTGTGTGTTTGTGAGAGAGAGAGAGCTGAGTGCAGCCTGGGCAACATCAGTGCTAATTAGGAAGTGATGGTATGGCAGACAAATGTGTGGCTAACGAGTGTGTTACCGTTTCTAAGTAAATCAGCGACACATATAATGGGCACATAAATCCTCATTTATAGGTCATAATCCACCGTCTATTTACCCAACCGCCCCAATTAAACGGGTCCCACTCTTGCCTTGGGATACATCTTATCCCTACCCTGGCAATCTCTGTACCCCTATTAGCGGGTCCTCTGACCCCGCTGACCACGTGAATCAGGGGATCCCAATCATAAATGGCAGAAAGCAGCAGGCAGGAGTAGCAGAGGCTGCCGCTTGCCGCAAATCCATGGGGAAGTGGAGACAAGACCACTCTGCCATACCTGCACATGTCCCAGCTACTCTGTGGTTTGAAGAAAGAGGCAAAATGTCTAAAATTAGTACAAAAAGTCAGGAGAGGCCATAAGATTTAATGAACCGGCCACAGCCTCCCACAAATAAACATTGCCAAAGCGTGTCAGAAAGCCACATGTTCTACAAAGTGCGACTGTTGTTCAGTCCACCATTAAAAACACTTCCCTGCCCTGCTCCCACGGAGAACACAGGATGTCAACAACTCGCAGAAATCTTGTTAATTTGGTCTTACTGGGTTGCAGGCTTATGAGAGAGTTCTTTCTGGAACCATGCATCCAAAAAAGAGTGTTTCAGTTCAGTGAACCAAGATTTGACCTGCAAGATAAAATGTCCTCTTTAGATTGTGCCTACAAATTCCAGTCCTATTATACTAAACCTCTGAAAAACAATATAGTTTCACAAAGTTAAGATTTGCAAGCTTCACTTTTTTGAGGGAGTAATGTTTACTTGAGCACACTTGGTGCTGACAGATTGTTCATGCTCAAAATAAAGCTTATCTATCTATTAGAGTTCATGGTTAGGGTTAGAATCGGCACCAGGCCTGGGTTCAGGGTTGAAGGTATTGGTGTGTCTAGGACCAAGTGTTGTCATTATAAGATGTTAGTGCTTCTATTGAAATACTTGTTGTTCAGTCCTGAGGACTCCTAGGAGGTGGCGTATCGTTTTTCCCTGTTTTCCCCGTCATGTTGAGCTTTATAATTAACTAATAGTATTAGAACAGGGAGAATATTCAGCTGTGCAACACAGAAGCACAGGACTGAATACTGAATCCTGCACAGACGTGGGAGGTCTGTTTGCAGCCAATCGGTTGTACGACTTAACAAAGAGGAAGGGAAATAGCCAAACTGTTCCGAATGAAAACCCATCGGAGCATTGCAGGCTGTCATCTCCACAGCAGGTGTGCATGCAGTCATAGAAAAAAAGCTGTATTTTTACATTTTTCTTCTTTATCAGAGCATTTTTTCTGAATCTGGTGTGGAAGGTAAAGGTGTAGTTCACTCTTTCTCAGGAGCCTTTTCAGAGTTATTCTCTGTGGTGCTTCTGAAGCCACCAGGGTTTGCGCTCAGTCCACTTCCACTACACTGAAGCGTAGTGATTTTATGTTAAATGGCTGCCTCTTGTTCTAATGAACTGAAGCCACGGGCTGATGTCATGTGCGGAGGTGTTGAAGTTGTTCTCCATAAGCCAGATGCTCGATCTGGCCCTAATTCACTCCAGCCATGCTCAGTGTCATCATTTATTCAAACATCCACACTTGACTTCACACCGCTCTACAAGCCTTTTACAGCCATTAACTTATAATGGCTGAATTCATTCATGTCTGCCTGTACTCCGCAGTGAATGGCTGCGGCCGCGATTTCTCTAACTAGTATGAGAGCAGTTTTTGTGTGTGATTGACCTCGTAAGGCCTAGCAGGAACGAGGAGGCGGGGATGGTGATGTATATTATAGGACGTCAAGTCTTTAACACCACTGACCCAACAGTATCTGAGCACTGACATTTGGACTTGTCACCTACTGAGGCGGCCCCCTGGAAATGAGAACAGTGAAGGAAAGGAAAATCTCACACTTTTCCTTTTTTAGCCTGAAGCAAATTTTGGAAGTACAGTGAAGGGCAATAATGTAGGAGATTTGTAATCTGACATTTATCTCATGAAATTTACTAAAGCCTACCTCCCCCTACACACATGCTCCATGGATTTGTTCCATTTTACAAAACACTGCAGTAAAAGAGCAAAGCACCACAGCGTGTGCCAGGGCTTTTCCTCCAAACATCAGCCGCTGGAGCGATGCATGAGATCCGTATGAAATTGCTCCAAGCTGGCTGCACTTACCCATTGTGTTGCAACCCGGAGCCTCAGGGACATGGCGGGCCAGCGCGTGGGCGTGTGTTCATTTTGTGTAATGGCTGTTGCTTTCTATGGGACTCCAGGATGGTGCTGCTCTTTCCCAAGCAGAGCTTCTTCAGATGAACAGGTTTTTCTTAACCCAGCCGTCTCACAGGGCCCTAGCGGGTAAACAGGCTTGAGTGTGTGAAGAGTGCGGAGTCTGGCCTTATTTGAGAGACGCAACAGTGAAGGCCAGGACACCAGAAGCATCAACCTCCCTCAGGGCCCTAACGGATAGACAAACAGTGTTGGTTTGCCTTGGATAAAGGAATGAAATCTTGAGGATGTTTTGTTTTAGAGGACTTTTTCTGATGAGAAAAGCCAGATGGTTTAAAGAAAGCGAATCCCAGGAAAGGGATCATTCTGACTGTACACTGTACCTGACCTAGATCATCATGGAAATGTTGTGTTATAATTCATGGTTTATGGTTGACTTTTTTTCTCCATTACACTTAGTTTTGCATGTACATCCACACACACACACACACATTCACATACGTTATGACTTGGCCCAGGTATGAATAATACATTGTGACTAATAAGCTCCTTGCATGGATCATTTGGTAGTCGATTACTTTCCACATAAATCAATTAATTAGTCAATCGATAGTGCTCCTCCGCAGTGTGTTATATACTTAAAGCTGTGTACTGCACTTTATCCTGTTCCTCATGTAAATAATTAAAAGTCCCCTGAAGAGAGTTAGTCCCCCTCACTTTAAAACACCATACCATGTGTCACTTCATAACATGATTTATGAGATCTGCTCCTTTAGACTGACCTCAACAGATTACTCTTCCTGCCTTATGAAAAGGCTGAGTGTTTTATTCCTCTTATTCATTGTCATGTGTGCCTAGTGTTGTCTGCCTACAGCAGCCAAGCGTGAATGGCAGGGATAATGAGTTGTTGTCATTAAAGTCAACTATTATATGAGTAGAATTCTTCTGGTAACTTTTGCTATTCTTAGAAAACTTCAATGGCTTCATCTCAAACGAAGAAAATAAATAAATAAATAAATAAAAAGGGTATTAGGGAGAACGGAAGCCTGCAAGTCCTGCCTTGCCTTATAACTTATTCCGATAATGTCACACATGAGTCGGAAAGCTTCAAACGTGCGCTGTGTTGTTTTGTTGGTCGCACTTTGCCTTTATGTAGTGTTATTGTTTTGATCTATGTCGGCGGTCAAAGTAAAGATGGCTGCGGTTGCCTTTACAGAGCATTTTAATGAGTCTGAACCCGCCGCGCACCTTCTGCGCTGAAGGGGGCGACGCTGGGAATGCCACATCAGATCACCGAGCCAAACCGCTGGCGCCAACCTCATGGGGCGACAAACCGAGCCGGCGGTGGATTAGAGCGCACCCGTACCTCGGCATTCCCAAGAGTCCCCTAAATCGAAAAAAAGAAAACGCTAACAGCTACCCCCATGCTAACAGCCTTAGCTCAGTGTCTTTCCTAAACAAAGATCTTAAGTGGCACTTATTTACAACTAAGAGGTTTTTACAGTGACTCTCTGGGTGTCTGCCCTACAGGGACGTAGGAAACAAGTGGATTTTTTTGGCAAAGTTAGCATATAGCGGTTATGTTAGACTTCCTAAATCCACTTTTAAAAATCTCTTCCTGTCTTACTTGTTTGGTTTACTATCATAATTGCCAGCACACATCTGGAATCAGGCCTGGATAGCAGCTTAGGTGTTAATAGATTTGAAAGTCTGCTAATGGGGGCAAACTGGAAAGGAGGTGGGTTAGCTTGCTTCATGTTAGCCATAAATAGGTGGGGAGCTGTCAAGACTCATTTCGGAATGTTCTCTCGAACATTGGCCATCAGGTGGCTCCGAGGCCCAGCCCCCAGTAGGTGGACATCCTGTTCACAGTCCCCAGAGCCTCACAAACGCAGGCCTCCAGCTCAATGGTGCTTTCATAAATCGCTGACTAATGCCAGACATTTTCCTTAAACACTTAATTCCTGCCACCTTTCTGGTGTTTTTTGAAAAAGAGAATTCTTTTATGTTCTGAAACCTCTCCTTGATGCATGGTAGGAGTTAATGATTGCAATTAGGTTCAGAAATAGCTCTTTATATGATGGTTCATTCTTTCATTTGGCAATGTGTCATACTAAAATAGCTTGTTTTTTTCTGTTTTGTTGATAACTGTAGATCACCGGATACGAGACAAGTTTCAGTAAAGTTTGCATGTAATGGCCTTTAGCCAAAAACAGCACAAGGTAAAATGACATTCTGTGCCAAGTAAAATTACATTTAATGGCCAAGGGTTGTAGCCAGCCATTGGTGCATTTTTGCAATTATTTTTTTTAACACAGCATCATTAGCATTTCCAAAAAAAGAGAGAAATTTGCTTTGTGTAACCCAAACATTCTAATGGAGCGGTCTTTTAAATCATGCGTAGCGGACCTAGTGTGAGTGGTGGGTGAGTTTTTCACTTCATGTTTGGTGACTGAGGTCCTTGAGAGTGCAGTGGAGCAAGTTAGTCCAGGATCTATTTAAGAAGATGGTGGTATTAGTGAGTGAAGCCTCCCCTCTGGAGAATCCCTGCTGCTGTGTTGAAAGGCATTCCACTTCTGGAAAAGGTCGAAGAAACCATACGTTCTTTCGGGCTCTCGATTTGAATCAAGAGATGGAGTCTAAAAAACAGTAGATTTCAGGCAGTGCCATCTCCTTAGATAGATTACAATTCAAGACCCCTAGCAATCCCCTCAATATATACTTGCTGTTGAACAGACATGTTTTTGTCATTTCCTTATTGTCCACACTGATTGCAAATCATTTCAGAAAACCTTCTTTTCATGAAGCTAAACTGAATCCTGCCAGTCTCCAGCTCCTTGTGTCCAGGTATTTGAGTAAGGTTGGTCTATTCCATTTTTTTTCTTCAGCATGTGAACATTCATGTAACGTACCAAGACACAACTTTCAAGATGCTGGAAGGAAAGTCAATGAGACAAGTACATGAAATTGAGGGCTGCTCTCTCCTCCTTAGATTCATGTCCAGAATAAAATCACATTGTTAGAAATGCATGAGGATGCACACCTCAGCACACCTCATAATACAGGCAGCAAAGAATAAAGAACCCGGCTCACACATCTTGCCACACAAACTGCAAAGTTGTAAAAATGATAAAGAAATATGTTGGTATTTGAGTGGAGGTGCTGGTGTGGCTACGTGTGTCAGTTAATACATATCTGGAATGGTAGGTGTACTTGTTGGGTACCTGATTTCAGCCAACACCCAGTAGCCTATACTAGCTACAAATGATTTGCACTGAAGCCCAGTGGACTTGCTTTGATCACTCGATTGTTTTTTTAGTATTCTGACATACATACATAATGTGTAGGCTAAGATTGTGCAACCTAGATACATCACCATCATAACTACCGGAGTCATCCTACAAACCCGAAAAAAGCCCTTTGTATACTTTCACACTGCTCTGCAGGAGCTTCCTATTAACTTCCTATTCCTATTTAACTTTGATATGATGCACTAAATTCCTTGTTATGATCACAAATGCTTTTCCAAATAGGTCAATAAATAAGAGACCCTTCAGAGATGGAGTTGCAGTTTTAATGCTTTGACATTCATTATTTCAGTTGTTTGATATTGGACTGAAACTTCTTGCACCCGTACTTAAACTGAGTGTAGAATCTGAAACTGAGGATGCAGTACGTGCTTTTTCCACTCTTGTACAACCTTTGAATGAGGGGCCCAGGAAGCTCGATGTGCCTGTCAGTTTGCCCACTCTGTACAGGGCCTCTGGATAGCTTGTCAGTTTTCACCCTCTCTTCAAAGGAGCAGTGCTCGAAATGCTGTCAGTGTTCCTGATGACTCTCATTTTCAAAAAGAGCATATTCCTCTCCTCCAGCTACCGCCGCTTCACCCTTCTCTCAAATCAGCGCTTGACCTCACAATTACTATTAAATGGCCAGGTCCTAGGTTGGCCTAACTTTAATCATCCACTTTCCTAAGCATGCCCTCTCGAATGGCACATAATGTAAAACCTAAAATAAGCAGTAACTTTATGGCTCTGGAGAGAGAAAGATAAAGGGCGAATTACCTCTAGGCAAATTCTGCCTGACATAAAAAACTCATTTTCCCTTTCTGTATGCGGGTTTCCAATGCAGTTTTGAACAAAATAGAACCGATTTTTGTTACAAAAAAATAGGCTGTGTTTCCATTGAGTGATATTATATTACATATGGCCTTTATCCTCTTATAATCATTCCATTTAAACATGGTGACTGATCTGCAAGATCTTACCAATTTGGAACAGTGATTCAGGTCTGATCTACTGCAATAACTGTGTTAGTGTGTAATCAAAGGCCACAAAAGCCTCTCTATATCCAGCAGCGGCCACATATCAGGGATTTCTGGGAGGTCCGCAATGATTTTACAGAGGTTTTGAGGATCCAAAACTTGTGACTGACTCATTTAATAACACAGTTCTACCCCTCGTGACACCGGCTGTATCGTGCCTGGGAGGCTCTTACAACCAAGAAGCAAACAGCCATTACTTTTTATGAACTTGCAACCTGTGCAGTACAGGGAGGCTGCTGGAACGTTAGGAGTGAGCAAAGCCATCAGTCAGAGATGTGTATTTGGGGTATGTCAGGTCATGTCATTTATTCATTCATTTTCTGTAACCGCTCATCCTTATTAGGGTTGTGGGTATCTGGAGCCTATCCTGGGGTCTACGGACGAGGCAGGGACTCACCCTGGGCGCGGCCACAGCCCACCGCAGGGCACACACACATATATACACACCATTCACACACACACTCACACCCAGGGGCAATTTAGAATCCCTAATTCACCTGACACGCATGTCTTTGGACTGTGGGAGAAACCAGAGACCCCGGAGGAAACCCACGCCACCACAAGGAGAACATTTAAACTCCACACACACATACAAGACGAGGACCCGGATTCAAACCACCAGTCCTGGAGGTGTGAGGCAAAAGTGCTACCCACTGCACCGCCGTGGGGCATCATGTAACTCTGCGTGTCATATGACTTTGTGCTTCCATTTCAGTTTTATGAAATGTTGCTTCTGTGAATAATCTAAAACCATTTCATGAGAGCCTAAGAACCTCTTTGAGATATGAAGTTTTTTAGTTTGTAGTTTCAAATTGCACATTAAATAGGAAATTGGAATCCCGCGTTGTAAAAAACTGTTTCCTCTTCACATTCAGTCAGAGGCATTTGACTTTTAACAAGCATTTTTTCACGTTGAGGAGACAAGCCAAGACAGTGTTTTAGTGGTGCTGAAATCCTCTGATTATGTTTGCTAAGCACACGGCTTACATGCCATCTGAAGGAGATTAGGTTTGCGGGAGCTTTGTGTGGCACCCCTCCACCACCCCTGCCAAGGCGCTGGGTGAGACGAATTCACGTCCACCTGCTGCGGACCGGACATTTAGGCTCCCAGCGTGCTTCCGGGTTGCGACAGGGACTGCTGTGTTGTACACAGGGGGCATTTGCAGTGTCTTGAGCCAGCAGGACCCACTGGCCCATACACTGCTGCTCCTGGCACGGTTCTCCACTGGGTACAAACAAGTCATTTTCTCTCTCTGTTTCTGTCTTTCTCTCTCTCTCTCTGTATATCTCTCTATCTGTATATCTCTCTGTTTCTCTGTCTTTATCACTCTTTCTGTCTCTGTCTCTTTCTGACTCTCTCTCTCTGTCTCTTTCTATCTCTCTCTCTCGCTGTTTGTCTTTCTCTCTCTCTCTCTCTCTCTCTCTCTCTTTGTTTCTGCCTTTGTCTCTTTCTCTGTCTCTGTCTGTCTCTCTCTCTCTTTCTGTTTCTGTTTCTCTCTCCATCTCTCTCTCTTTCTGTCTCTCTGTCTGTCTGTCTCTCTCTCTCTGGTCCTGACCTTGAGTGTTACATTTGATTCTGTGAGACTATGCGGCATCAGTGGAGAACCATGTCAATATGCGATCACCTTGCAATGTCTTCATACCGAGGGCATTCACCAAGGCTTGTTTTATCACCTTGTGCATTGTCTGGCAACAGTGTAGTTTAATGTGTATCTTATAGAACTATTTGAAGTCCTTGTTGGTTGTATGGTGAAAGATAGAATTGCAATTGTCAGTAATTCCCTAATTGATTAATAATAAGCCTATTAGAATTTTTGTTAATAAATAAAGACAGCAATGCATATAGCAAGCATATAGTATAGTGTATTTTATACAGAGTATTTCTGCATTGTTAATATTTAATATATACATTTTTTTACTTTTATATTCTTGTCTCTGTGAGAATGTACAGTATTATAAGCAATTTCCTTCTGGATCAATAAAGTTTTCTGATTCGGATAAAAACACTCTCTAAAGCTGTTGATCAAATAGAACAAGCATTGTTCACATGATTTTTATTCAATATTTCATAATGGGCCGACACTCATGATAGCTGGGAAAGTATATTGAGACATATTTCGACATCATTTATCATGATAATGGCAAATATCATTATGTCCCTCTGTGCTGTTCTGGTATAGTGGAGGCAAAAAACCAACAACAAAAGAGCAAAACCCTGATAATGCAATATCATAATATAGCCAGAGAGTTTCAAAAAGCAAGTCTTCCCACAATTCCTTCAAAACACTGCATTGTTTATTCTTCTATTCACTGAATGAAACAGTTAGCAGTCAAAGACGGCCTCTTTCTTTACTACAGTTTTGATATATTAGTTTTCCAACTATTGGTCCACTAATCCTGTCTGTTTTTTGTGTCCTGTCTGAGGGAGCTTTATTTTCCTCTTCAGATCCTCTGCGGTGCTGCGGTCCAGTCCTGTGGTCCAGATTTTATTACTGTTTGTTTTAGCACCGTCTCCGAGCTGAACGAGGAGTGTTTTGGAGGCCTTCCTCCTGCAGTGGGGGTGGAAAGAACAGTCGGATGGGGATGGGCATATTTATCCCATGAGCCCTTGGCCAAAAGAAGTTATACGTGTCGTATATCACGGAGAATGTCACCTCAAGGTTTTTTCCTGTAAGACTTTAAAAATAGCTCCATAAATCTTCCGTCGTCTTAATGAAATGGGTCTCAATGACCTTATCGACAGGTTTAATTATTCACAGGTGAAATGTTGCAGCCTTAAAAGGAACAGCACTAACAGGTTTGTGTCAAAATCCCGTTTTTTCTTTTCAGGGGAGAGCAGCCAAGAAAGTGCCACCCTGCTGGAGTGCTGTGATGTGCTTCCAGCCAGGAAGATGCTTAAGCACAACCATACTCCTTCCTACAAACACAGGAACTTTAAAGCTTGGCAGAAGCGCTGCATTTATGCACAGAAATGCAGGCACACTTTTGGGTGCCCACACACACATGCACACACACTGTAGCGTGTTTGAGGATGGTAAGAGGTAGAGTGGATGACCCCTGGCCCAGAGCAGGCAGGGCTCTTCTCCCTCCTGCAATCGCCGGCAGCCAGGCCTGTCATCGCAAGTGCCAATTAGCCTTGATTAGGCGGCAGCCGACAGCTGCACCGTGCCAAAAACCTCACAGGCTCTCTCTTTCTCTTTCTCTCTTTCTTTCTCTCTCTCTCTCTCTCTAACTCTTAACTCAAGGTCGAACAAAAACTACAGCTCAGCAAAGGCATCCCGAGGTTCACAGCTGACTCTTGCAGAGCCCATATTCTACACTTTGCTTTTATTTATTTATTTATTTATTTATGCATTTATTTATTTATCTTCAGCCACTCCTTTCGGATGTCGGGATCATTTGAAAGAGGTTGCATTAATCTACTTCCTTAGTTTCTTACAAACGCAGCCAAAAACAGCACAGTGTTTAATCATTTTCTGCCCCACCTTACACTGCAGTAACTTAATATCTACAGACTGTGTGGAGTAGCAACACATCCAAACGGGTTTAAGAGGCGTGTGTGTCTTAGTTTTCTTATGTGGGCTGTGTTTCAGTGTTTCAATATTACATCAAATTCTTATTTTAAGAAAAAAATAATTTTTCAGACTAAAGTCTTTAATAATGTGATGCTGTGGTTTGTGTTTGTGCACGTTTGGGTTGAATTGATGAGTTCAAGGGTAGCAGCTGTGGTGAAGTGCAGGCATGTATATTAGTCAGTGAATAGTGTTTGTCTTTTAAGAACTAACAATAAGGAGGAATCAGTAAATAATAGCTGTCATGGCGCTCAGGGCCTGCTGCGGCCTGGCTTCTCAGCTTCCAGCACTTACTTTCATATAAGGCAATAAATCTTACTGGCTGTTAACTGCGCATTAATGGAGCGCTGTTATTGTTATATTCTCACATTATTGTTCTGCAGAGAGGGAATTTTGTTCTGAGCTCATCCAGTCATATCAATCACACCCACTCTTTTAGAGTCTAACTCTAATTGCTTTAGGATAGGAGCTTAAGAGTAGACGTTAGGATCATTTTCATGTTGTTTTTAAAGGGAAACTTTAAAGTTTACAGAAATATACAGTCTCCATTCATGTATTTTTTAGTGTTGCACTTGAGTTATGAGGATAATTTCACTGTCAAATAATAAAGGCTTGTTCTTTACTGTGTAAGTTGAAAGCTGCCTTTACTTGTTAGCTACATTAGTCTTGCTTGTCCACTGCAAAACTAAAGATGCTAGAATCAGACAGTACTATATGTCTTGGATATTTGATTATATTTTTGGCCAATTATTCTTTGGATAAAAAGGGAGAAGGAGAATGTAAATAAACATATGTATCTGTTTTGAGTCCATTTTGGTTCTCAGGCAAGAGAGTGGAGGGTGAGTGGTCATAAATGGGGAGGTCGGGTCTGGTTGTTATTTTTGCATTTTATCAGATGACAGGGCCTGAGAGGTGATATTTACATAGAAGTATTCTCACTCTACCCCACTCCTGTCAACATAAACAATAATAATCCATGCTGTCATGCAATTAATCCTGTGTTCATAACTGACAAGGCAACCTCTTGCTGGGAAAAACAACAAAATATATTGTTTTTTGAAGTGGGAGGGTGGATGGGGTCATCGTGGGAACCCTGTAGCCTTTCCTCTCCTTATGTCATTCAGACTGATCGTCCAAATGGGCTCTGACCAGTTCTGAAGGTCATTGGTGAGTATGAGATAAGGAGAGAGAGCTAGAGACAAAGAGTGTGTGAGAGAGAGAAGCTGGTTTGGACTAAGAGCTTAGATCACTTCATCCATCACTGGCGTGATAGGAAGGATCTTTTAATTACACATTTTCACCCTGGATTCCACCCCTCCTCCTCCTTCTCCTCTTCTCTCACAGCAAAGATCACTCTTCCTAAGGGTGGTCACTGTTGATTATATTAGTTTCCTGGTAATCTAGTGATCAATTGACTAATGTGTATGCTATTTTTCAAGCAAGAAAGGCCAAAAACTACAAATGGGCCAAATAACAGTCTAAAAGAGATGCCAAGATGCTTTAATGGATGAAGAAACTAGGGAGCTGTATGTGACTTTATAAGCATTGACTCACACAGCCATATGTGGTCAGGATAAGAGCATAACTGACCTCACTCTGAGTGGGTGGGTAGGGTGTACATCCTTTTCAGTGCTGAAGTAGCCAGCATGGGCGTGTGTAAACTGCCAGTGTATGTATGTATGTATGTATGTATATATATATATATATATGTGTGTATATATGTGTGTGTATATATGTGTGTGTATATATTAGGGCTGTATCGATACAACAAACCCACGATTCGGTTCATATCACGATTTTTGACCCACGATTCGTGTTTAGACGCACGATTCGTGTTAGTGCTTAGTGCAAGCAGTACCATTCAAGACCCATGTTTACCACACAATTATGAATCAAAAAACGCTTCAACACCGCTTCTTTTGCATTCAATCTGTACAGAAGACCCCAAGGAATCGCCATAGGCTGCCGCAGAACCGTTTCTTCAGCTACCAGTTCACCATTGTCCAAAACCAAAAACACACTTCGCCCAGCTGAACGAAATCGCACCATAACTTGCTCAAAACACAACAAAACTCTTACAAACAAACTCCACAGCAGTTTCATCACAACCAGCCAGCTTATAGGCATAAAGTGAAGTGTCATAATTTCCTTTTACTTACATTTGAAGAAATGTAAGCTCGACACACGCGTCTCCCCAGTGCATC
>JBBPCY010000007.1:6405928-6432349 GCA_037974405.1 Brachyalestes nurse
CTCTCTCTCTCTCTCTCTCTCTCTCTCTCTCTCTCTCTCTCTCTCTCTCTCTCTCTCTCTCTCTCTCTCTCTCGTCTCTCTCTCTCTCTCTCTCTCTTTAAAAGGTTGATTATTAAATAGAGATTATTTTAGGATTTGAAAATCTCTAAGAAAAAGGCCTGCCTGCTTACCCCCCATTGTGCTAGGTGTAATCCTGTCCTGTAATCTTGTCCATTATGGGTCATTTTCTACAGTTATTTATTTATTTAATTATTTTTTGAGAATGACATCTGAGGATCTAGAGGTTTTGGCTTTTCTACAGCAGCCAAAAAAACACATTATTAAAACTCAGGTGATGGATGCATTGCTTCCACGCTTTTACAGAGGTGTGTGCGTCTGTGTGTGTGCGCACATCTGTCTGTCTGTGTGTGTGTGTGTGTGTGTGCACCTGTGTGTGCATGCCCACCTGTGTGGTAAGAGGTGGTCTTTGCTCAGGAGTGTGTGTCCCTCTCCAGCTGAGAGGAGTCAGTAAGCTGAAGCTGTTCTGCTCCACTGAAGCTGCTGCACCTCTAACATGCTGCGGCCCTGCTCACTGACCCTACAGCCACTTACACACGCCGCTCTGCACTCACACAGCAGCAGCCTCATTCACTCATGTTCTTGCGGCTCCGAGTTAGACTGTATCGCGTGTGTTTGCGTGTGTTCGCGTTTGTGTGTGTGGATGAAACACTCACGACATAAATGTACAGAAACCAGAAAAAAACTAGTGCAGGTTTTTGCTTATCCAGAACTATCAAAAACTGTTTTTTTAATGTTATTGTGGTCAAGGCTAAGGTCAGACTTCATCATTTCAACTATACACTATATACTAATATACTGTTATTGGGGAATTCATGGGAATTACGTGCTACATTGGCCAGGACTGTTCTAGTGGCTTGATCTTTGACCCTTGTTTTGGATGGTGAGTTAAAGGAAGGCTGTTTTCACTCAGGATGTCATGCTGTGTTGTTATTTGACTTTGAGGGGGACCTGAGGAAGCTGCCGTTTTCTTCTCAGTAGGGAGCTGGTCATCCAAGGTCAGATGTGTCATATACTGTACTCACTGAACTGTCCAACTTGAGTTTCAAATAGAAAAGTAGACTGGTGTACAGATGATGTGTAAGTTCTTTATGTTCTAAAGTATTTATTTTGCAGTTATACAAATAATTTTATCATTCTTACAGGGAACATTGGAAATGTATTTTCTGTGCAAGTGGTTTACATCATTAAAAATGATTCCAGTGATACCTGTAACTCATATAGATTCAACATAACTTATTACTGTCTCCAATAGGATACAGGCAATTTAGATCTTTATATTTCTTTGCATTTTCTAATAAATGCATAGTAAAATATGTGTATTGTTAATGTAAAATGCATATCATTTCATTTTACAGAAGAACACGGTATTGTAGTCATGTTTAAGACGACCAGGCTGCTGTTGATTGAATATATGACAGCTAAACCAAGTCTCTCTTTAACTTGAAAATACATCCACTGTCTAACTTGGAACAGAAGGAAAAGCACAATTCTGCTTCATATATCTTATTCGCATCCTGGAAACCAAAATCCACCGTCTGAACGCTGCTTGGGCCGGCTGCTTTGTTCTGGTTTCCTTGATTCTGAAGTGGACTGAGCTTTAGCCCTTATCTCATTTGCGCAGCAGAAAGAGTGGCCAGTCTGCTCAAGGCTTCATTTCCCAGTGAGCCATAGCTTCATTTACTGAGAGAGAAGAGAGAGAGACAGAGAGACAGACAGACAGACAGAGAGAGACAGACAGAGAAACAAAAAAACAGTAATAAAGAAACAGAAAGAAAATGTATTTGTGTTCCCCTTAGAGAAAAATGTTTAGACCTGGAGTTCCTGATATGCATGATATATGCACAACTACAGATCAGTGTTGCTGAAAGCCTACACCTGTTGGATTGAGAGCTACATTAACATTATGCAGATTTAGAAAATAGAAAATAGGTACACACATCATAAATACTGATGTTTTTAGTAATGAAATCTAATTATGGATGTGAAAATAGTGAGAAAAGCACAGGAAAAACAAAATGAACATGGGCCTATGTATACTTCTACATTTTAGATGACATCACTCACTCACTCACTCACTCTCTCACTCACTCAATCACTCACTCACTAAGATGAACTAATAATTATCCTAGTGTTTCCCAAAGTGTGGGTCATGGCCCCCTGGTGGGCCTTGAAGTACTGCAGGTAGGCTGCATTTACTGTATAAATGTGTGTTTCTATGTATGCATATTTAATTTGGAATTTGTCTTACATCAAGTCGAATCAAGTAGATTTATGGTAATTTCAACCATCTATACAGTGAAACAAAACAACGTTCCTCCAGAAACACCTTAGACTACATAACTGCAGTAGGATAAAATGCACAGAGTGCAAAAAGCGAGAGAGTGCAGCATGGGATAACATACAGTGCAATCAACAAAATGGGATAACATTACTAGTGTGAATGAATACAGTTTTATGATAGATACTGTATTTTAGCCACAGAGACATTAAGTATGCAAAATAGTGCAAGGATTCAGGTAAGAGTAGTGATAAATAATTTTGCAAAATAGCCATCGATATCAGCAAGGCATGGTTAAAATGTGCAGTATATAAAAAATTCAATTCTCAGTGAGTGAGTTTGTGAGGGAGTGGGATGTAAATTTGGTTTAGGCTGGAATCAGTGTGTATATGCATTTGTGTTTAGGAGGAAAGGCCAGTTTAGATCAGCAGTGTTTTTTTCAGTGAAGAATAGTTTTGACATTTCACTTCTGATTGAGGATTCCCATCCTGCCAGTGAAGGGAGATATGGTATTGAACCTTCTGCCAGATGGAGGGTGTGAGATGGGTGTGTGGGGTCATCCATAATGCTGGTGGCTTTGTGGAAGCAGCATGTGGTGTAAATGTCCATGGCACATGGAAGAGAGACCCTGATGATCGTCTCGGCTGTCCCCACTATTCGTTGTAGGTCTTGCGCTCTGAGACTTAGCAGTTCCCAAACCAAGCCGTAATGCAGCTACAGAGAATGCGCTGTATTGTAGTCCTTCTTTAGAACTTGGTCAGATTGAGCTCTCCTCAGTCTCCACAGGACGTGAAGATGCTGCTGGGTTTTCTTGGTGATAGAACTCGTGTCCATGTCAGGTTCTCTGTGATGTGAACATCAAGTAACTGCATGATTTCCAAGCAGCAGTGTGTTCTGCATGATCTCCACTGAGGATCCATTAATGTTCAGCAGAGCGTAGTCACGGCTTACTCTCCTGAAGTCAACAACCATCTCTTTTATTTTGTTCACGTAAAGATATGGGTTGTGTTGCTGCACCAGTCCGTTAGATGTTTCTCCTCCTTTCTCATTCCCACGGATCAAACAAACCATGTCATTGTTGGGAAAGTGTAATCAATTGAATGATTGTGTCTTGATCAGAGTTGTGATTAAAGGCCTGGGTGGGCTGCAGAAGAGTTTTGGATTCAAAACTGAGGACTTGTCGTCATTTTCCTGAGGTCTGGAATGGGTAGAGTAACTCATTTTGTCTGGTAATTGGTAAATCTGCACTGCTTCTGCTGTCTCAGTCACATTCTGGGCCACAGTCTCACGTTAAGAAATGGTACAGTATAATATAGTATACATAATGTAGGCATGTGTTCAAGTTCAATTACCAGCCAGTGTGGAGGGGGAGTCGCGCACACACCCATCGTCACCCTCTCACACGCATGCATGCAACTTTATCATAATTAATTGTTTGCCCCCTTAGCTGGTGCTGTGCTAATCTGGCTAACATGTTGTTGGGGTGTTTTTCTCTCCCTCGCACTTTGTTTCCCTCCCTCATCTCTCCACGCTTGATTACCTCTCTGGCAGCTCCTCTTCTCCCTGCGCTCCAGTCAGCGCGATGACAGACCGAAGCCTCTGCTCCCCTAATCACCCCCACGCTCCAGCCACAGTCATCTAATCTCACATCGCCTTGCACTGATAACATGGCATTGGCTGCATTAATGCCTTCATGTGAGACAAACCTGATTTCTGGCCTAAATGTGACACAGATCAGATTTTTCTTTTTTTTTCCCCCTAGATAAAATGTGATCCTTTCAAATCAGATTTAAAGTCTAATTCTTTCAAATCAAATTTGAAACGTGTTCTTTTTAAATACTTTTTAAATTCTGATCTTTTCAAACCAGATTCAAGCCACTCTCACATTGTGATCTGTTGTCATTTCCATATCCAATGTGTTTCCTTTGCTGCTGAAGAAAGATCAGTCAGATTGGACACTAATTTATATACATACTTTACATTCAGCAGCAGTACACACTACTCAGCATAGATATGATATATTTTAGATATATTTTATATAGGTGAGCTGTCAAAAAGATCTGACCATGAGAAAATTGTGCTTGAGCAATAAGGCATGTAGTGTAAACACTTTTTCACACGAGGCAAGACACAATGGAAGCTGTCACTCCAGACAGCTCGGGAACACGTCCCCCTTCACCTGACACACTCCTCTACAGCATGTCAGCCATGCCTATTATTCACCCCTTTATTTACATTCTCTTGTTTTTGATCCTCCTCTCTCTCTCTCTCTCTCTCTCTCTCTCTCTTTATTTTTCCAGGCGGGTGATTATGAGCGTGTTAAGTCCTGATTGGAATTAGCGAGTGCACTCTGTGCTCGGCGCTGTCGAGTGAGAAATCACTCCCTCAGTGAGAATAATTGAACCTAGGCCTGGGTGCCAGCTCATTACCCACAAATCATAGCGAGCTTGGGCACCTTAGCAGGAGACCATAATGACTTTGGGGAATTTGGACTCCCACTGTGGTGAAAACTTGCAGCACAGCGGAGTCAAAACAGAGGCACTGATGCTACAGCGCTACAACAGTGCCTCGGAGTGGACTTAGCTTGTGCTTATTCACGTGGGCTTGGACTCCTCTAAAAGGGAACTGACGTGTGTGTGTGTGTGTGTGTGTGTGTGTGTGTGTGTGTATATATGAGTGTGTGCACCTTGTCTTGTTGAACTGGACACAGCCCAGGCTCCTTTTATTGACAGAGTGCTGGAATTAGCCAGGCTTGAAAAACATTAACATCCATCAAAGGTCTTACATTTTAACAGACAAGCTCTTTTGAAAAAGCACTTTGGGGTTAAAGCTGTATCTTTCTCTCACTCACTCACATGCACCCCCCCAGCACCCTCACTCTCTCTCTCTCGATATACATATAAATATACACACACACACACACACACATTATATATATATATAATTTTATATATATATACCACTCTCTCTCACACACACGCACACCATATATATATATATGGTGTGTGTGTGAGAGAGTGGTGTATATTTATATGTTAATTAATGAGAGACAGAGAGGGTGGGGGTACTGGGGGTGAGAGAGGGGTGTGAGATATATAATATATATAGATATATTTTATATACTGTTGTGATGTGGAAAAAAAATGCCTATTTTCATACTGTAAACCCTGAATATGCCCCCCCAAATATGCTCCCAAAACACTTTTTTCATTTTAAACTAATAAATTTGACCCCTGTATAGACCGCACTGTTTCATACACAGGCATTTTCTTTGGTGTGTGCTGTCATTTTCTTTGGTATAAGGAGGTAAATACAGTAATAAATTCATTTTATTTAATAAAAATACAGGACGGACTTTAAGAAGAACAAAACTAAAAACACGAGAACACTTGAGACGCTCCACGCGGGAAATTCTGGACAGCAGCCGCGTCAAAGGGCAGCAGCCAATTATAAGCAAGGAGACATAAATAGCGTACTGGGATTGGCTACTTTCAAACCTCCCGCCTCTGAGCACAGCAGTATTTAACCATCCCAAGAGGCGCTTTCTTTGCGTTCTCAGTACCAAAAAATTTATAGTTATTTTTTATATGGAAATGAGACTGAATTTATGTTAAAATTTATGTTACAAAATTAGTAAATTATATTTTTCTTAATAATTTAGCACTTAAATGTATTAAAATGTATATATTGCCAAGAAAAAAGCTGTGATGTCCCTCATCTTGTGTTTGGATTCCACTTGCGGCAACAGTACCGCCCCTTTTATGAAGGGACTGTAATAATTGGTTAAGTCATGGAACGTGTGTCAGCGTCAGCCAATCAGAAGCAGAGACTGCATTGTGTGAACACACAAGGACAGAGAGAGAAAAAAAAAAACACTCATGCCTCTGAAGTCGACTATATATATATATATATTAGGGCATTAACACAAAAGTCGACTCATCTTTGTTACTGTGTTGGTGTTCTGTAGTTTCTCTTGGTACATAGTGTTTCTCTTGGCAGCAGTACCGCGCTTACTGACAAGTTAAAAAGTTTTAAACACTTTTCCTGCCTTTCTGTATAGTCAGAGTTATAAGAAAACACTTTCCCCTCTGATTTGTTGCTTAATATGTTAGTGGAAAAGGGTTCTTAATGTTAATGTAAGTGTAAATATACATTTCAAGTATTTTCTTTCAAAACCACTGTAAAATAGTGTTTACTCTTTCCGTAAATAATTAAAAACAGAAGAAAAAGGTTTAGATGTGATACTGGCGGTGTGGTACACAAGCTCACAGCATCGTGTTCGTCCCCACCTGTTAGGCTGAACCATTAAGCAGCATTTATTTTCCTGATAGACTCACAGTAACGCAGAAAACAGACTCCAGAGAATGACAGTATTCACTTTCCCAAACTCTCTGAATAATTCATAGCGATTTGTTTGATTCTTTTCCTTCTTCTTTGTCCGTGTTTCATTTTGCGGGCCTCCATTCTCTCTTATGTGTCTTAAATGAGTCCACTTCTGAGTGAGTGCTGATGGACCATTCTCTCTTTCTTTCTTTCTGTACCTTTATTGAGCCCATTACGGCACAGAGCTTTCAAGCTGCCGTAGGAATGTAAAATGCAATGGGTCAACTGTAAACATCTCCTGGCTGGTGAATGGAGGCCAGGAGGAGAATGCCTTCCTATCTAAAACTGAGAGAGGCCCATTTTGCACTGAGAGAGCCTCATTACGTTTGCATGAATGGCGAACAAAAATGAAGCAGTTTGGCTGATCTTATTCTGAAGAAGCTGAATGGCTGATCTTACTCTGATTGGAAGCGATGGAATGCAGAAAAGGGAAGCTGTTTCATGGGAACTGGACTCTAATAGAAAGGCCTGACTGCAGGTGGTGGGCCGAAGTGCCCTCTGTGGGTTCTGCAGGGCCGCCTCTCCGCAGGTGGAGAACCCTCAATGCATGAATGATTGCCCCATGCATTCATCAGTGAAGTCTTCCCTTTGCACAGTATGCAGACATTGTCAATGTTATAATACATGCAGCCCACCGAAATTGTGGGAAACTTTAGCTTTTCAAAATAGCTTTTAGTTCTTGAACATATTTTACAAAATGTTAAACAGTTTACGTTGAGGTTAGTACTGCTACATGTGAAAGTATGTAGGCTTAAAAAAGAAAATCTAATTAACCAACTAAGTAAATAAAGAAATCACCCAAGCTGTTATAATTACACTTAGCTTACAGAAGTTGGTGCCCTTTTTCAGGCTTTTCTGGTAATCCACCCATCCTCTGGCCACAACTACGCTTTTATAGTTAATCATGTTGATATTTGAAACTAGGCTGGTTGAACTGACAAGCTACAACAAGATTACATGATCAAACGTGGAGAAAAATAATGAATTAACCAATAAATAAATAAACATTTTTAATGAATTAAGTAATCATTGAAAATAAAAAGCTTGTCCATCCCCATAACGTTCGTAAGGGAGTATAGATATGTTGTCAGTTGAGTTAAGGTTGGAAAATTGACCAGTCTCCAGTATCACTTTATACTGTTCACCTTATACTCTGTCAGCATTTTATGATGGTCAATAAAACAATGTATTATATTAATATACTCTAGAAGACCAGAAGATATTTTCCATCTAATGTAAACTCACCATTTTCAGAGCTTTGTTCTAAGACAGAACACTTTGCATTAGGAAGAATCGACGTGCACTGATCAGATGTGACCATGATCAGATGTGACCATGATCAAATGTGACCCTTCTCCTTTTCCAAACATTTGGAAAACTGCTTTGCATTGTTTTCATGAGTTGTAAAACTTGAACTTCACTCTAGTCATTGTTTTGAAAGATATTTCTCTCTTCTTTCAGCCAAACAGTGTAAAGGCTGCTGTGTCATGGGCGGCTGCCCCGCTGAGCCCTTCGCACAGTGCTGTATGATTGAGCTAAAAATAAACAGCTACCTCAGAGCAGCAGGGGTCCGGGCCGGGGTGGAAGGGGGTGTTATCTACGTTCATTCCTGAGATTGACATGCTGGACTGCTCTGCTGTACACCTTCCTGTTTTTGTTCTAGTCTTCATTCACATTTCTCATCTGCTGCTGGAAATCCGTTTATGGAGGAACATGCTTCTCAAGTGTGAACAGCAATACTATTTTGCATTGTGTTGCAAAATAAAAGCCATGCCAGCTGGCCTATTCCAATCTTTCCCAAATGAAGCAGAGTCACTGAAGTATGCAGCCGTTGAACTCCGTCCCACAGGGTTTAAAACTCATGGCAAGCCTGATTTCCCCTGAATGTGACACACATCCTGTGCTAGGCTGCAGCAGCTGCAGGTGTTTGGGTTAGAGAGCATGGCCATAACAGGTGAGCTTCATCACTGGCCATTTAGGAGGTAAAAACCGAATGGAACGACAGAGAGAGTACAGTAGTTAAATATGTCATGCAAATATGTCTCCAACTGCCCCCTGAGCTTATTTGATTTGTGGCTTCTGTTTTTTCTTCATCTAGAACCAAAGAAAGACGACTTACAGACTACAGATCAGTCCCTCTTCAGATCAGAGGCTGTTTACACCTTGCATAAATATGTATTGAAATATACATCGGCTGAATTCTGTTTATACTTTACACTGAAATATGTCCCTAGTGTGACCGAGTAAGATCCAATTTTTCTTTCTCACTCATTAACATACGACATTTCTGTTTTACTTGAGTTTATTCCTTCCTCTTGAACACTTTCATGGGCCCAGAGTTCACAGTTTGGGTATGAATCCAACCTTGTGGATCCTAATGTGTCTTGTATTTCCTCTCACCTGCTAGTCCATACATCAGCAGATGTGTTTCTGCATGATTGTACAAGAATATCGAAAATATATTCCTACTGTGCTTGTTTTCAAAGCCATCAAGACCTATTTATGACCATTTCCGAATGAGTAATCAGATTTCGATGCGATAACAGTGTCCTGTATGTATTTACACCTAGCTTTTCATGCAGTCGTGTGAAATCTAAACATGATCCGATCACCAAAAACAGGTGTTGCTGAAAGGCGTAAAAGTGTTTTAGCTGTTCCGTGCTTGTTACCCAGTCAAGTGCTATGTTGTAAACAGTGACTAAATTAATGAGTGACAAAAAAGTCTGAACGCAACATTTGATGCAGATTTTGAGCTTTAGTTATTGGGGAGAACATTTAAGCACCCCTGCTGAAACCATAGATTCAAAAGGCAAAAAAGTAAACATGTTACAGTGTTTATTTTTACATGTTTGTGAATATGTTTTAACGTGCAATTATTATTTACTTAATGTAACATATTGTTAAACAAGTAAATAAATGAGCTACAAACTATTCTCTCAGCTGGTGCTTAGTAAGCCCTTCTTTGGCGGTGGCCTAATTAAGGTCTAATGAGTCAAATAAGTTGTGACACAGAGAAAATTAAAAAAAAAAAAGTTTAAATAACAGTAGCGAATTGGAATGATGCTCTCATTTTTCTTCCTTTCTTTTGCTTATTTATTTATTTATTTCAGTTCATTGTCCCATGAAGATGTTGTGTTTTGATCAGAGGTGCCCAAATGTTTGCCTAGAACTGTACACTCACTGCTCGATTTACAGTTGAATTCAGCAGCCTGTAGAGAAGGTCACAAAAAGTGGAGGGTGGAAGAGGTCAGCAAAACATTCCTTTATTAGAGGCATTTTCCTGACTTTGCCTGAATGCAGGAAGTTATGGAGAGCAAATCCAGAGCTCAGCAACAATGTATATAAAGGCCTTAAATAGTGGATAACACCTTCATTACATAAATGCATAGGGCAGCCATAGCCACAACTTTTTTCCTTCTTTCTTTTTTCTTTTTCTGTTTTTCTTTTCAATAGCGCCTACATGTAAACTCGGCATAAGGCCTGAGAACCGAGGAAACAAGTGCTAATCTCTGAAATGGGCCTGTTGCTGGGTAATGATCTGTTGCAGTGGCTTTAGCCAGGGTTTATGTCCTGCTAAATTATTCATAGGATGATATGAAGTGTCTCCAGTCAGAAACATCTCATTTATTGGTGAGGAGAAGCGTAGACGACCCTTCAGCAAGCTAATCATCACACATGGTGACCTAAATACAGATGACTATACCTGAGGCAGACAGTCGCTTGCCTTGGCTAAGACCCTGCCTTTTTACTCTCAGAGCAAAACGAGAGCATGTGAAATCTGATAAGGGGGAAATTGATTGGGCATTGCTGTGGTGAAATTAAGGCAATAAAACAAATCCGATTTAAATGCATGTTTTCAGTCTGATGTAAATGGTGTAAAAATAATGTAAAAAGTTGAATTGAATTTAAACCTAAAGCCTCAGCTTTATCTCTTTGTCATATTCTTATGTTTTTGACTATAAATGTGTGGTTTTGATTCTGTGTGTGTGTGTGTGTGTGTGTGTGATTGTATCCATTCATTGACCTTCATAGCTGAAAGCTAGATTAATCATCCCGTTCGCTGGTACAGACACTGTCCTCCCTCTTAATCACCTCCAAATGATGATTAATCATGGAAAGGCAGCCATAAGCTTATGTTATTCTCAGCTGAAGCAGTATGCTAACACGTTCCCAGTATTTATGCTATTCTTACTGTGTAAAAAGAAATTAAAGGTTGTCTTTGTCATAATTTCATATTTTTATACTCTTATGGTTTATTTCTACAGCACTGATACAACAGGCCTGAGAATAGAGCAAGAGTAAAGAGCTGTATTCACTGTATTAAAAATCACTGTATTACCACCACTGGCCAGATATTTCTTGGTGGACAATTCTAAGCCCAGAAATGACATGGATGTGAAGGTGCAAGGTAGTGTGCATGTGTGGTATAAATGTAATGGACACAGCAGTGATGATGGTCTACACTCCCTGGCCACCTAGGAATACAGTCTTTTCCTATTTCAGGGCCATTGTTCTTCACCACATAAATATTGGGGACTTCAAGGAGTGTGCTAAAATGAATGAGTTAGTTTTACATTCTTGCATTGTGTTTACAATTTTATTTTCAAGTAAAAAGTCAGTGTTCCTTCATTGACTATAGTGCAGTTTTTACGACAGGTCATTTTGATTTATTTTGAGGATTTCTCATCAGGTGATCACTCCTAAGAGTTGCTCAGTGGCTTTGGTTTCCGTGGCTACAGCCTTAAGGCAGATTTATTTCCTATCACTGCAGCTGTCTCTATAGCTGTGATGTTTAAAGTCCTTAATATCTTGTCACCATAGGGTGATCCCTTTCCACTGATAGATGAGAAGGATGGACTAGTGGCAGATATTAAGTGCACCTGTATGGCAGGTGTACCTGGATAATGAGTTTGATGTCTTGTTTCCATTGGCCACTCCTGTGTTTTTTTGCCCCATCGTTTTATTCTGAAAAATAAAGCACTTTTTTGGGAGGTAAGTGTGTTAGTGTAAAATTGTAGTACTTTTTTGTAGTACAAATGTAGTACTTTTTTTTCTATCATTACATGCCAAGTCACTACTGTTCAAAATCAAATTGTTATAGTCTGTGTTTGATTTGTGGATATTTCCAATGTGGATGGATCTGTGGCATAAATGATAAAATAAGGCAAATCTTCTCAGTTCCTTTATCTGCTCCCCCCGCCGCCAGGGGACCATGTCCGAGTGACCGAGGACGAAAGCAAATTGCGGTAACTTGATTTTCAATAATTCATACCCTCTCAAAGCCCTGTGTAGTATGAGAGCGCATTCCTGTCTGTGGTTATTGATGAGGGCCTGTGAGTTTTAGGCATGGCGAGCTTTAGGTTTTTGTTATTGACTAAATGATTGATTTAAACCCTCATAATTAGCCGGCCTAATTTAATTAAAGTGCAATTTAACGATGCAGAGGCCCCACCAAAGCATGCTCTGGCACTGATATATGCCTGCGCTCGTATGAAATCTCGGTTGACAGACGATGCCTTCGGCACAGATGCATTTCATTGACTGGGGCGGAGTGGGGAGCGGATTAGAAATCGGCCCGTGGTCCTGTTTAGCAATGCCACTCAACATCCCCCACTTACCCTCTCCAACCTCCTGATCTGGACAAATGCGACCAGCTCACGTATCTGATTTAATTTACCTAATAGCATTAAAAACCTGTTTGGCTTTAATTTGCTTAAAGTAATTCACGTCATAGCCAAACTTTTATACACCATTAGCAGTGTCTTAAAAAGCGAAATGCAGACAGATTTAAGGGGTGCTGTGTCTCTGCTGATTAAAGCTGAAGGAAAATGAGCGGAGTGGAAGTACAGTAAGAGGAATAAAAGTTGACTGAAGGCAGACTTACGGGAAACTACGTTTCAGCTGCTGATTAGTTAAGATTGTTTTCTTTTATGAGTATTCTGAGACTTTTAATGCTCTGCCTGTATATTTAGACTGCAAATCTATACTCACTATAGGCTCTGCTGTTAAGGGGAATACAAAAATAATAAATAATACTAATATAATAAAGATTAAATTACTTACTCATAGACCTTCTGTATTTCAAGTGCTGTTAAATTGTCTGCAGTCTAAAAATGATGCTGAAACACTGTTTTCACCCTTAAAAAAAGAAAAGCATCAGTAGCATATATATTAATGTGAAATGTACAATGGGCAAGCAGCATAACTCCGTTTTCAGCATCAGACAGCTGTTCAGTAATAATTGGCTCTAGAGATGTAGCTGTGCGATTCTGATGCTGCTACTAAATGAGATTTTGTTGCTTTGTGTGAAAGGACAAGTTCACTGAAAGGACACTTTGTTCAGAAGCAAGTAGTCACTTTTGTGAATCATGTCAAATGAATGATAAAATTAAGATTTGCTAAGGCTTCAATATTTCATAGTGCACCATGTGCTCCATCGATTGAGTCGGTATATGTTCTTCCCTGTCTTTGTCATTCTGCTTTTATCTGTGATGTCAGACAGGCTGTTGTATGATAAGGGCTAAGCTGACGAGAGATTCAATCAATACTCAAGGCGGCAGACTTATGATAGAAAGTGATTTGAGCTATTCAAAGAGGAATGCACCCAGATGGCCTGTTAACATGCTATGAAAAAAGGAATTGTACGTGCTTCACCCATACAGAGTAATCTGCCCATACAGGATCAACTAAACCACACTGAGATAGTATCCATGCTCCTAGATTGGATTATACGGGTCATCTCAGTGTCCACTAATGACTTTAGAGTGAGTTTAGGCCCTTTTAACATTTGTTTGCCCAACATAAATGCAAATAAGTGTCTAAGAAATGCTGACTAGCATGATGCATGGACTGCTTTAATAGGGGTCATTGAAAATGGAAAATTCAAATGGGTCTATATGGGCGGAAAGGGTTAAAATGAGGCTACCAGTCAAGTCCAATTGAATCAGCCTTCCGTTGTAAAGCTCTAATTGGGGTAATGGAGGTTGGCTCTGAGGGACAGCTATATTATAATGGATCTTTGACGAGAATGGTTTCCCCCCATCTCCTTTAGGGCTTGACATGGCCTTGGGCATGTAGTTTTGGCATCAAGATGACAGTGCGTCCCCGCCCTTTTGAACTTCCTAGTCTAGTCCAGCCCAGCCCTTTAGGAAGTTATTGAGCTCCTAAATGCTCCGTTATGGTGGAGCCAAAATGTCTGTCATGCTCTCTTTAAATAGTCCCAGGCCAGATGTTTCTAATGTCTAAAAAGAGAATTGATGTCAATTAAGACTTCTTGAGGAAGAAACAACCATGAAGTCTATATAGTCTCATTAAGTATGAACCTACTTAACCCAGTGATGGTCAAGCCAAAGGCATTAACGGGTCATACTAAGCCATAAGGGGGCAAAGACCACAACAAGCCATAGTACTCTAAAGACCATAATAAACAGGGATTGACATAAGTGGTACACAAGCAAGAACTGGGGTATGTGGTACACATATCACGCAGTATTCACAGCGCAAATGCGTACCTAATTTGAGTAACTTCATACTGGATCTCTAAGTGCCACCACTCAGGAAAGGAAAAATAATAATGACGTTTTAAAATAGGGTTTCCGCCGGTCTGCGGAGCCTCGCTTCTGCACCAATCAAAATTCAGTCAGATCAGGTCTGATCTCAGCTTCTGTCACTGCGTGCCCTGCCCCATCCTGCCCCCATCCTGCCCCCATCCTGCCCCATCCTGCCCCCATCCTGTCCCATCCTGCCCCCATCCTGTAGGCATTTATAGGCATTTTTACTGCCTCACAAATGCTCTTAGAATGTAAACCCCACAGATTTTGGGGATTACTGTATATAAATTAAAATAAAGGTGATGTAATGTTTCCAGCACCCATGGTGAGGTGGACGTTTTTAAATTTTAGTGCATACCAATTCATTCATGTAGATACTCATTAGAGTACTAGAGCAAAAAATTATGTCGACCCCTGATAATAAACCATGACAAGCCATAACAGGCCAAAGATTAATAATAGGCCAGAGAACATTACAGGCCATAACAAGCCATCACAGGCCAAAAGCAGTAACAAACCACAACACGCCAAACCCATAACGGGCTATAGTCCTCTAAATATTATAACAGTGTAAATAGGCTAAATGATATAACAGTCCTTGAGCCAAATGTCACTACAGGTCTTAACCCGTAGAACGAGAGCGGCACGGATCTGTGCCAGAAGCACAACAAATAGAGAACTGTCATACGGCAAAACAACTCCTTATATGGAAGTTCTCCTGGTTTGTGTTGATGCTCGAGGTGTCAGAGGTCATGCTAAGCTTTGTTTGGTGTCACATAGAACCAAAGTTATTGTAATTAAAAAAAACATAATAATAATAGTAACTTCTACTGGGGTTTTAGGAATGGAGCCACATGGAACTGCCCATAAAGAACAAAAATGCCCGAATATCCTTAAAAACAAATGGAGAAAAGCGCAAGGTCTTTAAAGCCAGGAGAAGTTTCATGGTAGTCTCCACCTATGAGTGGGTGGGGAAAACCCACAGAAGGAGGGGATTCTGGAGAGCCGCTAAGTGGCGACGCGCTGAGCGAAAGATCAGCAAACGGTGGTTGAAATCAGATTTTACTAATACGCTCAAGTTCTAAGGGTTAATGAGCCATTGCAGGCCCTAACAGGCATAAACAATAACAAGCCATGACAAGCTATAACCGGCTAAACATTCTGACTAAAAGGTCAAGAAAGTAACAAACTGTAACAAGCCTGAGACCATAACAGACAATAACAAACCATAGCAAAAGGGCTAAACAGGCCAAAGGCCATTATGAGCCTTAACAGGCCAAAATCATTATTTTAATTTCAGACTATGACATCAGTAAGTATACGTACTATGTCATACATTTGTAGTAGCTGTACTTCATGGCTGCTTGTATTCTGTGTGTGCTTGTGTGTGTTTGTGTGTGCTCTTGTTGCCCTTTTATGAGGTCAGGGAGGTGAGCTGTATGATTATGGCTTAGAGCCCCTGCTCTTTGACATACTGCCCTGCACTCTGTCTTTTCTGAAAGTGTAATTCAGACGAACCCATCTGGACAGGGCTCCATCTCAGCCACTAACCCGATTACACAGCGCCAGGGTGCAGAAATAAACAGGCAACAGGCCTAGGCATGACCCCTGGGGCTCTATTGAGGGCTATAACTCTGCCGGACCTACAGTGCTTTGACACATGAATAAAAGTAGGAATTTTCTGTGAATGTATACAACTCAGAACAAAGAATTTGAGTTCGTCACATATAAATAACATCTGTGTGGCTTATAGTATAGCTTATAGCTTGAGTATAACTGATCTTTTCTTAATCGTTGCTGCTAGTTACTTTCACATCATGACTGTTAATGGCAGAAAACACATACGGCCTCTGGTAACCCACTTTCAACTTCATCTTTTAAAGCTGAAGCCTGGTTTAATGTACATAGTTTCTACATTCACCGATTGGCCATAACATTAAAACCACGTGCATAATATTGTGTAGGTTCTCCTTGTGCGGCCAAGAAAGCTTTGACTGGTCAAGGCATGGACTCTGAGGGTGTGGTGTTGGATCTGGCTCCAAGACATAAGTAACAGGAACTTGTAAGATGCGAGGACCTTGAACTTTTGTCATGTTCCTCCAACCATTCCTGATCAGTTTCTGTTGTGTGGCAGGCACATTATCTTTCTTCTGCTGAAACAGGCCATTATACTCACCCTGCTTTATCCTTGATGGGTGTCTGGCCGGAAGACATGATTCATCAGGACATTCAGCCTTCTTTTGTTGCTCCAGTTCTGATGCTATCAGGGGTACCCAGGGGTCAGCATGGGCACTCTGAGCAGTCTACATACATAGATACTGTTAAGACCATTTACACGGTTTAACCACAGTGAATGTCTGATGTTGACTGGCTAGCTAGCTCAGTATCAGTCATTACCTTCCATTTAAATCAGTAACCAACACGCTCATAATAGGTATTTTAAGCTGAGAACTGGAACACTTTCTTTTATTGTGAGCTACATTAGAATAATAGGGCCATTCAGATTGTCAGAACCATCGCTTTAACCAAGTAGAGGCTTGCCTGGAGCTCTTCTAGTTAGTGGCCATCAACCCATCTGTATTCCACTTCTGCTCTCCATAGGGAAAGCCAGAATGTCTGAAAGCTCGCTCCACAGCTCCCCCACTCCCTCTCTCTCTCTCTCTCTCTCTCTCTCTGAAGTGAAGCCATCCCCTTTGGGAACCTGGTGAAAATGACCTCTCCTCTCATGCTGTGGGGTCCAGCAGTGTGTCCAGTGGGGCTCGGAGGGATGATAAACGAGGCTTTCAGGGCAGCTAGCGTGCCTCTTTGGCTAAATGCCTCAGATTTGGCAGGTGGACAAAGCTGGACAATAGCTGCCAGCCTGCATATTGCTCTCAGTTTCTCTCTCTCTCTCTCTCTCTCTCTCTCTCTCTCCTCACCCCATCCATCTATGCGCTCGATTTCTCAGTATCTTGAGCAGTTTTGTGTTATTGGACTTAATGACTTGTCAGTGTCAGTTCTGATGAATGGAAGGCAGCCCAGCTTCTCCATGCCATCTCAGAACTGACAGAAACAACATGGAAGCATGTGCTGCAGTCACAGAATACCACAAAACTGGCCTTTCCGCGGCCAGCGCTCTTGCGCTCTTTCATTGGTGTTCTTTCTATTGAATACAGGGGCTGTAATTATGTCAACTTACAGTCTATCTATATGCTGCAACATGTGAAATTTAAAGAGTGTTGGTTGATTGGATGATCTGTTTGCATTGGATGATCTATTTTTCTGTTTGGAGTGGAATCTGAATAGGAGTTGTGAAGCAAATAAGAGAGTCATGGCGTTTTCTTTTTGTTGTTGTTTTTCCCCCCCTCCTTGCTGTTTTTCATATAAATGAATGTTTGGGTGACACATAATTAAGGCACTGACAGTAGGGGTGTGTTTGGAGACAGGTGGTGATTGACTCGTTTTCGCAGACAACGGTCCTGCATGACTCACTGCTGTTTCCCTGTTTTTTTTTTCCCTCTGATGAAATTTTCATGACCTCTTTCTTTAACCTCTCCAGTAGACGAGAGATAGAGGGGGAGAGAGATAGAGAAAGATAGGAGGACAGAGAGAGAGTGCGAGAGGGAGAGCTAGACAGCCTCTCCAGGCTGTAGGACGCAATTGGTGGAGGGTGACTGTCTGAAAAGGCTGAATGCATTTCCATATAAAGATGGCGAAGCGCTTATTTAGCTGTGCTTGACATTTCAGCGAGAGGCGAAGGTTAAGGGTGAGACTGGCGGAATATTAATATCGGTGGCTAACAAACCGATGCGGGCTTCACGCCTGCCGTCTAGACGCTCACTTGGCCTTGGAAATGATCCCTCAGTCAAGGGCCTGGGCGAAATTAAAGAGGGGAATATTCACCTGTCATTATGCAGAAATTCCCCCCTGTTAAATACGGACACACTTGATTGCGGATTGGCGTTCCCTCTCTAGTTCCCTTGAGAACCAGAGTCGAATGTAGAATGAGGGCACAAGCAAACACAGACCAGTGCCATTTCGTTGACGTGGTTTGATAGTAGCCTGCGCCATAGTGCCATGACTTTCTGGAAGTAAAATCCGTCTTCTTAAAAGCATGAGGTTGTGCATGACGTCAACGTTGAGGTCTAGAGTGAGATGGAGAGAGATAGAGGGAGCCAGGTTGTGATGGAGAGTGGAAGAAACAAATGTGCCTCGGCAAGTCGCCCTTTCCTTATCAGATTAGCTGCAAGCTCAGGCCCTGGTGACCCCTGACTGATTGACTGAGTTTGAGGAATCGATTACAGAGGTCTTTTCTCTTACACGCTGCTACACCACTGCTGCCAGCTCTCTGAGTCACCTTCATTAACAAAAAAAAAAAAAAAAACTTCAGTGTGAATCTATGCATGCTGGCACAACTGGCATGGTGGTGTCAGGGTGAATCCTTAGCTCTCAGAGAGAGAAAACATCTGGTCTTAGTCATTTTATCACCAGTGGTGTCAAATTGAACAACTTAACATGATTATGCAGCGAATTATTAACTGCATTTAATTTCCAAATACATTTAATAATGCTGTTAATGCATTTTCCTAATTTGGCTCTTCGGTGAAGCACCACCTGTAGTAGGGCAGACTGAAGCCCAGCCTCTTGCACTCATTATAGAACAAGCGACTGTGGCCTTTGGGGTCAAATACAACTTTTAAATGAATTTTGCCATGGTACCTTCAGCTCTATCGGCAGACCATGCTGGGCAGTTCGGACAGGAGACATGTGGATATATTAATGAGGACCAAACATAAAAAAATATATAAAATAAAAGAACAGCAAAGTGGAACAAGCTCCACTTCTCTGTTAGAGCCTCCAGTGTAACCAGAATCCGTGAGTTGTATAAATGGGAGGAGGAGGCCACAGTCACAGAGGAGCCATTGATTGTGTGCATGATATATACAGTCATTAACTGACAACTGTATTCTCTCTGTGGAAATAATACAATTACTGTTAAGGTCATGTGAGCCCTGTGTTCAGAATATGAAAGTAATATTTAGGAATTATAAATATTGATGTAGCGCATTTTGTCCACTCACATATGGACTGTGTGAGTGATGGGAAACAATAAACACTATATGCGTCAGGACATATTTAATGTAAATTCTTCCTGTTCCCACTTTTTCCTTTCTGTTCTTCACAGGATGAGGAGGAGGAAGAAAGGAGGAGAGATGAAGGCAGGAATGGACGGATAGAACCTGTGGGCCGGGCTGACTCCTGCATCGAATCACTCAATCTAGAGTAAGACCCTTGCTTTATTTCCTACCTGTATTGGGGTCTATGGCTCAGCATTATCTAGAAAGCTTTAATACTGCAGAGATGGATTTTAGCTCCGTGCCCAAGTCCTGCAGCACCCATCTGTATCCAGCTGGACTCGGGGAGCATTTATGAGAACTTGGCTTGATTAATTTTAAGTTCAGTACAAATAAGTACAGCACTGGGGCTAGTAAAAGTGGCATTAAATTATTGAAACACACTGTTCCCCTCACACTCAGTGAAAATGAATAAAGACCTCGGCACCTATTCATTGCATGTATTCATCTTCATTAATCTGACCATTTATTGTTTTCTATTTCTCACTCTGGGTTTCCATTGCATTACTTAAGGTCTTCCCCAGCACAGATGTGACTCACTCCCCCCACCCCCAAGCCTACTGCAGGCCTCAGTCTGATCCTAATCACTTAATTGAAGTGTCTATTTGGGTCCTTCATCGACCCACCGTGTCTTAATGGCTGTCTGGATTATAGATGGCCCCCTGTAGAAAGAGATCCACACAAGCTGAAAATCCTTACTGTGGCCTTCACACTTCCACCCAGTCAAACCAAGGCTGGGCTTTCCTGTTCTGTGCAGATTTCTGTGTCCATGTTGATTTTTTTATTTCATTTTACTAACTTGTTTAAGCTTTCTTGTTTATTTATTTATTTCCCTCCCTCTTTTCCCCTTTCCCAGTGACATGCTTAAGCCAGTCAAGGTGTCGAATGGTGGTGGGCCACTGGGAATCCATGTAGTGCCATTCAGTTCCAGAGACAGAAGGTAAATGCCAGTTCATCTACAATTTTCACCCTTTGAACATAAAGGTCTTAAATGGTTCTTGATATGTAACTGTAAGCCAGTTTATTCAGAGCGTTCTGTTTGTGAAATGATTCATTCTAGAAACTAATGCAGTGCATGTGAAGGGAATTTTTTTAAAAGCCAAAACATTAAAAACTACTGATTTTGAATTGAGCATGTTATATGCTTGGTTTATGTACTAACTTTAGTGATGCAGCTTTAGAGGCATTAAACTCTTCAGACGTCTGGTTCTTATCATGAAACATGGAACCACAGATTGACTTTGTTTACAGCGTAACCGGCCAGTTATGCAGAAAATGTAGAAAAAACTTGTGGAATTCCCCTTTAATCGATACTCAATCTTTACACCGTGTGAAAGTTCTTAAACTTGGAAACGATTCTACAAAATGGTTTGAAAGTGTCTTTAGGGATCCAAAAGTGGTCCTTTTATGGCATCAGGCCAAAGATCCTTTTTTAGTGGAGCTGCAGTGCAGGGCTAGCAGTTTTTTTACTCTGTCAGCTGAGTTTTTGCTTCCATCTTTTTTTACCCATCTTTCATTCTCCTGTCATGCTTTTTTTTTTTTTTGATGCTGTTTGAATGCTGTGTTAGCGGCGCTAGCTCGTTAGCCGCAGTGATATGTTCTGTCCTCGACCTTCTTCTGCTCTCGCTCTTTCTCTCCCTCTCGGTTTTCTCACAGCTCTCCTGTCGAGGTTTTGACGGTGATTGACTTTGTTCTGCGCCTCTTTTTCCTCTCTTCATAGCACATCTTATCACACGACTGGTTTGCTTCCACAAAGCCAGGCATATTTTCCCTCCTCCTCAAGGACTCCTTAACAATATGCCGCTGAAAATGCAGGCGATTTCTCCTTGACTGGGCATTTTCTATGACTTCTTTGCAGAGCTCTGGCTGAATAATACATTGCAGCTTCAATAGCTCGGGTCTTGGGAGAGTGACGTTGGGCAGCGGCGGCCGCGGTGGTTTTGTGACTTTGTGCCCCATAGAGAGAGGACACAAGAGATATAGGACTGAATGAGACACGGCTTTATGGTCATTGGAGGGGCTTCAGACTCGCCAAGCCAATCCAGCTAAAGCGCCTGTCCCAATCAGGGTAAAAGCTCTTCTCAAACACCGCCAGTGGCTCCTTCTCCAAGGTCGGCCGAACACAGGAAATTCACTAATGAACGAACCAAAGTCTGCTTCATCATCAGATGTACTGGATAAGGGTCATAAAAGGATTTTCCCAGAGCATTTCAAGAGCTATAAATATTTGTTGACCTTTTCTAACGAAGACTCATGCCAACAGCCAAAAATAGATAGTTATATTTAAGATGGATCATGTCAGGGTATTGCAGCCTGTCTCGTTTTTTCGTCAACATTTCCAAAACGACATTTCATTTGTGGTCCTTATGACATTAATGCAAACAGCATTAATTCATGTTATCTTTTTAAAAGTCTAACGTGACTTCTTTATTAGTTAGTTAGTTTCATTAATAAATGCAACTCTTGATGTTCTCCTGAGATATAGGTGAGATATGGGCTGCGAAGTCCTGGGTATTGTTCAAAAATGTTTGATACCGGTACTGATACTTTAACCTAGAGACCTGTTCCTGCACAGTACAGTAAAGTTACACTAATGACATAAAATATACAAACCTGTTTACCACAGTGTGGTTTAACCTGTGGCAGTCATCTTAATTTCCCTTTTTCTGCCAGAGTGAGTGTATTGAAAAGTTTTGGCACTTACATGTATGGCCTTTGGCAGGGGCTCTTATGCAGAGTGATAACTGGCAAAATGTCTCTGAACACACCCAAACTTCTTCTAGCTCTTCACAAAACTCGTGCAGACATCCCATAAGCACATTTGCATTTGATTATGTAATAGAGTTATGTTGTTTTTACTTATTTCTTTTAATCAGTAAATTATAAACTAATAAACAGGTGTACAGTGTCAAGGTCAACCAGTGAGTTTTGACTGACCGTTGCAGTTGAACTGGGGCATTTTCATTACAGACCTTATAATCTTTAGTGCTTTGATTAAACATTAGGAATTTAACCATTCAGCACAGTTCAACTGCAACTTAAATCCTTGTTCTGAAACTCTTTTTTTTCTGAAATACGAGTCTGCAAACAGAGCAAAAGCAAACAAGAAAAAGGAACAAAATGTAACTTTTTGAATATTTAATAACATCAATGAACTCATTAATTAGGTATAGATACTTTTTCCAGAAAGATCCAAGAAAAACATCTAAATGCCTGTCAAAAAATCACTATTGCAAGCAAAATCCTGAACCACCTCTTCAATTATGTGGTTTAGAGTGACCGAAACACACATTTTTACATTAGGTTGGTTTATTTTACATCAGACAAAATGACTCCTTAAGAAAATAGTGGTTCTGTCCTTAAGAAAATATCCTTTTAATTCTCAAATGAGTTTCTAGCCCATTTCTAGCCTCAACGAAGTATAGAAACATCAGAAATTACTAATACAATCTAAAGAAACCAAATACCTGTATGATGTGTATGCATGCAAAGACAAGTTATAGTTTGAGATGAAGTCTGTTTGGCACACGAGTTTGTGTAAAACATCTATAGTTCAGCTGTATGGCGAAGGTTTGGTTATTTCCATCGCCCACAGTAAGTCATACTGTGTCTTAAACCGCTTTGACGAACCCTGATGAAGAGATGGATGTATGCGAGTGTGTTTTTAGCAGCATTAGCCTCGCAGCTCCAGTGCTATTCTAGAGAAGCAACATCTGGACACATATCTTGGCTTATCTTGGGGGTAAGTGGGAAAACTGTGTGAATTGAGCTTTTTGCTACTCCTTTAAAGGACTAAAGTGGTTTGTCCTTCCTATAGTGCTCGAGATGCCACTTCAGATGCTTCTTGAGCTCCTGAGATATGTAATGACTGTCAAAAACCAGCAATTATCCCCAAGCACAGTCAACAGTGTCCCTGCATCATGCTCCTAATGGCTTCATCAGTGGCTGTGGCAGGCTGATTGGCATTGGCTGCAGAGTGCCGTCCCTCATTAGCATTCTGATAGAGGGCAGTGGGGTCAGCTCAAGGGCGCTGGGAGAAGGAGAGAGAGAGAAAACTTTCCAAACAGCTGCTGCTTTTCTTCACGCCGCAACTGGAACGTAACATCTACAGTTGAAATGGAGAAACACACACACTACTCTCAAAGAGTTGCAGATACATTAGTCCAATAATGAGATCTCATCCCGTGACCAGTGTGAACTGTAAACAAGCCGGTGGTGTAATTGCGGCGCATAAATGGATCCTGATTGCATTATTATTCAATTAAAGGCAGTGGAGGAGAACAGGTGGTCTCCTTCTTGCTAAGCATTCTGGGCCATCACTCAAGCGGCAGGCGGCTCTGCCACCGCTCAGATAATGATGAAGTAGCTGCAGCACCAACCAGTCACGCCTGACTCTCCCGTAATGACTGCAGCGCGGCCCGCAGCTGGGATGACTCCAGATTGAGACGTGATTCCGAAGCCCCTCCAAGACAACCCTCCTACATTTAAAGCACCCACATTGTGGAAAAAAATTTTTTTGACTTTATTAATTTTGTTACTTTTTCTAAAGTGTTGGTAAAGATTTAAAGTGCACTTTTCACTTCCTGACCCACACAACATATAGATTATATATGAAGACATATTTGGACACTTTTTTTCTAATTCAGCTAATTGAAATGCACCCATTGCTGATAAAGGTGTTCACACATTATCTCCATAGGAAAATATTGCCAGTAGAATGTGGCACTGTAGATCAGCCACATGTGAGCTCAAGGTCACCATACTAACTCCAAGCTTTGGCTAGAGATGTATAAAGACCCCCAGCATTGGGCTGTGAAGCAGAGGCACTGTGTTTACTGGAGTGATGGCACTCCATACAGTTCCTTCCTGGTGTTTATGATCCAGAACTAAACATCCAATATCAGTACCTGGCCTTCTAATGCTCTTGTGGCTGAATACAATCAGATCCTCAAAGCAATGTTCTAATATATGGTGTACAATCAGAGGATTAGAGGCTGCTACTGCAGCAAAGGAAGGGGGGCAAACTTCTCTTGATTTCAGAAGAAATGCTGGGTGTGTGAGGTTCTGAAACCTTTTGAGTGTGTCTGGGAACACAGTTTACATGGAAACTAAGCTCATTTTGTGTAGTTTTTCAGCGTATAGTTTTCCTAATTTACCCACTTTTTAAAATTTTGCCTTTTTTTTCATTCTAATCGAATTTACCTGATTCTGAAGGCTTGAGGTACTGACTGTATTAAAGTAGGAACTGATATATAACTATTACGGACTGCTATCAACAATGGGGTGTTAACACCAAATGTCTTAGATCAAAATGTATTTTATATCCGAACATTTGCTGTTCTCAACTGGGACATTGTGGTTCTTCTTTTCAAATACCTGAAAATCATCATATCTGACTGTGTCTACATTTAAATTTAGTACTTTAAGCTGTTAGAGTCTGAAGGTCAAAACGCACAGTAGTAAAATAAAGGTCTCTCTCTCTCTTTCTCTTTCTCTCTCTCTTCTCTCCCTCTTCTCTCCCTCTCTCTCTAGCTCAGAGCTTAGACTCTATCTCTTATTGGTTGCTTTAAAACTCAAGCTGAGTTTTGCTCTCTGTAAGCTCATCAGATCTTTCACCTGTCCATACACACACACACACACACACACACACACACACACCCCTACACACATACATGCACAAACACAGAGCATATCCGAACCCTCAGAAGAGCATCTGATTTATTTATTTGCGGTGTTTGAAGGGAAAGGTTGAGCGTGGTGAGGGAATGCTGATGTGACAGAGACTTTTTCCTCCGTCTCTCCTTTTCCACCTCCTCTACCCGCTCACTCTTTAAGCCCATCAAATGCGACGCCGCAATTCAGCTGCTGGAGCTGATCGCATCTCAGGGTTTGTGGATTACGCCCGCCGGTGCCCTTCACAACACACAGCTCACAGCTGCCAATCTGACACCACAGCACTTCTGAGAGTAGCAAAAAAATTCCTATATGTCAAACCTCAGCTCAACTTTCCAAAGTCATTTCTGATGTGTGGAGGCTCCAGGCTGAGCCGCCAGTAGATCAGTGATCGCTGCTTCTTTGGCCATATTCAATGTAAACTACACTCTGTCCAAAGTTTGGAGACACCTAGCTTTTCTAAATGTTTTAAAATATACTTCGATCAGCCATAACATTAAAACCACCTGCCTAATATTGTGTAGGTTCCTCTTTGTGCCACCAGAATAGCTTTGACCCGTCAAGGCATGGACTTCCCAAGACCTCAGAAAGTGTGCTGTGGTGTCTGACACTAAGACATTTCCAGCAGATCCTTTAAGTCCTGTAAGTTCAGGTTTGTCTGGCACATCCCACAGATCGGATTGACATCTGGGGAATTTGGAGGCCAAGTCAACACCTTGAACTCATGTTCCTTAAACCATTCCTGAACAGTTTTTGCAGTGTGGCAGGACTCAGCATGGACACTTTGGCTGATCTGTCGTTACCCAGTCATCTAACTTTCACAATTTGGCCCTTGTCACTCAAATCCTTACACTTTTTTATTTTCCCTCTTTCCAACACATCAACTTCAAGAACTGACTGTTCATTTGCTGCCTAATATATCCCACCTCTTGACAAGTTCCACTGTAACCAGAAAATCAGTGTACCCTACCTCACCTGTCAGTGCTTTCTGTGGCTAATCATTAGCTTTTAAAAAACATCTGGAAACGGAAATTGGTATTTCGTACCTGTCCTTCATACCAAGGGACAAACTGATGAAGATGAAGTTGAGTAAAAATTTTAATTTAAGTGGACAGCTCTATTGACTGAACAATAAAAATCCAACATTATTTGGGAAAAGGACGAAGGAAAGATGTCCCAAAAGTTTTGACAGGTAGTTTCTTTTCACAGTGGAGCATCAGCCTCATATAACATTTATCTTCTTTTGCCTTGCGAAAACAGTCTCTGTGTCTCTGTGTCTGTGTGTCTGTGTGTCTGTGTGTGTGTATGTGTGTGTGTCTGTGTGTGTGTGTGTGTGTGTCTGTGTGTCTGTGTGTCTGTGTGT
>JBBPCY010000007.1:6434310-6444454 GCA_037974405.1 Brachyalestes nurse
CTCCACATCATTGCATTCAGTTTTTATTCACGATTTGTATAGTGTCCCAACTTTTTTGGAATCCGGTTTGTATTTGTTTTTGTATATTTTCTGTATTTTTTGTGGGGAAGCCATTGCAGTGCAATACAGTTCTACTGAACACATGTTTGCAGATGTACGTGACATGCACCTGCTCTACTCTGATCCCACATGCTCTTTATCGATGCACTAGGACTGCGACTAACAATTATTTCTACAGGTCTAATCGGTTGATCTTTCAGCTGTCGTTTGATTAATTTACTAAACGTTCTGTTATGCTCCCTGCTGTTTTTGGGGAAGGTGGTGGCCTAGTGGTTCGGGAGTTGCCCCTGTGATCAGAATGTTGTGGGTCCCTTGAGCAAGATACCATCTCCACACACTGCTCCCTGGGCGCTGTGTTCCTGACTGCCCACTGCTTCACTTGGTGATTGGGTTAAACACAGAGAACTTCTGTGCTGTTCACAGTTTGTGCTGTGGTGTGTTCACATACGACAAATGATCAGTTTACTTTACTGTAATACGACAATGCAGCAGGAGCCATTTATTGTAGTGTACTACAGTCTGCCACGATGACCATGTGTATGAACCCTGTAAAGCATTAGAGGCAAGGAATATTCCATCTTTTGGTCTAATCTTCATCCACTGCATCGCTTGATTACATGAAACATTACCCATTACATAGTATAAAGAAAGAAAAACTGCTAAACTTACTTGTATAAGAAGATAATCAAACAACAGGTAATCAAACAACTTCCAAACAACTTGTCACTGAACATGTGATCAACAGATAATGATTAGGTTCCAAAATACTAAGGCCTTCCTTGAAGCACTTCAATATATTTTATTTATTTAATTTTACACAGTTTCACATGATTAACGTTGTAATCAGGCCTTGCTTGTCAGAGTTTCTCCCGACAGGAGCCGCGCTGTTAGCCTCAGCTCAGCCTTCGTTCTCCTCACAGAGACAAAAGCAGCCCACAGCACACACAAAGAGAGATGCTGATATACAACAGATGAGAAAAACAATCTAATTTTGTCTCTCTCGCTTTCTCTCTCTCTGTCTCTCGCTCTCTCCATCTCTTCCTCCCAACCGGGAGCATGCAGAGTTATAATTCAAAGAGATATTCTAATCTTATTGGATTGTTTTGCATGGATAAATATTTAGTGCTGCTTAATCTAACTCAATGTAATGATGCATTGATGGAGTCGTTTATTATTCAATCAGAGGCAGGGAGCTGCGTGATTAGCTGCGTGCCACCGCTCTGCTCGTTAACACACACACACACACACACACTGTTTACTTGATTTTGGAGGGCTGAATTAGCATAAGAATGAAGAAGGGTCCTTCACTGAGGCTGACTGACTCTCTAGATGCAGAGAGTGATCTAAATGAAGAGTTTATTACAGCAGCAGAAGCTACTTAGTGTCTGCCACAAACACACAAACATGTGAAGAGATTTTTACAATGGCTTTTCTTTTCCAAATGCTTTTGTGTTCTTGCTCTATGGTGACAACAACAGCTGTAAGTCTACGAATTACAATTGTAAACAGTCTTGTTAACCCTTAGAAGTCCACATATTCATTCATATTCAGGACTAGTACTATTTAATGCGATGATGTAATTAATTACAAGGCCGGATATATTCTTTATCACATTTGGTCAGGTTTGAACCAAATATCTGATGAACCAAAAAGAAGATAAACAAAAGTCTACAGGTGATTTGTTTTCCCCACAGTAAGACTGTACACGCAGATTCAGATCATTATGAAACGATTCTTTGTGGTATATGTGGTCTGGATTGAAAAGTTTGAAATGCCGTCCCTTTTTGACAGAGGTTCAACATTCTTTTCACTGAGCTTTGAGTGAGGAATATTAAATATGCTTTTATTATTTTTTGCAATATGTGAAACTTTTTTCGTGTTCTGTTTGCAGTATCCTCCTGCTGTCCTGAGTTGATTAGTTTTGTTGGCCCCAGTGGCAGGTTGCTGAAGGTTGTGTGCCGTGTGTGTGTGGACACACATCCTGGTCCTGGGCTCTAATGCACATCCCTGCTTCCTCCCCAAGGCTTTGCGATTATGTTAATGGCAGATAATGTAATCTGTGAATTAGCCCTGTTTCCAGCTGCAGAAGAGCAATTAGCCAGCTATTAGTCATGCTGATCATCTGACCTTTATGTGTGTCTGCCTCTTAACTGTCTTACGACTGAGGACAAGTGTCTCCACTACAAGACGAGTATAGCATGTCATGAATGCTGTCAAGTAATTGAATTGCCTTTCTGATTTATATAGTTTTTTTTGGTTGTGTGTGAATATGGTTCTCTGTCTGCTACTACTTGCATGAGTGTTTTCTTTCACTGTATCTCTACCATGTATCTATAATATCACAGGCTGCTTCTTTTCAGCTTGGATCTGAAGTATTATAGATTAATGAAACACACGCACACACGCACACACCCACACACACACACACACACACACACACACGCACATCTCTTGGTCAGCCACAACATTAAAACCCTAAGACCACTGACAGGTGAAGTAAATAATATTGATCATCACATGTTACAGTGACACCTGTCAAAGGGGTGGGATATATTAGGCAGAAAGTTGAATTTTATGTTTTGGTAATAGACTTGGACCTGGGCCAAATTGTGGCGGCAAGGTGATGTGGGTCTTGTGGAGTGTTCCTGGGATGCAGGGATTAGTATCTATCAAAACTGGTTCAAGGAAGAACAACTATTAAACCAGCGGGAGGGTTGTAGGTACCCGAGACTCACTGACACACATGGGAAGCGAAAGCTAGCCCATCTGGACTGATCCAAAAGAAGACCTACTGTAGAAGAAATTACTCAAAAAAGTTAATGTTGGCCATGACAGAAGGTGCCAGAACACCTTGCCTCCAAATTCTTCAAGCTTCAAGCCAATTGAGCATCTGTGGGATTAGCTGGACAAACTAGTTTGGTCCATACAGGCCTTACCTCCCAACTTACTGGATTTACAGGGTTTTGCTACTGACATCTTGCCGCCAGATCCCACACCACCTTCTGAGGTCTTGTGGAGTCAATGGCTCTACGGGTCAGAGCTGTTTTGGCAGCATGAGGAGGACCATCACAATATAAGACACTGGGTTTTAATGTTATGGATGTAAATGTTATGAATGTATATTCATAAGCAGGTGACAGCCTGATAGGTATTTGGAACTTTAGAGTGACACATTACTTATGTTACACAGTGAAGTCTTCTGTAAGCATTTCAGCTTAAAGTCAATCTTCAGTCTTCAACTCTCATGTTAATCACAATACCCTGGTGATCATTTTAACTTGCAGTGTCATTGAGGTACATTTTAATCAGTGAGGTGTAAGTGATTGTAATGTATCCATATGTATTTTAAGTATTTAAATGTGTGTGTTTTCTCTTCTTCAGAGCTCAGAACCTGTTTAGGCAGGCCATGCGAACACCGCTCATCTTGTTTCATGTGGTACCAGCAGTGAAGAATGCCCAATATGAGCAGCTCTCTCAGAGTGAATTTGGTCTGCAGCCTAGTCCTGGTCCTGGTCCTGGTCCTGGTCCTGGTCCTGGTCCTGGGTCCAGTGGTCTCACTTCTGACTCTAAACCTGGGCCTGTACCCAGTCGACTCACTCCTGATCCCAAACCTGGAGACAGGGGGAGTTTGGTGGTGGGAACCATTGACTACGGCCCTCAGAGAATGTCCAAGACTGGACCACAGCCCAACCTCAATCACCAGCAGCTCCCTGTCCGCCCAGAACAGAACGATACACATTCCACCTTACCAGCAGCAGCCACCACGCCACCAGCAAAAAACACACCTGGACAAGGGCAACCCCTCAAGACAGCAACATCCACCACTTCCACTGGCTTCTCTAAAAAGATAGGCCGTAAATTCAGTGTCCAGCTGAGAAAAGGTAAGGGGAAATAGTATTTTTTGCACCAACAATGTGGTTCAAAGTAAACTGTAAAGAAATGTGGGTGGCTCAAGACTTGCACTGTACTGTGTGTGTATATATCTTTTTTTTTCTTTTTTTGTGAGAAGTGGCAGTTTCTCTGAAGTCTCCTCCGATTTCAGCTCCTCTTAATGGCTGATGATATCTATGCTGGTGCGATGACTGGCTCTGTGTAACTAATACAGTTAGCACTTCAAAGCACTATAGCTTCCATTGTGAGCAAATGTGGATTTTGCCACTTCCTGCCAGCCATACCTGCTGCTCCCAATCCTGTTGGTTCTGCATGGCAGTTCTATCTGGGCATTTCACACTGACAGAGAATCGCAAGTGTCTACCAGAGAGTCAGCAACAGCAAAGGAGTACAACTTTCTGCTCATTCACATGACACACACACACACACACACACAAACACACACTGTTCTCTCCTACTGGTCAGCCAGACAAGTTTCTGACCTTCACTTATGGTTGATTTCAACCAGAAACTTTTAAAATGTTGTAAGACCCTCATAATCCCTCTTTTTCTGTCCTCCTTTTCCGTGTGCTGTAATCACTGTTTGCAGCTTGTTTACATGAAAGGAAAAGAAAAAAAAGATGTTTTTTGTCAAACGGCAGGATGTTGTGGTCTTTATAAGGTTTGCACAGTAAGAGAGAAGGGCAGCAGAGACACAATTAAACTCCTGATGACAACCAACAAACCCCCGACAAGCTGTCCCACTGGGTGGGTGAAATGTTCAAAACACATGGATGAGGACTGCTTTAATTGAAAAGGCAGCAGCAGGCAGGAGGGAGCTTTTAGATTTAGCTTCGAATGGGCCGTGCCTTCTTACGCACTGGTCTCTGGGCTGTATGCTCAGTTTGAAAGACTGTGTGCGCGCATGTGCTTTTAACTAGTTCACAGGAGTTTTAACATTACACACACACACACACACACACACACACACACACACACACACACACAATACAGGCCAACAGGCAAAGAGATGCTGCTTTTTCAAACTTTTTATTACAAAAAAAATTCAGAAATATTTCAAACAAATGTAACTTACTAGGTTTTAATATTTTATAGTCTGTAGACTCAAAGTGTTGGTTTTAAGAAGGCATATCAGCTCTCTCTTTAGTGCACTGTCATTCAGTTTGCTTTGGATCATGTAAAATGAAACGTATCACTCGTATAATTGGACAAAATTGCATTCTTCAGAATTGTACCAAAATATATCCAGTTGAAAGAAAGCAAAACATTTTGAGGATTATGTCTTGGCCTCCCCTGTACCCAGATCTGTCTACCACTGAGCTGCATGAGATGAGCCGGACCCACAATGAGTGTTCAGTAAACTGTTTGCATGCTTGAAAAGGTGCTGGGAGGGTTTGGACACAAGTTATTTCAAAAACAATTTTTAGGGAGGATGCTGTCAATCTGTGCTGCTATGATAAAGGCAAGGCTGGGTATTTTGGTGAAACATTTACAGTTTATATTGTTACATTACACTTCAAAACCAGTGAGTTACATTTAAGTATTTCTAATGTTTTCTCGTTATGAAACTTTGAAAGAGACTATCATTTTATTGTTGGCTTAAGCCTAGGATGCAGTGACTCCTTTTTTCTCCTATTGTCTTTTAGGTTTTACTTAATTTAGGTTTTTGGAGAGAGAGAGACCAGAAATGTGCCAGTGTACTTTAACACATCTGCAACCGAAAATGTGCATCATGTACAAAATCATGTCCCCTTGTTTGTTTTCTGAATTAGCTTGGTGGAGGTGTAGTGGGTAGGGTACTTGCCTCTCTGGAGCATGAGATCATGGGTTCGAATTCTACCTTCAGTACACCACCACTGGGTTCCTGAGCAAGACCCTTAACAACAGGTTGCTCAAGGGAGACTGCCCCCTGTAGTTAGGGAATGGAAGTAGACTTGCTAATGAAAGCAAGCTCCCCTTTGCGTGACTTCAACCAGCACTCCCAGCACTGAAGTCCTGAATTTAAACACGCACACCATCCCAGCTTTCTCTTTTCCTCCCGGTGATACGCAGAGAGTGTGAGAGAGGAAGAGAGAAGCGAGAACGTGTCTGTGGTGCTGTACTCACTGGCTGGTCTATTCCTGATGCAGCAGACTGCCGGTGCTCTGGCAGGTAAAAATTATGAATATTAGAAGTGAATTCTACAGAGGCAGATATTATTATTGGAATTATAAGGCCCTATATTGTGATTGGGTGATATCCCCCACTATGTATATGAATGATGCATGGGTGAATTAAAAATTTAATAATTGTTAAAAAAAAAAAAAAAAGTTGAACAAAATTCTACATGTTTGTTGGAATTCTCGTCTGGACTTATCAGCACACTGGCTAAAATAAATAATCCTGCCTTCAGCAATATCAGTGTTGGACAGTTGAGTATCATGATAATTAACAAAGGGTACACTATGTAAACATAATCAGAAATAATAAAACTCACATTAAAGGGAGGTGCAGCCCAGTGATGACTATAACACACGAGGGAGCTGGCGCTCGCTAAGATGAGCTGGCAGGAGATGATGGTGGCAGGGCTAATCTGAGAAGGCCTCTGAAGGAGCCCTTACACTCCAGCACTCCATAAACAAGCGTCATGACCAGCAGCCGCATTTACACAAACCTTTCGCTTACTGCGGTGATGCAGAGATTGACCCTGTGTTCACGGTGCAAGGCGCGCGGCCTGCCTACCCTGACCCGGTTCAGCTCCAGCAGATTTACCGACCCGCCCGGGGCCTTTTTTCACAGCCGCTCCGACTGCACAGCTTTCAGGATTCTGTACGAATTATCGGAAGGTTGTTTTTTTATATATATATATATTTTTTTTACCTCAGAACTGGGTCTCTGAGTTTGTTTTGAATTCCAGTTTTATGGGCTGAGATGTTTGGCTTATTCAGAACTGTCAGATGGGTTTTGTTTCTTTTTCCCCCAGATGGCTGCTGGACGGCCATGTTTAGGGCCAGTTTGGGCCTCGTCCACTCTGGGTTGTTTGGATGATTTATCTTTAATTATTTTTTTCATCTTTAAATAGGATTTCTAATGGCTAGAACCCGTTCCTCCCTTCTCTCTCTCTCTCTCTCTCTCTCTCTCTCTCTCTCTCTTTCTCTCTCTCCCCCCCTTCCTCTTTCTTTTTCTAGCTTTCCTTCTTCTCTCTCTGCTAGTCCAAGTGTTCTTAATCAAATAATGGACTATCCAATGTGCTCTTTCCATTTTCACCTCTGTTTTAAGAGCCCATGCTGCCTTATGGCCACTAGTCAATTAGCTTTTTGGAACTGGGACTTTTAGCCTAATTCTAAAAGGGAAAACATTTTTTTTTCATTATTTTTCATTCACATTACCAAGAAGAAGGGAAAAAAAGAACTGTAGAAACCGGTGATTAATTAGCAGCTGGCTGTTAGGGATGCAGTTCTCTAATTACCAGATTGAACACCATTAGTGGTGGACTCTCCTAATATCCTTATATTGGATAAAGGACATCAGATTATATGTAATGACCTCTCAAGTTATTATTTTAATTAAAGGAGTGCCTTCTCCTACCTTCTGTAAAAATGACTGTAATATGATGGTAGAAATCTAATATTCTTTGGGTTTGAAACAAAGTTGTATGAACTTATATGATTTTTTGATTGTTTGGAAAAAAAAATCTGGAAATGTGTCGAATGAATAGAGCTGTGGATGGATACACAGTAACTGAGAAAGCTGTTTATCAGAATGGGGCACTGGTGGCAAAACAATGTTTTATGCCAGTTGTGAGTGAAAAATGTCTTTATTATGTACAAACCTACATTTACGTTTATGAAGGAGCTTATTGCCAGCCTCAATTTATATCAGCTGTGTCTTTGAGATAAGCTGTATGTAAAAGAAAATAAAAAAAAAGATAATGAGGAAAGATAAATTAGCTGACGTGTTTGGTGAATTGCTGTAAATGTATGAATCTGTGACTCTTTTGGACCACTGCAACAAGTAGATAATTACATTATTAATCACTTAATTTCTGTGTGTGTTTGTAAAATATATTTTCAGTTTACACAGCCTGTCTCATTAGTGAATATGCCAACAAGGATTAATACGCCAAGTGAATTCCAATCTGAAGTAGTGTAGGAGGGTGAACAGGATTGGTCAGAAGCAGCTCAGTCCATGTTTTCGTAGGCCTACACTTACTCCTCCCTGGGTTAAGAAATGGAAGAGCGTTGTTTTCACCAGACAACAAGGCTGAGTCGATGGCTATAAATGTGACTTGAAATGAAGATGCACGTTTTGCGGCTCACCTATCACTCTTTGCATCATCTGACTTCCTCGTCTGCTCTCTGAGTAATGCAAGGCTGCTGTAGTGATAAGGTCAGAGCTGCCGTCCACTCGTTGCTCTGACCGGAGCTCTCTTCTCTCTCCAGCTTCACTCTGTCAGCCCATTTATATTCATTTGCTGCTCCCAAAAAGGTCGTTTTGTGGACGGCGAGCAAATTGCTTTAGAGACCCCAAGTCTGAACCCTTAACAACGTTTCCCTGGGATTTAGTAGCGTCTGTGGCAAGACGTAAAGCTCAATTTGCCTGATGCATCAGTGCATCAACCCCATCAAAGGCTGGGTTTAAGGGGACGGATGCAAAAGAGGTTGCAATACCTTGCCCTCTTAATGAGTGGCTAATACTCCCTGTGCTGGAACTTTGAGTTGACATAAAGGTTTAAATACATAGTGTCACCATCCCACTACATTCATAAGGCCTCTTCCACAGCTGTGGGCTGAGCTAAATTTGGCCTCGCCCGGCTCACAGATGGGCCTCAAACGTTTAATTAGGGTTTGCAGTTTGGTCTTATGTTTAGAATGCTGTATGTTTTGATTTATACATGCATATATGGGCGGTCACGCCCTACTGAAGTGTACGCATTCCTTTTTTTTTTTTCTTCACCCTAACTGAATGATTTGAAAATAGCCCTGCTAATGGCCTGTGATTGGTTATTAGATGCAGTAGTTTTTAGGCTTTAGGCTGGGCTGTAATTTTACTGTGACCAATCCATAATGCCTTTTACGGTGTTAGGTTAGAAAGTTACTCATGGCCATGTGTGCACAAGAGAAGCTGTATACTGTTCAAATCAGATTTAGATTATATTATGTTATTATGTTATTATGTTCTATGTTATTAGTTTTGTTAAAAGAGAAAGTTAAACAGGTAAATCTCTGTTCATCAGTCTGGAAAACATTTTATTCTCTGACCTGATTGGTTCTGTAATATATAACATTGAGCATTACTTTTGAACAGTACTGTACATTGTTTTTAATTTTTTGTTCGTTTGTTGCAGGTCCTGAGGGGCTGGGCTTCAGTATTACATCACGAGACGTCCCCATTGGAGGCTCCGCCCCCATCTATGTAAAGAACATCCTTCCCCGGGGAGCGGCTATCCAAGATGGCCACCTGAAGGCCGGTGACCGGCTGCTGGAGGTGAGAAAGTTCAGCGTGGCCTATGATATCACTTAACCAATCTTCTTCTCAAACAATTCAACACAACTCAGTTCATGCAACAACTGCCATTACCACCGCTACTGCCAGTGCAAGCAAAAACAAGGTAATCAGTCATGAAAAACTCAGAAAGTCCTGAGAAACAAATCAAAATTAGATGAAAAATAAAAACTGACTTTAGCAGCTTCATGAAAGGGTGTGCTGCTGTTGTCATTCTGCTCCTCACTCTGTACAGTATATAGATAGTTGGATATATTTTTTGTGTTAAAAGGCAGCCTCATAGTTTTTCTTGTTACCTTATGGTACATTAAGCAAGCTCGAACAACAATGTGAAATATGAATATAAACTAATAACTATGTGATATATGACTATACTGTTCTTCCTACTTGAGCAGCATCGAGTCAATTTCAGGACAGGTGCTTTCAAACAAATACAATTCTCTCCTTATTTATGAGTCTCCTACTTTCTGTTCCCCACGGCAGCTTTTCCAGAGCGTGTCCTGTCTCAGTCCACATCAGGCTTTTGTTTTTAGCTCCTCCTGCTCAAAAGCACACTGGCCGCACCATACTTCTAAAAAAAAAAAAAAAAAAAAAAAGAAAAATGTATCAATTAGATTTAAACTAATGCACAACACAATGTCAAAATGTATAAAAAATGTTTAAATGTATCTGTAACAGTTCATTTACAAAACATTTACTCCTACCAGTG
>JBBPCY010000007.1:6450670-6463170 GCA_037974405.1 Brachyalestes nurse
ACACACACACACACACACACACACACACACACACACACACACACACACACACACACACACACACACACACACGCACAACTCTAAGAGATGCACATGCTAGCTAGCACTGCCCTGAGGACCATCTTACCCTGAGAGAGCAGCACCACTTATACTCTCTTGGACACCTGGCCACGGGTGGCTGTGGCATCATTATGGATTAAACTTTCAACCTCCCAATGAGAGGGCCATCTTTTACACAGTTGCAACACTTGCCCCTACTTTTATTTTTGCTTTTAGGAGTTTTTGAGTTCTTCTTTGGAAAAAGCACAGTGATCTCTTAGTGCTCCTGAGGATTTCCTCTGTGGAGTCAGGACAGATAAGCAAATCACTTGTTAATTAAAGCCTTTCTAACACAATGAGTCCACCTTCTCCAAAAATACAGCTGCAGAAGAAAGGATGGCATTAGCGGCATCACTTAAGATGTTATTTATTTTCTTCCTGCTGCTTTGTGCATTTGATTAGCCTTCTCCTGTGCCCGTGGGAGTGCTGCGCAGTCTTTGGGCAGATGCTCCTCAGCAGAGGCAGTGACTTATTGATAAGGGCGTCAGCTCTAACCTTTACTCACAGTGTTGGGCGGTCCGCGGGGAACAGCTGAAAAATGAGCTCTGACGCCCCAAGCCAACCCCTAGCCATCCAGGAGAGAGAGGAGGGAAAAGAGAGAGAACTGTGTGTAGCTTCAGTGAACTCCTAAGACGGTGAGATCAATGGAGCGGTGCCCTTGAAGAGGAGTGGAGAGTTAGTGTAAGCTGACAGGAGGAAAAAAGGCCTGGTGCCATGAGGACACAGCAGGGTTGTGTGAGGTGACCGATGCTCAGGTCTTGGCCCAGTGAGGAACTGCCAGACTGGACGCATCCTGTGACCTCTTGATTAATTCAGTCACTGTTACAGGACAAAGGAGGAAACTCTCCACTGTTGTTTACAAAGTCTAAGTTGCACTCAATTTGCAGCCATACACTTCCAGGGGTTCCAGGGTGATGCTTTAAGTAAACACGTTTTAATTTTTATTTTATTTTTTTTATTATTACTCTGAAGTTGTTTGTTTATTTGTTTGTTTGTTTATTAAAAACAACCACATACATTGGAAGCTATTTAGATTAGAATTGTTTTTTATTCTTTTCTCAGTTAATCTAAATGATTAATTTTTCTCATAAAATAGATAATGGACAATGCAAAATTTTCAATTATATTTAATTATTTTCAATGAAAAGTTCATCTGCTGTTACAAAAATGATAAACTAGTTCTGTTTCAGTCACAGGTGTCATTATTGAAATTCGCTTTGACATGAGGCAAAGTCTCTTGATGTGCAGGGTTCTATGCAGGGTTCTATGCAGAGTTCTATGCAGAGTTCTATGCAGAGTTCTATGCAGAGTTCTATGCAGAGTTCTATGCAGGGTTCTATGTGTAAAAAGCGTAAAGGGACGCCCAGCTCTGGTGATGAAAGCAGACCCACCTGGAGCTCATACAGATCGCAATGCAGTACTATAGTTTAAGAAAAATGCAGAAATATGAGAGTGTCTCCGATCAATCTAGACAATTTTCAACTGAAATTGCCCAAAAGGGGGCAGTACTCCACAGGACACGACTGAGGCTGATTGAAATATGATATTTGGAAGCTGGACAAACTGTCTAGAACAGTCGCAGATAGCATAACATGGTAGAATGTCGTAAAAAATTATCTCACATTCCCCCTTTGGCAGTGCATCGCCTGATTGCCTTAAGGAATAAACTGCCCCTGGCACTGAGTCTGGCAGTTGCTCGGAGGAGGATCAGAAATGCACTACTAGTAATTATACAATTCTGCTGTGTATTCCAGCCAGATATTTTCAGTTTAAATGGTAAATACCAGTCAGGTATTGGATCAGATTGGGGGGGGGGTGGCCTAGTGGGTAGGATCCTTGCCTCTGGATCAAGAGGTCATTGGTTTGAATCCTACCTTCAGTATACCTCCACTGGGTTCCTGAGCAAGACCCTTAACCCCAAGTTGCTCCAGGGAGACTGTCCCCTGTATTTACAGAATGGAAGTCGCTTTGGTGTCTGCTAAATGCCGTAAATGTAAATACAAGATTGGGTTTCAAATCTTGGTATGGGTTAATTTTCAAACTTGATAATGTAGTTACATACAGAATAATGCCAGAGCACCTGCAAAATGGCAAGACTTGTGGGGTGTTTTCAGTATGCCATGCTTAGTACACACCAAAAGAGGTTCAAGGATGAACAACTAGTGAGCTGGCGATGAGGTCATGGGTGGCCAAGACTGCGTAAAGTTTAGCCCGTCTGGTCTGATCTCCCTGAAAAGCTACAGTAGCACAGAGTGTTGAAGTTGTTCATGCTGGCTGTGATGGGAAGGTGTCAGAACACACAGTGCATCACGGCTGGAGATAATATGGAGCTCTTTAGCAGCAGACTGGTCAGAGTGCCCATGTCGACCAATGTACTGGCATTCATATGGGTTTTACTTTGACACGTACTACATGCCTGAACATTATTGCAGACCAAGCACATCCTCTCATGGCAAGGTAAGGGCTGGGTAAAGTGCCCTGTTTTTTTTAGGAAATGATTTGAGGAACATGACAAAGATTTCATGGTGTTGACTTGGCCTCCAGATTCCCCAGATCTCAGTATGATGAAGTATCTGTGGGATGTGCTGGGCATGCTAGTGTGATCCATGGAGGCTCCACCTCACAAGGGTCTGCCGTTATTGTCCTGGTGGTTCTGTCTCGACCAGTATAGTCTGTTTCAGTGGCACGAGATAGACCTACATAAAATTAGGCAGGTGGTTTTAATGTAATGGCTGAATATCTGGTGTATATCTTACTTTATTGAACAGTGCTTGTGCAAATTAAAGATCACTTTCGAAAGAAGCCAAAGTGCCCCCAAACTTTTGGCAAGTTGTCTTGTTTTGACCCAAGTTTCACAAACCCTGCATTACTAAATTAATTATTAGGAGATTAAAAGTAGCTTCAGACCATATAACAGATGTTTGTATACGTTTAAGAAACTTAACCTGTTTTCCAGAGTTGTAAAACTGCTGGAAAAAAGTCTTACACAATTCCCCAGTGTTTCGACATAAGCTTCTTATGTATTTGTTTTAATTTTATTTATTTATTTTTAAACTGGCCTTCGCTTTTGTTGGCTTAGATTTGGTCTAAGGACCGTAATGTGGTTTGCTTCTTGTTTCCTTTTATGGAGTGGAAGCAGAGCGGATACCTAAGGAGATGCTGGAGGAGCGATGGGATCACAGGGAGGCAGACAGGGAGCTGGAACCAAACTGGTGATGATGGAGATGATGTGAAGGGAGAGATAAAGCAGCAAGTTCTCGGCTGGAGGCTGATAGAGAAGCATAGGGAGAGACAGAGTTACACTAAAAATCAGAAGCATTGAAAATCCCTGCTGATAAAAAGAAAGTCAGAAAAACAAAAACAAAACCAGCGTAACCGCGGCAAAGAAGGGGCGTGTGGAGACAGACACGCTTCACTTGATGAAATCTGCCTCCCCGCTTTGTAGCGGCATGCACTTCAAGGTCCGGCACACACACTCTGAGGCCATGGCCGCTCGCATTTGAATAATTCATGTCCACAGAGGCAATTACCTGACACACTAATGCGGCCCCCAGCAGGATGGGGAGTGTGTGAGCATTAAAACAGCTCAGTACACGTACACACAGATACAACACACACGCCCGCGATTCTGTTGGATAAACAAAAAAGGCCGCCATGGGCCACCTAACCGCCATCGGTCGTAATTTATCGGCACATTTTATCTTCCAGTGTGTAATGCTGTGAATGTGTCTACACTGTTCTGTTTAGTCTGGTGCTAAACCGCAGCGCTTCTCTCTCTCTCTCTGTCTCTCTCTCTCTGTCTCTCTCTCTCTCTCTCTCTCCTGCAAAATAAATAAGTCAATATCACGGCTCAGCAAGCACGCTGGACATAAGAATAAGAGGCGAAAAAGAAGTGAGAAAACGAATTGCTCCTGAAGCAGGGTCCCTGAATGCTGATTTAAACTGACAACATGCTATTTTCAACCTGTTGAGTCGGGTAACTGGTGGAACAAGGCGTCACAGCCAGTGAAAGTTCGCCCCGGCTGCTCAAAACCGAGCCTCTTGCCTGTTGCTATATTTAGTGCTGGTAATGAGAAAAGGCTGCACACATTCCTGTACTTTTATGGACTTTGCAAAAGATTCCATCAAACAACAGCTTGCGTGTTCTTAAGCTGTTGTGGCGATCCAGCGTGGAACCTTCACCTGTAGATACTATACACCTATATACCAGTCTCAAATCAGGCTTAAATATCAGTCTCATAAAACAGTGACTTTTACTGAATTTGTCATTATCATAGTACATTTATAGTTAATGTTGTTGACCAGTATTAGGACACTGATTTGAGATAAATCTGTAATTCTTAAGGCCACATGCCCATAGAACTGGTGCCCAGTGTGAGGACACCAATGTTACAGTACTCACAAACCATATTCCTCTAAGGAAGTCAGAGGTAATGAAATCTGGATTAAAAACAGTCCTAAACAGTTCAACCATTTATAAACGCTTTATGAGCATATTATGATTGTAAAGTGATACCTGCTTTTCATTTTAGCACAGTTGGAGCAGAATTCTCTTGCTTTCTCCATGCTTCCTTTTGTCTGTGTGGTGGTTGAGTGAAGTTGTACTCACTAGTTAACTGTCTGCTATGTACAGGTTGCTATGTACAGGAGCTCCTGAATGCAGTAGTGGAGCAGAGAAAACTCTAACCTAAGGAGGGCAGTGGTACTCCAGGACCAGGATTGGGAACCACTGGCTTAGAGCATTTAAGTCTCTGCTGAACTTTTGACACACTATATACTATTTTTTTAAATATTGAAATCGAGTTGCTATCTAGCTCCAGTTGAATCAGAGGTTTGCTTCCTAGTCTGTGTTGATGTTGTGCTGCGCTGTTTTTTTGGAGATTTTTGCTTGAGTGAGCATTTCATGGTGAGAAAGGAAGAAGTACTGCTCTGTCGAAGTTTTCTCCTGAAATTCTCCTGAAATCTCAATGTTTGGCAGCTATTGGCAGGGTGAAGTTATACAGACTACTGTGGAGCCCACAGTCGAAAAAGAATGGTTATTATGCTGATTTGCTCTGAATGCCCTCAGAAATCACTTTCTTTCTGAATTAGATTATACCTATGTACCCAGCTGCAGCAGATGTTTCCTCTCTCTTCGTGTTGGAGTACATTTGCATGACTAGTGCTTGTTAATCCCGACTGTAAGTGCAACTTGTTGAAAAGGGCTGCAGTCCTGATGCAAAGCAGCTTCCCACACTATAGAACAGATGACAGATTGAACGGCTGCATCGTCTCAGTTTAGCACCGAGCAGTAATTAAACACTGCATTAAAGTCCTCTTTATGATCAGATCAGAATTGTCACAGATCCATTAGAAGCTGGTGCTGCCAAGCAAAGAGAATCTTAATTGTGCAATTAATTTGAGCATGCACTTCCGCTGACAGTTGGATTTATGGTTTCCATCTAGGCAAACTTCAGACGAATGCCTGACAACTTCTATTTTAATATCTGCTGTTCAGGTCCCTCTACTGGTGTGAGAGCATATGAGCACTAAGCCCCACTGCTGGACATTTTCCAGGGTTCTTGTCCCAGTTGTGCCATGTGCAGTGGATCTTCAAAGATTCCTAGTGATGCATGTTCTCAGTGGGAAAGAAAATGTTGTCTTCTTCTCCTCTGTCTCCAAGTAACATGTTAGACTATTAGCGTGTCCAGATGGGACAGCTTAGGGTTCTCCTTTGAGAGTGCTGAGGTGTAGAAAAGCCATGCAAGGCCAAAATATGATGGCAGGCTTTACAAGTCAAAGGAAGTAGCCATTGGGCACGTACTGTCCATTTTGACGTAACATCTGTGTTATAAAACAAAAAAAAAAGAAAGAAATGGTTTGAATTACCTAGTTTCCTTCTAAAAATAAAGATTTCCTATTTGTGTAACATCTTCCATGTGGTTATGTGCATATAAGCAGTTTTGGGAAAGCTTGCGAATTTTTGTTAGCTTCAAAAACAACCACTCTTTTGTTTGATTTCCAAGTCGTTGCAGTGGACCTTTACAGCACGTACTTTCTCAAATGGTCACAATTATTCACAGTAGATGATATCTCGATGCCCTGAATAACTTTATACACAACACACACACATACACACAAACTTCTTCTCCAGAGCCAAACAGAAAGGTCAGGTGTCGACATTTCTGGCACTATGCATTTCCTCTGTGTGCTGAATGCCTCGACTGAATGTGAGGGGCGAAAGGAGTAAAACTCAGGAAAACAAATGATTAAAGTGCAGAGGCATGTGGTTCACTCCTAATGTAGGTTTCGAAATAATGCACGGAGGGTAACCTTAGCTTTAGGAGATATTTAATTACATTGACTGTGGCAGGGCCACACCTGAATTGCATTGAGCGTCACATTGAATAGTCCTGGCCGAGAGTCTCACCCAGGTGCTGAAGCTTGTCAGGCTGATTGTGGGCAGACACAACGTTATCTGAGCGGACCACTGATGAGGGAACCGCAGAGGACAGAGTGACCGCCACAGGACCCTGTGTTTTCAAAGAAATAGAGGAAAATCAATCAGCCTTCACCTTACTCTGGAAGTAATCGGACATCACATTTGGTGTCTGAAAGGTTTCTTCTTTTTTGTTTTCCACTAGAGCTCCAAGGCTTATGTATTAAAACTTGAATCCCACCAATAAGTACTTTACAAACGGAATTACTAAATCATCATGAACTTGCCTTGAAACCTGCACTTTTTTCAATCATTTCCATTAGACTCACTTTTGTATTATATACTGTACACTGTATTATATATTGTTTCTTCAGAGCCCATATAAAAATCCTTTTGTCCCTGCTTCATTTATTTAAATTTTCATTTAAAGTGTATCAAAACACCCGATTCACTAAAAAGCCCCATTTTCAAATCACAAAAACAAACATATTAAGCATATTTACACATACATGTTTGTTTAGCCTATAGCAGATTGTGCATTACATATGTGATATCATTTACATACATAAGTCTTAAAGGCATAGAAAGTTTGAAGGGATAATGTAATATAAAATTGAATTATGACTGTTTTTAGTACATAAGACCATAAAATGTTGACCTCAGGAGAAAAAAGAGAAATTACTCTTATTTATTTAAAAAAGGACAGCAATAAACAAATGAATACAGACATACTCAGCAACAGACCAAACTCAGAAAGAAATTTGTCAATTTAATTTTTCTCTTGGCTGTTCTTTTAGTAGTGTGTTTTGTCAGTTGTTTCCATAGTAACAGGCTGCAGGGGGTGAGGCCTTTATTCCTCCAGTGGGCGTGTCATTGGAATTCCTTTCTAGCCTTGGACTGACCTGCCCAAGGATGATTTGAGACAAAAGTTAACCGCCAAACTTGTGGTTATTTATGGAAGGAAGGCCACACAGGGCTGTGAAGAACAGGGCCGCAGCCCGTAGTCTCTGAGAGGCGCGTCTGCCTCGTGCTTTAATATAATTAGCTGTCTCTGAGAGTTATGCTTTTAAGCTCACCGCTTTACGGCAAAGATGAGATCATGTTCAAGTTTTGCTTACAAAGTGCAAAAATGAGACAGCCCCTACTCCTCCAGTCCTTCTCTGCCATAGTTTCAGCCAAACGCCTCCGTTTCAGGTGTCAACGTGACGCCATTTGCTAACTCGGCTTCAGTTCGAGGGGGCAAGGCAGAGGCTGAGCCAAAATGGCAGCAGTCGGGAACACTCTGAGACTTGGCAGCCTTGTGTCTTTTCGACAGTGTATGAATTAGCAGGTTGAGTAGAACCTGAGCTTTCTCGCTCCAGCTGAATGATGTGGTGCTGAGAGTGAAAATGCTATTAATTAAACCCTTCGCCGCTCACCCAGTTTGCTTCATCTGAAGTCTCAACAGGACAGTCACTTCACTTTCATTTATTCATTAATTTTTATTCACTGACTGGTAAAACTTCTGTGGCTACGGTTGCCTTTTGTTATAGTTTTTATATTACGTATTTTAGTTACACTATTGCAACTAATAATGTATAACAAAAAAATGTATAATTCCAGTCTGTATAAACAGGTTTTAGTCTGTACTTTTGACTTGATCCTGGTTGTGGCAGTGTGAAATGACAAAAAAGGGGCAAAATGCAGAACAGCAGTGTGCACAACACACTCCCATTAAGCTTCATATCTGCTGCTTTAGTTTAGCACTGGAGCAACAAAATTGGTTGTCCAATTGTTTTCTGTAAATATATCCCCAAATCTTCTAAGCCTCTAAACATCAGATATGTATTTATATTTCTGATGTATATTTATATAAAGGTTTAATTATAATTCATTCCCCCTTTTTGACCCTCATTTGTTGGTCTGTCTGAGTGTGCAGCTGTTGTATGTTGCACCCTTGCTGCACCTATAGATGATATTTCTGTGTACTTAATGTGTATGGGTGGGATAAAGTTGTGCTTGACTTGACTAGCAAAAACTGAATGAGCAAGAACTGAAAGAACTGTGAATGTAACTCAGCATCCATATGGCTGCATGATGCCCGTGCATGTGGACTGCACTGTTGTGTCTGACGAGTATGTCATACAGTGTCCTAAACCACACTGACGAGTCTGTGCCACCTTATTGTAAAGCTGGGTGGAGGATGAGCTTGTGGATGGAATTTTTGAGGCTGTGTTTACAGATTAGATTTGGGTGAGGATTTACTATTCTGGTGTTTGCTAGTTCCTTAGCTCCAGTTCTTCTTTTAGCTGAACTATATCTGGGGTATGTAGGGCAGCTGGTGGTCTGGTGGTTAGGGAGTGACCCCTGTGATGAGAAGGCTGTAGGTTTGAATCCCAGGACTGCTTGTGGCACCACTGAGGTACCCTTGAGCAAAGAACCGTCCTGCACACACTGTTCCCCGGGTGCTGTGTTCCTGGCTGTGCACTGCTTCAGTTGGAGAATGGGATTAAGCACAGAGAAAGAGTTTCACACTGTTCACGCTGTGTGTTGTGGTGTGTTCACACATCCCTATAAGGGGCCACTTCACCTAAAAAAATAAATAAATAAATTGTAGATTTTATTTTTGATTGTGCTGTATTTTGCCTGTGAGAAGTTTAGGGACCCTTCGCTTTTCACATTTTTTATTTTTGATCCCTTAATATGTAATATTCAGTAATTGAATGGAAGGTAGTACACATGGACAGAGTAAGCCCTAAAGTGTAGAAATGTGTCATAAAGGTCTGGACCCATCTGTATGTAGGGCTGCACGAACATGAGTATTACGAGTTAACTGCTATGTATTGCAATTACAATGCCTTTCACAATATTAAAGGGCCTGTATCATCACTTTTTTGGCATTAAAAAGGCTTTGTAAACATTGTTTCAAAAAATAAGCCACAAAAACACATTTTGAAATCATAGATTTGATGGAAAATATTAAACACATTTCTTCTTATACCCAATAACTCACATGGAGCTGTGATTGGTCAACCTGTCAAATACTGCGATTGGTTAGAGACCTTTTGTGATGTCAGTATTGCAGACACCGATATTGCCGTCACAATTAACAGACGATACTGCTCAGCCCTATCTGAGGGTTAAAAAATGAGCATGTTTTCTTTGTCATTTTATATTATTATTAAATAGAAAGCTAATTAGATGTCGTTGTTTTTCTTTGCACAAATTGAATCACTGAAAGAACATCTGACAATAGTCCTAGCTTGTAAATAATGCCAGAGCTCACATGTTTTATTCTCTTGTTGTGATGTCACTTTTCACCAGTCACATATTTCATGTGTTTAAACCACATTTAGGTCAATCGCAGAATAAACCGAGGTATTAGTGAACAGCTGTTTGATTGTGACGGACAGTGTAAGTGTAATGTACTCTTCCATAAGGTGGGAGACGGTCTGGTCTTTAGGCCTTAAACTGCAGGCAGAGAGCCTTCACAAAGGCTCACCCGAAAGAGTGGCATGTGATGTTCACCAGCAATCTCCTACATTTTCTTCTTCTTGTCTCCCTCTGATTGTTCTAGAGGCCATAAACCCAGCGTGACTTTTTGAAGGTTGGAGCGCCGATCAAACATGGCGCTTTGTCTGGTGCCCCTGCTGGGAAAATTACCCCCACGCCCTTCCATTACCCACGCTGGGGACATTTAACTTCAATTGCCTGTTTGAAACCTCTTTTTTTCTTCACTGCAATCGTACCTTTGTTTTCTCTCTCTCTCTTTCTCCCTCTCTCTCTCTCTCTCTTTCTTTCTCTCTCCCGTGGTCTCTCTCTTTCCTTCCACTTACATGTTCCCTTTTTTCGCTGTTTGATGATGAGCACCTGTATTGTCTGAGAGAGCTTTTACAGACTATGTTTGAAGCCTGCCAGCCCAGGAGTGCCAGGTTTGGAAGCAGGGGGAGCGGAACGCTACCCTGATTAAGCCTAATGTCGCCAAGTGCGCTGGAAGACAATAGCGTTCCATCGACTTCTTTTATTTTTTTATTTTTTTTTGCACTCCCATTTGGATGTGCCACCTGTTTTCGTTTAGTACTTTTTCCAGCAGCTGTGGCAGTAATTACCCTCTCTGCTCATATGGAGGGGCTGTGCAGCGCTATTGTTAAGCAGCGATAAACAAGATGGTTTGGGCCATTTGGAGAGATACGCATGGCCTCCTGCTCAGGCTCAGAGAGCACACCCAGACAGAAGCTCCTGCGATGCAGCGCATACGCTTTGTTCTGATTACGACTCTGACTGCCGAGGTCTTCATTTCAGACCACTGGCTGTTTGGCGGTTAGAAGTTAGCATCTTTTTTTAATCACCACACTAACGTCATCTTCCATCTCCTCTATGGTGTGTAGATTTTAAACAGCTCCATTCAGGATTGTTACTGATTTCACAGCTGTTACTGAATTTGTAGAAGTTAATATTTATTGTTGTTTTGCTTCACATTCAATTACTTAAATGTAAATAATTAATTACATAATTACATGGTGAATTACGCTGAGGGGTATTACGTGGGGTGGAGGGGGGTCTCAGAACAAACGATGTGGTGATCAGGAGTGCTGTTTACCAGCTGGCGCTCACAACGCCCAACAAATTGAAAACACTGCTACAAAATGTCTTTGTTGTTTGAAGTTCAGCAGATATTGAGCGTATATTTTCTAAACCGGGTCCCTCAAAGTTCAGCTCTAAAGTGATAATCATAATGCAATTGTGTTCATGCTGAAATAAGCTGGAAATGATTTCAACCGTAAGAACTGCCCTGTTCAGTCACTCTTACCCTTTTCTCTCTCTCTCTCTCTCTCTCTCTCTCTCTCTCTAATTGTACCTGGAAGCCTGGAATGCACATTAGTCGGAGGTGTTTAATATGCACTCTTTATCTGCAGTCATAGGGGCAGAGAAACAGCGGCAGGAAAATTCATGTTACAATACTTATCATGCACAAGCCCTCTTTGCAATTACATCCTTGACTGATTTCTTTTAGGCACTTAAATTCATTTCCAATGACCTTTATGTCTTCGCCCCATTCGGGCGAGAGAGCAGGAGAAAAAGGCAAACGCTGCTAATTGTTTCAGGCAAGGATGTGTCAGGAAAGTCTTAGAGGTTGTGTGAAAGAGGGAAAGGTGCTTTTTTTTAGACCTCTACGTTCTTTCTTTTGCTTTCTTTCTTCCTTTGTTTCTTGTTTCTTTGTACCATACCACCCCTCAAAAAAGTAAAAAAAAAAGATCTGTACAAAGCATAATTTCCATGCAGTGCCTGTGAAGTGGTAGGCAAGGGTGAAACAGTCTGAGCTTCCAGAACACCTGATGTTCAGATGCTTCCTATTTATGACTTAAGTCACCTCCAAACTTCACAACAGCACCCATCTCACATCTTATGAAAGTGAACCCCGCATCCTTATGCTGTAGCAGCCTCCAACACGTTGAAACCTCATTCTGTCTTTATTAAAACCTCAAGAACATCACATCTGAGAAGCTGCATTCATCTCTAAAATCTCACGAGCAGTGTCCTTGATCTTCACACCACCCGTCATCCCAGCATCTCACACAGCCTGAAATCTCAGCCGCTGACTTCATCCCAACTTAGTATTGCCCAATTCCAGATATGTCTGAGCTGTGGGTTCAATTCTAAAGAGAGGCATTCTTTACCTGCACCTGTGTGGAGAAAAAGATATCCCTCTGTCACTGCATCCTTCAAGAGTAAACATGCAATAATGCATTTGCTGTATTTGACTTTGGACAAAGTGAGGAACAAAGTAAAATATCACATTTGTAACAAAAAGTGTCTCAGAATGGATGTATTTTCGGAAGTGTGCACAAAACACCTTCTGTTGTTTTTTTTTTTTTTTTTTGTTTTTTTTTTTTTATTGCAAAAACTGAACACTGAGAAAACAAAAATGTTTAACTTTGCTGGACGTATAAATGTTACTGTTGTTTTCCCAGTAATTTCTTCTCACACATGAGTTGTCCTGGAG
>JBBPCY010000007.1:6487989-6503154 GCA_037974405.1 Brachyalestes nurse
CTCTCTCTCTCTCTCTCTCTCTCTCTCTCTCTCTCTCTCTCTCTCTCTCTCTCTCTCTCTCTCCCCCCCCCCTCCCCATGCACCCTGTCTATTCACTCTGCCCTACTTGCCACAATTGCCTCCCCTGACAGGCAGTGAAGCACTCTTTCAAAAAAAGCCAGCATGATCATAAATATCTCCAGCAGCTACATGAAAGAGTTTCTAAAACTGCAGCACTTCAAGGGCTCGAGGTTCCAGCCCCGACAGCGTGCGCAGGACAAATGAGCAACGTGGAAAAGTCGCAGAAAAGTTTAGCACCGGGAGGAAGGGGGCCATCACGATCGGCAGGCTTGACAGATAGTCATATTTTCTGTCAGTTGTTGTTTTTTTAACGCTCTTCTGTTTGCCGTCTCCTGGCTTGTCAGTTTATTTTTGTTTGGTAAACACATATCAGACGTTGTCACACCGTTATGAGCGATAAGGCGTCATTACACGGACCATTTCTGTCACTCTAAATGACACTGTAGAAGTCGCATGGCCTCCCATTTAGGAGAACGGTGAGTCGCGCAGTGATGTATGGCCTATGTCTGGAGCGCTAGGAGAGTGCTGGAAAAAAAGTGCCAAGGTGAGGACCTGACTGACAACGCGTACTGAATCATGTCAGAAAGAGAGTCTTCGGCAGCCACAACTCATTTCACTGAATCCGCCAAATATATCACCTGTCACTCAAAAGTAAGGACATGCAAGGGTCCAAGTTTGCAAGGTTACTCTGATAGTGTCCTCCTGGGGAGACACAATGATAGACGGCAGGGAAGAAGCCTCTGCTCTGGTCATTAGGCTGAAATCCGCACTGCATATTACTATTCATAGCGGAACCGGTCTCTGTGTCACAATTTTTAAAATTAAATTATAAATTAAGCCACGCACTTGTTGTAAATGCTAATAAAAAATGGAAAGCTGTCGTCTAGTAAGAGGAAGCTTTCCTTTCTACTTTACAAACCAGCATACCCTGAGAAATCTGCCTATCTTGATATGTCAAAGTAATTTGCCTCTGTCACTCAGAACACTTTTAGATTAGAAGTTTAGATTAAAAGTGGTACCTTTCAAAGCTGTTGATTTACAGAGTGAAATGTCTTCATGCCTAAATTGAAAAAAAGTTTATCCCCACTAAAATGTAAGAATCTCCCATTGTGCTGGAGTGATGCAAGTTGGAGCTCAAAACAGGTAAAAAATCTTACGAATATGGAAATGATTGATGGGTGGCAGATGCCTATTCTGATTTAGAAAGAAATACATGGGACAAGGAGCAAGAAAACAGAGTAGTAGTGTTAGCCAGAGTTAAGCAAGGCATTAGAATGTAATACATGGCATGAAATTGCTGCTGTGAGCTGTGAAAGCTATGTATATCATAATGGCAGAGCTGCTGAAAGGCACAGAAAAGGATTCCCAGTAATTCTGAACATGAATTGGTGGGATTTGGTGTGTTGCTGAGGTTCTCTGGGGGGTTGGTGATTTAGTGTACGTGGGAATTTATTGATGCTGACGTAATAAGAATCCTGAGCGTTCTGAGACACATTTTAAAGTCAGCCTCAGATCAGAAATGACCTTTTATTACTCATACTTACCCTGGTCATACTGAGAACAATTCATCATATCATATGAACTGCAAGGCTCATATGTGAACACACCATATCCGTACTTGCATAGTGACTGAATAGTTTATAGTAGTCACTGAATACATTGATAGTGCAGTAAAAAGGGTTAAAAGCTAAAATTCTTGTTTTACTACCTTCAGCCAATGTCATTAGTCATGGTCTATATCATCAGAAAGTGGCAAAAAATATCACTGACCAATAATATCATGTTTCACCTTCCTCTCCCACCATCAAGTGAAACACTCAGCTGGCTCACAGATCCTCCCTGACAGTGCAGTTCACTCGGATATAGGCTGTGTCCTGGTTTGGAAAGGGAAATATGCTGGGATTTCACATTGACTTCAAAGGGGACCAAAAGCTCTTAATTATAATGTATGTATGTTATGAGATTTTAAATAGTAACTTTGAGCCATTTCTCATGCAGTGTTCCAATATGTTTCTGATTGGCACCCGATGACTTTCCATTACCGGGCGTCTACATTAGCCCTGTAGCTCCAGTTAAATTCCCTAAACCTCAGACACCAATCTTCTCCAGACTAGTCATTTGCATTTGGTGTAAGTTTAAATGTGATTTTTTCAACCTTTCTCTTAATGGTGGAAAATGGTTAGAAGAGTGTTTTGGATAGAATCGATGCTCCTGTGTGGAGACTGTCACTAGCAGGGCTTTACTGTGAATTACTGATTGCTCTGAACCGGCTCAATATTGATTGAAATTTTCTTTCCGAAGGACATGTTCAGTTTGTTTAAAGAAAAAAGGAGAGAAAGAGAGGAAAACGTGGCAGTCACTGAGGTAAAGCAGTCAGAGTGATGGAGGGATAGGCTAGTTAATCTCGCTACACACTGCCATCTCATCGATCGGCACGCTGCGTCTCGCTCAGATTGATAGGTGGAGGTGTTGGACGACTGTCAGAAGAATGGGCCGCTGTCTGCACAAGTGTGTATGTATGAGGCCCACATGTGTACACACACAAACAGGAGTGATTCCTCTAACTGTCTCCCCCACTATATCACCTGGTGACATCCTCAACTTTTGCTTCCACCTGCTCTGTTAGCTAGTAACACTGGATCAAATTACTTTTCTTTCTTTCTTTTGTTCTCTTCCATCTTTTTCAGTTCTTTCTGTCTTCCACAGCGCACTTTCTCCATATTCTCTCTCTCTCTCTCTCTCTCTCTCTCTCTCTCTCTCTCTCTCTCTCTCTCTCTCTCTCTCTCTCTCTCTCTCTCTCGCTCTCTCTCTCTTTTTTGTGTAGTATGAGTTGTGGACATTCTCCTTCTTCATCACACACTTCTCTGTGATCGGGGACATTAGTGAGATCACAGGCTGTGCCTGGAGCTCTGCCTTAATTGAAAAGTCGGACTAGAAGCAGGAAGTCATGCTGTGTCGCAAATTGAGGGTCCCGTCGATTGCTTCTGGGCCTGCTGTTCAGTGGAGTGGCCTAGGTTTAAACTGAATAAATAAACAAATAAACAAACATGGGGCAGGGAGTTCAGGAAAAGGGACATGAGGGTGACGAGGGCATGCTGGGACTTCACCTCGCCGTGGGGTGCAGGCGACTGCCACTGTTCAGGGAAGCATCAAATAAGAAGGAGGAGGAGGACGGCGGTTAATTTTCTCTCTAGAAAAGGCTGGTTGAAAGACACAGGACAGTTTGATGACTACTGACCCTCTTTTACTGTAAGGTGGGCAGTATGAACTTATGATACATCATCACTGATCACTAACATGTTCATGGAGGCTGCAACCTACGGAAGCTCTACCAACCTGGAGGAGCACCGCACAGCATCACTGACAAGTTCAGCAAGTGGCTCAATGGTGTTGCTGTCTCTAAGACCATTACCACATGCCCTGAACAGAACCAGTGAGTGACTTCAGAGGTCCATGTGCTGCTGAGAACCCAAGACACTGCTTTAAATTCAGGTTATAAGGTTGCCCCAAGTACAGGCCCAACCTTCCCTGGGCCATCAGAGCAGCAAAGTGCGCATATGCTCAAAAAATCTTCAGCCACTTACAGGACACATGGGACACGTGGAACATGTGGCAGGGCCTCCAGGCCATCAACTTCAGGTTATCTCCATCTATTTATGACCATCAGGCCTTCCTCCCCCATGCACTGAATCACTTCTATGCATGGTTTGAGGCACAGGAGAACGTGGGAATGAGTAACCCCAACAATCAGGTGCTCTGCCTAACCATGGAAAGCTGACAGACCAACATACATACCTGGGTGAGTGTTCAGGGGTTGTGTAGATCACCTGGCAGCTTACAGACATCTTCAGTTTCACGGACCAAAATTGGACCAGCATGCTTTAATGTAAGAATTCTGTTCATTCTTCTGCTCAGCATTCAACGACATCATTACTCAGCACCTAAAATGTAAAAAGTGGACATTTTTGTTATGCATGAACACATCACACCACACCCATTCACCAAATGAAGCAGTGGGCAGACAACAACTCAGCACTAGGGGAGCAGTGTGTGGGGACGGGAACTTGCTCAGGGTGCCTCAGTGGCAGTCCTTGGTTGAACCCACAACATTCTGATTTTGAGATTGAGAGACCTCAGTCAGGATCGGAAGCAACATCTCCAGGCCCACCATACTGAGCACACTGCTGTTGATGTCTACATCATCATATACGTTTGCTGATTACACTTCCATGGTGGGTTTGATCAATGGACATCACAAGGAATGACAGCTCATGAACTGGTACAGAACCAGCAACCTGTCTCTGAATGTGGACAAAAATATAGAGACACCATGATCACTTGCTGCTGAACATCAACAGCTCCTCTGTGGAAATTGTCCAGAACTCCAGGTTTGGGCATGTGAATGACGAGGGCAAAATCTCCAAAACAGAAGGTCTTGTGGGGTCCACTGCCAAAAGTGTCTACAGCGGTGGCTTTAATGTCATGGTTGTTTGGAGTGTATGTTAGTATATTCATATACATACAAGCGGTGTACTTGTTCAGTATATTAACACCCTGTAGCCACAGGAAATCATAATATCACTGAAATGCATGTAACAAATGTCTGAGGTCCCTGTATTAACTTTTACAGAAGAGGTAGTGTTTCCATTATCAATTTGAGCTTCATAAATCAGTGTGTGAGAAAGAATCCATTAGTTTCCTTGTGAATAATGAAGTGCACAGGAGATGTATAATTATCAACAAGCTGATGAAATGGAGGATGATGTCTGACATTTGGTTTTCATGATATTTAAAAAATAAAATCCATCAACATTGAGGTGGAAGTCTTTTTATTCCATTTTTATAGGTTCAGCAGCTTGATTCAGAAAATATCAAATGAATAAAAAAAGGAAAATATAAAAGAACAATGAGTGGAATAAGACAAAAGTACTGTAAACACAGAAAGGCTCAAATGGGGGCATTCTACTTTACTGTTTTAAGGCTTGTGAACACCATCTGTGTCTGTTTACTCTACATTTATAGACTATCCAGATTTCCCATGAGAGATACTAATTTGGATATGTATTATATTACTGTACTGCAAGTCCTCTGCCAATTATTGTTTTTTTTTTCACAACTACATTAAATCATTATGGGACGTTCATGACCTAACCTAAAGCATGTTATTGCTGTCTTTTCATTGCTTGTCAGTGGGAACTTGAAATGAATGCCATATGTTAGCCTTTTTCCCTTCCTTTAGATAATTTAACCCGACTTAAAATGTGAAAAAAAAATGTTTTGTCTATAATTTAGAAGGAAGGAAAATCAATATGCCTCATCAAAGCCGATTACATAAACCCAGGAAGCCGGCAGGCCTATCTGGTATTAGTGAGAGGCGACTTTTAGCAAGCTGGAGACTGACCGCATGGACTATTCTGAATGATTTTTTTTCCTGCAGCAGCATCTTTTTCTTAAAACAGATGGGTCTTATATCCATGACAGCATGGATTAGCTAATGATCTTTGATCAGTAGCCTTGGCTGTCATCGGAGGGTCTACTGGAGTGTTCTGTAAGTGTGGAAAGTAAAGAGAGCTAATGTTGTGACCCCTGTGCCCTGTAATTCACTGAACCACAGGCTGGGTTTTAGAGTGGTACCTTTATGTGGCTTACTCTGCCAGAGAGCTTATCTTTCACCATTATGCTGACTCGCCAACACTATATGGACAAAAGTATTGGGACACACTTCTTAATTATTGAATTCAGGTGTTTCAGTCACACCAATTGCCACCTGTGTATACATTTTGGATGGCGCCATGTTTCCGACTTCGTGGACATAGTTTGGGAAATGACATTTTCTATTCCACAAAGCAAGCTCCATAAAGACATGACTGGATGAGTTCAGTGTGCAAGAACCTGACTAGCAATCACAAAGCCCTGACCTCTACATGGCCCTGACCTCCAACACTTTTGAGATGAACTGAACAGTGATTGCGAGCCAGGCCCTCTTGTCCAGCACCAGTAAACGCAACATAATGCTTTTCAGAATGAATGTGCACCAATCCCCACAGAAACTCCAAAATCTTGTGGAAAGCCTTCCAAGAATTGTGGAAGCTGATATAGCTGCAAAGGAGGACTAACCTCATATTAAAGTCTGCATATTTGAATGTCATTAAAGTCCCAGCTGGTGTGATGGTCAGGTGTCACATATGGTCCATATAGTGTTTCTCCTCAGCATTTGACATTTAGCTGGACCTTTGATCTACAGTGTTAGGATGAAAAATGTTTGGCCCATTTTGTGGTGCTGCATGATTTTTGTGGTTCCATAATGTAAACTGTATAATGAAGTTTGGGATGAGGTGCATTTTATGTTGTATTTTATCTGATCTACTTGTCGAGTTCTGCGCCTGCCACCTGCCGCCTAGCACCTGGCACCTGCCACATATATTTATTTACCATGATATATTACCTGTCAAAATGTAGTTATTTTTTCAAAATGCATTTAATTCAAATGTACATGTTTCTTTGCCAGTCTTGTAGCAGTCAGACATCTTAGGTGTTTATGCCACCAGCCGTCCACGTACGTAATAGAAAATGTGGTTCATCAGACAAAGCCTGTTTCTTCCATCGCTCCATTGTGGCCCATTGTAGGTTCCTTTAGTGGTAAACAAGGGTTAGCATGGGCACTCTGACGGTGTGGTACTGACACCTTTCTATTAGAGCCAGCATGAACGTTTTCAGCTACTCTTCTGTGGAACCTTTGCTCCCCACAATGGTTCTCTGGTTGTCCTTCCTTGTACCACTTTTGATAGGTACTAACCACAGCATACTGGGAACATCTCACAAGACCTGCACTTTTAAATATGCTCTGAAGTGGCTGTCTAGCCATCAGAGTTTGGCCCTTGTGAAAGTCATTCAAATTCTTGAGAGATGGCACTATAACAAGAGATAATCGATGTTATTCATTGATTCTGTGGTTTTAATGTTATGGCTAATGAGTATATGCTTAAAAATAAATAAAGAAACAAATAAATATTGATAGCTGTTTTGCTAATTATAGAATGTTCAAATTATAAAAGGAAATCTTATGATCAGAATTTCATCTTGGGAATTAAATCTAGATTTAGGCTTAATCTGGGTCTGCAAAACTGGCTTTTAATGTCTTTGTCTTTATGGTCATTTTTCCTTCAGCATATTCCTGCATTTCCAGTGTATTCCAGTGTTTTCCTAGGAGTCTTGGAACTGTATCTTTGGTGGTAAATGCTGTATGGTTTAAAGTGAACAAGTGTTTCGGTTTTGGTTTGCGGGTCAGCATTGATGTTGAACTTCGGGGAGGGGGGTCTCTTCTCCATATGCAGAGCAGCAGGGGGAGGCATCAGCTCAGGATTTCACATGCCAGGATGTTTGAAGTGCTGCTCATAAATGAAAGATGCTGCCGGAAGGTTGTCATATATGTATATATGTGCCCAAGCTTCTAGCGTGACATGTTCCGTATACGAGCTGCACTTCAAAGCCAGTTTCCCTGATGTGTCTTAGCCGTCCACGAATCATGACATTCCAGTCACGACCAAGCAGAAACTTTTTTGTTTTTTTTTTCCCGCTTATTTGTGTGACTTACAATGAGGACACACAAGATGGCCATAGTGCCTAGGTCTGTCTGCAGGCACTGGGAGTGTGTTTGTTGTTGTGGGAGGCGACTGTTTGAGGGTCGTTTGATTCTAGCGTGACAGGAAGCAGCAGCAGAGCTCTGGGCCGTCCATACATGCCGAGGAGAATGGAGTTAACAAAAGCATCAGTTACTAACACAAACAGCTCCTTCATAAAACACGACTGTCCAGAGGAACGTCGTGCGCAATGCCTTTGCTTCTCAGCCCCATCTGACCCGAGTCGGATGGCCTCGAGATATACGCGTGATGTTTGATTTTTGAAATCTTGTACAAACAAAAACCCAAGCTGTTTAGCAAGAAGAACCTTTTGTGTAGCTGTTTTGGACTCTTGAACACATTTAGGCTTGTTTTGGCTCCCTGTTTGTTTCAAACGGCACAGAATTCTTTAATAGTGTTACATCCAAAATGTCTTATTTGATTTTCAAGCCAGTAGGAAAAAATAAAAACAGTAACACCACGCTTCACCACTACCTCTCATCGACCCCACCTATCTTTGAATATAAACACTCACCAACCACAGGAGCCCTCACTGATACTGACTTAATGATTTGCCTAAACTTTAAGGAACAAAGATGTTTAGGGGTTAAGAGTTTATTAGTTCAGTGAAACTAAATTACATTCATCCTAAATTAAGCAGTTTCCCCTAAATTACACAGTCCTCACTTGTAGTTGTAGTCCATAATCTAAGATTTAGTGTGCGAGCTACCAGTCTAATGCAGCCAACAAGTAATGAAAGCTTATAGCCTTTCATCATACCACCTTACATGGTGAAACTCAGTGCAGTTGGGAATTTGAGGATTTAGATACAATCATAGTATGATGCCAGTCTGTGAGCATCCATTGCTTGTTAGTCACATTAGCTTTGTGGCTTCAGTGCAAAACTGACATTTAACACCTCTTGGCTGATCAAGTACATTTGAGGCAAAGGGATCCTTGAGTAAATCTTTAGATATGAATAGTTCAGTGGTTATTGTATAAAATAGCCAGGGTTTTCATTGCAATAGTGTCATATTTTGCGACTGTCTGCCCTCTGTGCTCTACACTCTCTTTAATGGGCAGAAAGTGAGAAATGCTTCCACCCACCTCTTCTCTCCTCTTCCCGCGCACTGTTTGCCTGCTCTGCTCCCTGAGCCTGACTGGCTAATGGATCTAGACAAGGTGCAGAGGAGGTGTCAGAAGGATTTGTCAGTCGCTAACGTTCTGAAGGTCCTGCCAGAGAGAGAGAGCTTTTCCTTCAGGAACCACCAGCTCAGTTTTGTTTGGCCACTCAGCTGCTAGTCAGACAAGTGCGTTTACTGAACCTTCCACTGTGGTCATACTGCTCATTAGTTTAAGACTACAATAATACACTGCTTATACTAAATAATAGTCTTTCTTTAGATTGAGTTCTCAGTCACTATCCTTTATATACTAATGCCTCCCCTTCCTTAGTAAATCAGACCTATCGGGGGATAGGTTTGATTGTCATAGTCCAGTAAATATGTCATAATACTACTACTACATTCAATAAGAAGAGAGTGATCTTACAAGCTTGCTAATTAACAATATAACTGTGACCGCTGCAGCTCTTATTTACTTATCTGCTTATTTATTTATCCACCCATCCCTTATTCACATTAATTATTTTCAGCTTTCAGATGTGTAAGACCGAGCGTAAGGCCAGATACCACTGAGCCGCCCTCATGCACAGAACTGGGCACTCAAAGGTCTGTTGATGGAATTGACCTGGCTGTCAATAGGAGTAAGAGAACATGACTGTTTTAAAATACAGAGCCAATTAGGCGTGTGTTCGCCATGACAGAGTGTCCCAGTGTAGCCCTGCAACCCTTTGTAGAATTTCAGATTTTTTTTGTTCCATCTTTTGCTTCTACCACATTTTGAGGGTTTTTTTGTTCTTTTTCCCAGTAAACTCTTCAGAACTTTGAATGGCTTTGGTAGGTGTACATAGATTTTTTTTCTTCCCCTTACCATCACCTGTTGCACACATATGAGCAATTGTGAGCCCAAGCTTGGATGATGAAAGTTCATGGACAAGTCTGCTCTGGAGCCTGATCATGTCTGCAATCTGCTCTTAAAGCAGGACAGCTTTGATTCAGTGATGCAACTATGCTGCAACTAGCATATCAGAGTGAGGGCTCCTCACACACACACACACACACACACACACACACACAGCCTCCGGTCAGCCTCTGGGGTCAGTCTAATCGATTGCCTGCCCTGACCCTCAGCACTGCTGGCCCTGCCTTCAACAGCAGCTCAACATCAGAGAGACCTTCAGAGAGCGGTGGATTTAGACAAAGCAGCAGATGGAAGGCTCCTTCAACCCCCTCAAACTCCGTTCATGAAATCAAATGAACACGGTTGATGAAATCAAAGGAAACTTCACTCATATTTTCTTCATGAGGCTTTAATTGCCACTTAGACCCTGAACTGTCTCTTGTGGTGTCTCTGTCTCTTTCCTACAGAATAAAGGTTGGTTGAAGTTTTAGAACTTACCCAAATCGCAAAACCCGGATGGCATGCGGTCCAAACTGCCTCTTTTTTAACATGGAATCCTTGCTCAGGCATGTGAACTGTTTCGCCATCAGACGAGCTGGACATTTTGTCCTGCTTGTCTTGCAAGGAGGTTTAATGATTTATTAATGAACGTCTGGAGCAGCTGAATGCTAATCACAGTGCTGTTAATTTCTCTGCCAATCTGATTAACTGAGTGAAAGTTAACGAACTTTCACTGATCAGAGCTGTCCCTTAAGACGGGCCTGATTGAATTACCTGTCGCTGATCCTGGACTCCTCTAGAATGTGGCTGGGGTGTGGGTTTAAGGGGGAGTAAATGTATGTGTATGTCTTTTGGATTTCTATCTTCTTTTTATGTCCTCCTCCTGCTTCTGCTTCTGCTTCTTCTTCAAAAAAAAAAAAAATCTCAAAAAGCAGTTTTCTGAACCATATTGTTTTCTTTGCAATTTCAGTCTAAAAATGTAGGTAGTACTGACATGAAGGTCAGCCACCATATTCCTCCGGTCCCCTAGTCTGAGAGCAAGCAAGGAGAGAAAGATTTGCATGGGTTATAAAGGAAATAGCTGTAGATTGAAGGCATTGAGATGTGAAATGAAGACGCTGACCTTTCAGCAAGTAAATCACCCACTTCTGCCTTCACTGCTTTGAGCTTTAGTTTTGTCTTAAACTTGACTGAGACAGGAGTCTCAGTTAAAGTCTGTCTGCGAGCACTCATTACGAGATGCCATTTAAAGCAGCAGGTATCTTCTACTCTGCACTCTCAATTTGATACGGCAAAGCATTAAACCCTAATTCATTTCCATTAAAGTAAATTTGTCACTCTTGGACGCACTCTGAAATTGAATGCAAGTTGTATCATTGCTTGGAGGAGGCCAGGGTGTTTTTCCCTCTGGTAGCAGTTACATGCAATTGCACTTAAGCTGGTAAAATTGTGAAATGGCACTAATAATGAAAGTAAGTAAATGTGTCATTGCGATTCTAAACATGCGTAGTCAAGGGGATTGTTAGACGTTCCATATAGTACTGTTTTTGTTTTGTTTGTTTGTTTGTTTTGTTTATTTGTTTGTTTCTCTTTTTTTTTTTAAGTATAGACCTATGGACAGTGCAGACATGTGAGACCTCCACAGTGCTACAGCTGAATTAAGCACAGTGTTGAGTCAGCAGTCAGTGGTCTTGTTTAGAGCCACACTGGAGCATTGGCCCATTCAGTCTAAGACAAGGAAACTTTTTACTAGGGCCACTGGATGATTTTGATTTCCCACAGACATGTTGGCATTGGAAAATCCCACCAATTAAAGTGGAATTCCACCTTTTTAAATGTCAGCATCATTCATTCATTGAGATGTAAACAAAGCCTGGTTTCATGCCAAAGGGTGCATTGTAGAGAGTTCCTTTAATTGTTTCTCTACAGAGTCGGTGACAGGAATTGGGGGTTTACCATACAAATATAAACCCTTCATGTTTTACCCAAAGCAACCAGTAAACCTGCACATTTTCTATGGGTCCTATTTGGCATTACATGTACAGGCCCACCATGAACTGATTTAAAAATATACATTTTAGTCCAAGATCCAAAAATAAGGAAATAAGGTTCCCTTCAGTGTATTTAATGGTTATATATTTACAGATGATGTACTATATATGTATATATATTCTACCAGTCATTTCAGAGACTGCTAAACTTAATGTGTCACCTACCCATTTCTGTCACAGCACTTCAGGGGCATCTTGAAAATTTGACAGAACCGTATAACTAAAACTACATGTGTTTGTTTCATTCTTGACAGTCTTTAATTATCTCTATGACTGATGTTCTTGTTTTGCAGGTTTTCTTTTAGTTCTTGTAGTTCCTTAAATTCAGTATCATTCACAACTGTGCTTCTTACACCTGAGACTCCTCGTCAGTGGAAAAGGATTCCTCTCATTTGAGCTGCATCACACCTCAAGCTTCAAAACATGTGCTTTTGCTGTTCCAGCCTGTGTTCTGCACTCACGCTCTCACTGCAATCTCTCTCAGGTAACTACCAGCTGTCCCCCACTGTGAACATGCCTCAGGATGACACCGTCATCATTGAAGACGATAGACCACCTGTGCTTCCTGCCCGTCTGTCTGACCAATCATCTTCCAGCTCTCACGATGACATGGGCTTTATGGCAGACGCGCCGGCCTCCTGGGCAAAGGATACTCTGAATCAAGATGAGGGGTAAGATGTCCTGCGCTGTGGTGCGACTGCTTTTGTGGAAAAATGCTCAGAATCAGAGTCTGTGCGTAATAAAGTTGCATCATCCTGCAACTTTAACTTTACTCTCATTTTCTTAATTCCTTATTCTAATTAAAGACACTGTATGATGTTCTGTAATGTGCCTATGATACACAGTCATGCTGTTTAGTATGCTGCAGAAAGTGCTACTGACAACACTGTTGTTGTTTGGCTGCACTGTATAAGAAGCAAATAAGAAGCTGAATGTAGTTAGAATAATACCTATAAAAATAATTGTTCTTTGCAGCACTACAGCTAAAGTGCACACGTATGTGGAAATTCTTCTCCTAAGTGAGTACAAGAGGGTGGCATTCGTCAACGGGCTCTGACTGAAATGTGTGTTCTCTGTAGCTGAAAGGTCAGAACAGTTATTCAGTTGAAACAAATGAATGCAGAGTATTAGATGTAGTTAATCAAAATGATAAGCATCCCTTTCCCTGAGAAAACACGCATGACTTTCAGATGACATCATGCACTCCCACTCTCTCTTGTTACCAAATAAGGTTCCCTTAACATCTCTAATACCTGAGCCAATTTGTCTGTGTGTGGGTATGTGTGTGTCTGTGTGTGAGTATGTGCGTGTGACAGAGAGAACTTGAGCTTCTTTACATTATGCTCAGCAGTGATCATTTGTTTTTGTGTGTTTGTTTGCATATTTAGACAAAAATGCCACGCAAAAAATAAAGAAATCCAACAAACTGCTCTCCAGAATGCTGCAATAATAAACAAAAACTACATGTTTCTTTTGTTACTGAAGTTAAAAGTAATGTTAGACTTTAAAAAATCTTAATTCTTAGTCTGATTGGAATGTCCCATTCACTAGCTGGATCTGCGTTAAATTGAATGATGCAAAGAAGCTGGGTGGATGAAGTGCCACCACATCTTTTCACACCACTGCCTCATAAACACATGAAAATAGCTGCTGTTTAAGTAAAGTGACTCAAATAAAATAGGAGATGGCTGGCTATTTAGCACTATGAGTCATCCTAATTATGCTATGACATTTCAGTGTAGGTCCAGGGGCAGCGTGGCTCATGTTGGTTTCCGCATGAAATTGTACCACAGATTTGGGCAAAATCAAAATTGTCTGGTTACCGAATGCCTGTGTGTGTGTGTGTGTGTGTGGAGGGGTGTGTGGGTGTGTGCGAGTGTGTGTACGGGTGTGGGCGGACTACAGAGACAGGAGAACGGGAGCTGGTGTGGATCACTGGGTGTTTTTAAATACTGCGTCCAATTATTGTCCAGTCTATTAAAACATCACCCTATTGGTCCACCTTGCAGATGTTATCGATTATAGCTCATCTGATGCTGCCCTCCAGTCCTTCTTCAGGGGCTAACTTCTCCCCACAGGACACTGTTGGCTGGCTGTTTTGGTTGGAGGACTATTGTCAGGCCTGCAGTGACATAAAGGTGTTTAAAGACTCCGGTATTGCTGCCACTAGCAATGCACTGTGTATAGCACACACACACTCTACTACCACCATGTCACTGTGTACCATATACCCAGATAATACCTGCTCACTAGTGGTGCTGACCATTGAGATACAATCTGTAAATACAAAATATACCTACCCATATGGTAAGTGTAACTGCAAAACTGGACAAGTAGATACATGGAAGGTGAACCTAATAAAGTGTCTCATTAGTGTATTTATGATTTAACGTAAAAGCAAGTATTTATGTGCCATATATATATCTGTCCTATACTGTGATGTGTGTCCTATATAACTGCCCCCAAAAGGAGCTGCCTTTGCTTTAAACTGCACAAATAGATTAGCTCGGGAAGCTTCATAGGCTCCGTCGTTCCACAGCTTGTTGTTTTATGACTTGTGGCATAACAACTTGTCACAATGGGTATAAGTTTAATTAGAGGCTGTTCTAAATCACAACAGCCCTGGGCTCAGAGCTCCACCATAGAAACTCCTAATGCATTAAACCCTTCTGAGAAACTGCTGTTGCACCAGCGGAGATCTACAGCATGATACAAATCCCTGTTGGTCAGCCTGCGCTGAATGAGGGATGAATGAAACACACTGGAGCGGTGATGTATTTATTGTGCATTGTGTAGTGTGCTACTGTAGGACATGTAGGCAGCTGTTGTGGGGTAAAAGCAGGTCCAGCAGGGGTTCCTAAACCGCACAGGCTTTGGAATAGCTCCAGGATTGCACTGCTTGGTCAAGGGCACATTACCGCGACTTTGCCAAGAGCAGACTTTGTGGTATCAGGCTTACACCAATCAGACGTTACATTAAAACCACCTGCCTAATATTGTGTCGGTCCCCCTCGTACGACCAAAACATGTCTGACCTGTCTTGGACTCCACTAGACCTCTGAAGGTGTGCTGTGGAGTCAAGGTGGTAGCTGCAGTCTTTTAAATTGAGAGGTGGGGCCTCCATGGTTCTATCTGAATAAGAACTAATGTCATTCACTTCATCTTTCAGTGGTTTTAATGTTGTGGCTGATCAGTATGTATTGGTGTGTAATAGATAAACTGGATAAGACTGTAAATTGTGGATGAAACTGGGCATTGGGTTCAGCTGCAAGAGTGTTCATTGGAGGAATGTGTAAAGCTGCATGATGTATTCTTGTTGGGTTGTGTAAGTGTGGAGTTTCTGTGTGTGTGTGTGTGTGTGTGTGTGTGTGTGTGTGTGTGTGTGTGTGTGTGTGTGTGTGTGTGTGTGTGTG
>JBBPCY010000007.1:6553647-6564123 GCA_037974405.1 Brachyalestes nurse
GTGTTTGTTTGTGTGTGTGTGTGTGTGTGTGTGTGTGTGTGTGTGTGTGTGTGTGTGTGTGTGTGTGTGTGTGTGTAGTGGGGGTGAGATGCATGAATCATGCCTATCATTTCTGTCAGATCAAAACCATATTCATCTATTTACTTATTTATATATTTATTTGGCTGCCCTGTGAGAATGATTCATAAGGGGTCTGACATTAATGCACATTGAATTTATTAATCTCCTAATAAGTCATATACCTAGACAGAGATACACGGTTTTGATATACAGTGTCTACACTCTCACTGACTACTTTATTAGGTATACTTACCCTGTATCTATGTCCTCAGGGCTGTATGTCTTAGTTTTGCAATTACAGACCATAGCTCCCTTCATTGGTGGTCAGGACCCTGACTGGACCACCTCTGAGCGGGTGTTATTTGAATAATATGAGAATAATATGGTAATGTGTTACACTGGTACCAGTGTGTCACACAAGCAATGTTGCTGGAGTTTTAAACACTCTGCTCTCCTCTATGTGCATCTACACTAATACAAAGTTGCCAGAAAATAGTTCTGTGCAGGATACCATAGAAAAATCATTTCTAGGTTCCCTACAGAGCCCCTTCAGTGAAGGGCTCTTCAGAGGACCATTGCTGTGAATGAGATGTGAGAGTGTGAAGATTCTTTTTGGGAGAACATTTACATTTTTTTTTACTTAAGCATATGTGTGTGTGTGTGTGTGTGTGTATGATGTGTGTGCTCGTGTGTGTGTGTGATTCGTGTGTGTGTGTGCGCGCGTGTGTTTGTGCGTGCGTGCGCGCACGCGCATGTGTTTGTGCGTGCGTGTGCGTGCGTGCGTGTGCGTGCGTGCGTGTGCACGCGTGTGTTTGTGCGTGCGTGTGTGCGTGTGTGTGTGTATGATGTGTGTGTGATGTGCGTGCGTGCGTGCGTGCGTGCGTGCGTGCGTGTGTGTGTGTTTGCTCATGTGTGTGCGCATGTGCGTGTCCATGCTCTCCCATCCCACACCTCCAGACCTGTTCCTCTGCTGCTGGGCTTTTGTTTTGAAGCCGGCAGGTGTTTAGGTATTCATTAGTCCTAGCTGTCAGTGTGGCTGGGGGTGTGTGATGCTTAGTGATGGCCCATTAAACTGTGTTTTTGTGCACTGGAGGCTGCTGCACGCTGCACTTTATGATGAGCTGAATTGTAGTGTGTGTGAATGGCATATTAAGAGCTACCTGAGGAGACGTGAGGAGACATGCTCTCCCCTGCAGGCCTCTCTCTCACACACGCAATGTTCAGTGGCGCTAGTGCTTCAGACCTGTTTGTTGATCAGTACGTTTCTCAAATTCTAGGATATATAAGGTTTATACACACACACACACACATATGCATGTATTTATTTTTGGAATTTGGATATTGTCAGCTCTTTATAAAACCTGACACCATAAATTAAATTGAAAGCTGAATATAGTGCATGTTTTGCTTATTGATTATTATCTGTTTATATGATCTTTCATTCAGTTTCACTTGAGCTAAAGTTGCAGAATTGGGCCAGAACTCACTCTGGCTAATTGAAACATGGCCTGCTGTTACCTAGTTCAACCCCTCACCCCTCCCCCTCCTTCCCCAGACACAAGCAGATGCATGCTCAAATAAATGATAGTAGTTCTGGGAAGATGTTGTGTATTTAACTGTAGGTGTAAACAGAGGTTCCCTTTTTTTCTGAACCTTTGGATGAATCATCGTGCTCTGGATCACTGCCTCAGAAAAGACAGCGCAATGTTCCAGACAAAAACAAGTTCAGTTTCAGATGTTTACGGAGGATAAAACCTGAGCTATAATAACAGGATGAGGACTAGATTTGCAGTTGTTTTGCAGTTGTTTTTCAAGCCATATTTCTCACTCATGCTTTGCCTTGCCTCGATGAAACCACTGTGGTTTAGGCATGCTGTTCAAACGATGCAAATTTGTACGGAAAAAAACTTTAATTTACTTGTTGATTGAAGCTATTGTAGCCTCATAGCTCCAGCATAAAACTAAAGAAGCTACCTTCAGATACCAAGCCTGTAGTAGCTGATTGGGAAAACTGGAAATTTGGATTTTGGTTAAACCATTGCTCAAATGTAAATCGTTGAGTTTCTTTAACAAAGTCTTAACAAAGTTGCTTCTTCTAATACTTTATATTACTTCAGTCCATTCTGGCTTGCTATTACACTTGTTCTGCATTTAAAAGATGCCTACTTTTCATTCTTCCATGTCCCTTTTTGCATACCCAGGTTTCCCTGCTTACAGTAAACTACCCTCAAGGGCCGAAATGACCTGAGCCAGTCTCCTTCCTGGACGCCCAATGTGTTCACTTGTTATTCACTCTAAGCCAGACTCAATCGCTGCCTCATTATGACTGTATGGATGAGTATGTGCCTTTCGACTAACTCGCCAAAGACCACTCACACATTGAATTATATATACCAGCCCAGCCCAGAGCCTGTCTGCCACCCTGCCAGCAGAGAGAGCAGCCAAAACCAACATCAGCCACTATAACTCATTCAGGCGGGCAACAGAAAGGGCAGCCGGTGTTGTCTTTATTTGTCCTTCAGCTAATGAAGTAGTTTGCGGCAAGTTCACATGCTTTTGTTCTTCACATGTTGCGAGTTAGATATCGGCCAGTGTTAAACTTTACCAGGGCATTAATTGGTGTAGCTTTGCTACAGATTGCAGCATGGTCTCAAAAACATGGGTTGTAAAGAAAGTGGCCGCTTATAGTCACGCATGAACACACCACACCACACCGTGTGAACAGTGTGAAATTATTTTTTCCAAATTTAACCCGTTCACCAAGTTAAGCAGGGGGCTGCCACCACTGAGGGGCATCCAGGGAGCAGTGATGGCATGAAGGGCGTGCTGGGACTCAACCCCCTGCAGGGGCAACTCCCTAATCATGTTGTGTTCTTTTAAAAAGATCACCCAGACCTGACTGCTTTTTTAATAGCTGAATGCAGTTAGCATTGTGTTAGCCGAGGCCTGCTACTGTTTATCACCTTAGCATCTTAGCAGTATGAATAGCTGGCTGTTATAAATATTCTCGTTTGTTCTTGTGTGGAAGGAACTGCATTGCTCTGCATGTTTTGAAGCAAATGACGCCTGGGACTGCGTCTGGTTTCAGGGGTCACCATAAGCAGTCCAGTGTCAATAAAACCCAGGCTTGAGCGTTCATCAGACACACTTCATTTGGTAATAGCAATTAGACTTAAAGCCTGGAGCCACAAGGAGATGAAAAGGCACCATGTGTGCTCTGTGGGGACGAGTTCTGTCTCGCTTTATTTCATCTGCAAATTGATGTCTGGTCCCTCAGGAATTTCCAGCAAGGGTTAAACTACTGAAAGAATTACCCAGTTAAAATTATTATAGATGAACAGGGGCTTCTAGGCCTCATAGCTTGCAAAAACAAAACTTCTTCAAAATGCAGGTTGTGTAGTGGCTGCCTGAGATTTTGTGTGTCTGGGGGAGACAAGAAGTTTGAAACTCTTTCAACCCACTCACTTATTGATGCAGATTTCTCGCAGTGCTGTCAAAATATGCAACCTGTCTTTCTTTCTCTGCCACTTGAATGGAAGGATGGGGTGGGTGGAGGAGAGCCAGAGCCGATGAAAAGGAGGATGCATTGAAGGAGATTTAATGAAAAAGTCCTTGAGAAGTACTGCAGGAGTCTGTCAGCGAGTGGGGTGACAGATAGGGCTGTCGCTGTTATTAGTATTCGTATGGTGGACTTTCTGTACCCAGACTGGAGCCATTTGTTGATTAATTAATCAGGTAATGTACAGCATTGCAGGGATGAAAGCTGCAGCTCGGACCTCTGTCTTTTGCATAACCAAACAGAATAGCCTGCAGTCCTTTTGCCCTGACCGAGACCACCCTCCGACCACAGCGGCGTGGCCAGGGGAAGTCATTTAGGCAATGGATTTGCCCGTAAAGCAGAACAATAAACATATTTGGGGAAAAGGGTTTCCCATTTCATGAATATATTCAATTCGGCTGCCTTAAACTCAACCCCGTCTAAAGTAATTCTATCAAGTTTAACTGGAAAGTTCGTGCTCCCGCTGTCTCCACTGAACCATGGTATGAGAGTTAAAGAAAACAAACATAGCTTATGGTGGTTAGGAAGCAGCGTAACTTGGAAGGAGCTTGCTCTCAGGCAATTGACGTACTCCTTTTCGCTGGTTGGAAATAGAAATGGATTTCTGTTGTTGATTGAATGGGATTTTTTTGTAATCAAAGTGTGCTCTTGCTGTACTCGGTTCAGGGGCATCACAAGAAAGCTACTGAATCGATGAAAATGATTACATTTATTGAGCTGACCAATTCGTACTCATACTTTGCAGATCCATACATATTCTGTTATTGCCGTGTCTCTACAGAGATTTCATTACTGGCATCAATAAGCTCTCTATCCTTAAATGAAATCCACTTACACACAAAAACACACGTTCCTGGACAGAGCGCAGCTTAGAACAAAATCTATAGTGCCATTCTAATACTGGCCAGTGGTATTAGCATGTTAGTGGTTTTATGGTGGTCATGACCACAATCATCATTTTTTGCACTTTTTGCTCTGTTTTCTCCAAGTCACTGCTAGCACCGGTATGGAAATATTCTAGAGGAAATGACATCAGGAGGAAGTCTTGAAAGAGCACTATATCTCTAGACAGCTTCCTCACTCAAAGGGCTGGGGTTGATAATGGCCCTGACCTGAAGGCCAACATCAAATAGTGTTCCACTGAGCGAGCAGCCAGTCTATACCACATCCTGACCTGAGACCAAAGACCGAGGAAGGAAGAGTGATTAAGATGTAAATCAGTGAAGAACAGAGTTAGAGCACATTAAGTTTTGTGTTGTCTTTAGAGCACACACATCCATTACTAAAACATAAACATATAGACTCTCTCTCTCTCACACACTCACACACACAACAAAGAAGCGGATGCAAAGAAATGCACCTCCACAGACAGGATTTCTCTCAAATTTATACTCCGCTCTACCTTCCAGTTTAGCGCTGTTAGCCAGAGTTGCCGCCTCGTGTGAAAACTGCAGTAGATTTACTGTGTCAGTCCGTCTCTTAAACAGACACACTTCCATCTGTCCCAGAGAGAAAAAGTTGCGAGCGATGCTGGCAGACTGAGTAGCTGAGCTTATTTTCCGTTCGAGGTCTATTTGCATCTGCCTGTTTGGAACGTGTCCTCAAGCTGACAGGGCCGTGAAAGCTAACGCTGTGCATCATGTGACTTTTCATTTATTTATTTATTTATTATTTATTTATTTAGGTGGAGGGGGGATGAGGGCCTTCAGGAGAACTTGTCACTGAGACGTGCCATAGATTTATTTAAGCTGTAGTTAATAACAGACCAGTGACTTGACAGAAGGGAAAATAAGCTCATATTGAAAGCTGATTGTACTTTATGAATTCTTCTCTCATTGGTTGTTCTACTTTTTTGCAACTTTATTTCTCAGAAGAGGCATATCTTGGGTGCCACACCTGCTCAAACCCAATCTTGATAAGACACACCGCATGCCAGTTTAATTTCCTTAAGCCATTTGAAGTTTGTTTTTGATGATGAAGGAAGAAAAATAGGCTGGCCAAATAGACCAGCCCGTTGCTGCATTGAACCACTAGACGTTTTTGGTGACAGTAAACGTTATTTCCTGTTCATAGTTCATTGGAACAAGCTAAAAAAACAGATTCTAAACTTTTGATCAATGCCACAATATTTTTTGACATTTTGACATCAAAAGTTGAACACGTACCCAGAGTACATGTGTACACAAGTACTCACATGTATTTTCATTCGGTCGGTACAGAACTGAAATGTGGATGAAATACACTACATCTACATGTAATAATTAAGCAATTAGAGCATGACAGGAAGTTTATCACAAATAACATCACAGCTGTGATTTGGTGGCAAGTTGGTTTCAAGTTGAAGTTCTGATTTTATTCAGAGTAACACATCAAGTTCTGTTGTCCATCTTGTTTGCTGAATTATCTTTTAATTTCTGAATGAGTTCAGTTTATTCTGTTGTTTTGTTGTCATGGCTGACATCTGAAAAGACAAGACAGAACTACACAGAGTGCTGAACGAAAGAGAGCGCCACACAAGAGCAAACAATACAGTATCAAAGGACAACATACAGTGCAGTCAACAAAATGTGGTATTAGTACTACTGTCATTGAACACAGTTTAATGCAGTGGTGCCCTAGTGGTTATGGGAGTTGCCTTTGCGAACAGAGGGCTGTGGGTTTGAATCCCATGACTGCTAGTGGCACTACTGAGGTACTCTTGAGTAAGGTATCGTCCCCACACACTGCTCTCCGGGCAGCTTGCCACTGCTTCACTTGGTGAATGGGATAAATGAATTTCACACTGTTCACATTATGTGCTGTGCAGTTGTGTGTTCACACGTAACTATAAGGGGCATTATAACAGTACTAGTGTGAGTGATTACAGTATTATGACAGATACTGTATTCTAGCAGCAGAGACATTAATTGTACAAAAAGTGCAAGGATTGCAGTAGGAGTGGCAATAAATAATTGTATCAGTTTGATGGTTCATAATTTGATGTAGGCCTGCTGTTCTAGAGGCTGACCAGACAGGTTACAGATGAAATTTTACCATATGTAAGTTATCAAATGAGTTCATTTTTTGTTTCTGTATAAGTTAAAGCAGAAAACTATAGCTGCCTACAGCGTAAAGTGAGCTGCTACTAAGCAGCTGGTGTTCAGTGGAATTCTACAGTTATTGTGAAAAAAAAATAATGCTGCTCTTACAAATAAGAGCACAGGCAGAGCACTTGTCAGTCAGATTGTGTTGTTAAAACTACCTGCTGTGGTACGTCATTAGGATAGTATCCACAGAAACACTGCAGACTTCAGTGGGTTCAATGGGTTCTCCGTTTTTTTTTAAGGTTTGGCAAACACCGCAAAGACGAGCGAATCGGGGAGAAGATGGAGCGCAAAGGCTCAAGCAAGAACAAAATGGAGGACACCCAGGCCACGGAGGAGGAGATGCAGAGGATGCGTCTGGAGAGGGAGCGGTGAGTGCCTGCATCCTGCTCCCACTGCCCTGCAAAAAGCCACAATTGAGCCAAAGCACCGCTTGCCCACAGAATTAGAAACCTGCCTAATTAAGTAAATGGGGGTCTAAAAGGGAAAGTTCTGGGAAAGCGCTTGCCTGTTGTCAGTATAAGGGCTTTTATAAGAGTGCATTAAATTGATAATTTATAGATTGTTTGTCCTGTTTTGTTCGGCTGAATGGGGCCGAGCTGCTAATGGGAGCTCTTGGCTGGCCCTGGCTTGTGCATTGAATGCACCCCATCACTGTGGGGGAATTGAAAGCTGTTAATTGTTGCTTTTTCAAGGGGCAACCTGTCATTTCCTCATCAGGTAGCCAGAAGAGTTTCTGTTGCACTGTTCAGGACTTCATAGCCAGCACCAGTTCAAACACAACAAACTGCAGTCAGGTGGCAGTTGACTTATTTTGCTCTACATATGACCTGTTAGCTTCATAATGATTGCTAAATGACTTCTAGCTTGTGTTAAATGATGGTTTAAGATAAATAATTCTGATGTTATTTATGACTGTGCGCGAAGTGTTGTCTTTATTATGCAAAGATTTTATATAGTTTTTACACATTCAGCTTATTGACACGTGACTGTAATTAACTATCCTCATACTAACAGCAGCTTTGGCCGCTTTTTGCATTGTCCAGATTTGATTTGAAATCAGCCCACACACCAGCCAAACATTCCCCGGCCTCACTCTGCCACCCATTCAACCGCAACAATGCAAATGGAAAGTGTTTACATCCCACGCGTCGTTCACAACAGTACAAATCCCTATTAATTTTTCACACACAAGACGAAGACAATATCAATGGCTTCCCCGTATGCTGAGAAGGCTTGCCACCCTCTATTATTCTGCAGAGCCCCAATGAACTCAGTTATCAAGCCACTTTTGCTAATGGAGTGTAATTGAATAGCAACAATAGGGGCAGTCCAGGCCTCCGTGGAGAGAGCACCCATGGCCTGCAGTGACAATGAGCCCGGGCAGCTCAATGGAACATCTGGAGCCCATTATCAAAGGAGCCGGCCCTGCTTGTGACGCTCTCCACCATGGGCACAGGGATTCAGGCTCTGGCCTCCAGCCCAGGCCTTCACCAGCTCTTTGCTAGCACAGAGAGAGGATGAAAAACTGGGAGATATGTAGGAATGAAAAAGGGAGAGAGAATTAGGAGAAAGAAGGAAACACAAAGTGAGGGAACTTTCCTGGAGACTCCTCTGCAGTGTTTTCCACCCAGAACTAACTGCTGAAAAGCAGCAAGCACCGCACAAGTCTGGATTTAGAAGACACCACGATGCTCACATTTCCATTTCCATTTGTTTCCATGTGTTCCCTTTTGGGGGGCTGCATAAAGTTCACATTTCCCAAGAAGCCTTTATAGGTTTTGTTTGTGGAAGTCTGGTGGGTTTGCATCTCGGTTTAAATCGAGATTTGTCATATTTTTTTCTGTTTTTATTTATTTATTTCTTTATTTCTTGTTGTTATTTTTTCCCACCATGTCTGACTGCGCTTGAGTTTTCTTCTAGTTAATGGAAGTGAATCCTTGAGGGAAATCGTCCCAGCAATAATAATCTGCTCCGCCACCGCACCGTGATGTGATATTCAAAGCCATGCACTGGGGAGACTGACAGCTCTGAAAATCAATTGCAGCTGTATTTTTAGGTGTCTTATTACATAGTGAGACGCAGGTCGGACGGACGTGTTTGTGTTGGTGTGTGTGCATGTTTGGGTGTGTTTGAACCCAAGGCGCTGAGAGCATTGATTGATTACAGGGACAAGGCCATTTCTATGTGCTTATGAAATTATGGATCGGCTGATGGCTGGTTTTGATGGGGAACCAATGGAGGTATGGCAGTAAGAGTTGCTAAAACAAGCTGTGGGGCTTCGGGAAGAGGCAGAGCCCAAGGATAGGAGCAGGAAGGAGAAGGAGGACCTGGCATGGGCCGCAGCCAAACGCCGCGCTCCCCTGACGCGCCTGATCGTTAATTCGAGCTGATGTTTTGACAGCAGCTTTTAGTGACTCAGAGGGGAAAGTCAGTGCGAAAGGTTGGCTGGATTAATTCTCCATAACCCGTCGTCATTAGCCTATCTATTTCTGGAAGGCACGTCGCTGCCCTGATTTTAGTGCACCTGACCTCTAAGATGTTTATGAAATTCATCTCTGCCTCTCAGACGTCGGTGCTTTAGGGCTTACACTGGTATATTTCTGGGTGATTTAAGCTCTGCAAATCCTCTTCTGTCACTGTGGTACGTACGACAGGCACTGCGACAAAAATGAAAACTGGGAGGGAAAAAAACACCCAAACATTTGAAAATGATCTGCTTGCACTAGCAGGCTTGATTTGGGCTGAAGTTGATGGAGTGTCGTCATCAGTGGCATTTGTTTTGCCACAATCGAGTAAATTGTAAGCAGCTGCTGCCCCCCAGTCCTGCGCCGGTCCTCCAACCGCCAGCCTTTCTATGCCTCATCAAGGGCTCCATTAAGGCCTGGAGAGGCCCTCTGTGCTGAAGGAGGGGTATGGCGGCCCTTGTGGGGGCTTTGTTTACGCCTGTAGATGTTCACGGTCTTCTCTGTCATTTCTTCCCTTTTTTTCCCCCTTGACTGAGGGGACCACCATGGCGGGGCTCCACTTGGAACTCTTGCTTGGGAAAAAGCATGTGGGCACAATCTCAGCAGGAGTTCCTGAGGGTTCTGAAGCTGCCCAGTCAGGGTGGAAACTGAAGAACAATGTACATCACTTCCTTTCAACTGCCGCCGTATGTTAGCATGTACAGTATGCTCTCAAAAATAAGTCTTTTAAAAACATTTTATCAGTATACAAACTTTAGGCTTTGTTAAGGTGATTCAAAGCAGAACAGTTTAACAGCTTTCAGCAATTTCCTCCAGGATCAATGAAGTTTTATCTGATTCTAATCCTGGTTTAAAAGGTTTTTAAAAGACTTCACACAGTCACACCTCAGATACATCCACTACCAGTCAAACGTGTTTTGCGCATGGTAGGTTTTTTTTCACTAACCCATAAACTGCAGATTTTTATTCTTGTTAAACTTTGTAAAATTGAGGAGTGAACAACTATAAATGAAAATGCATCAAATAGAACAAGTTTCCTTTATAACATCCTATTAATTGGTTGTGTGGTGAAGCATACATTCTAGACTGTCCTTTAGTGGTGCAACGGATCACTGTTGATCCTTGATCCGAACTGATCTCTCTCCACGGTTCGGCACGCACGTGATCCGAAGATTCGGAAAAAAAAGTTCCACTGTATAGTGCATGTGGTCAAAAGGCTGCGCAACAACCGCTGATATCCGCAGCATTTAAGCAGCCCTTTGCTGCCCAGTCCAACCAGGCTAAAGCTATTACAAAAGCTACTGGG
>JBBPCY010000007.1:6564223-6577938 GCA_037974405.1 Brachyalestes nurse
AAGCAATGATACCTTAAACAGCATTTTAAGTTGTTTTTGATTGTGTCCACATTAAAGGAAATAATTATCATTCCCTAGTCTTGAGCCGAAGGTTTTTTTTTAATGGGTAAAAATACTTAAATAATCCGATCCGAACCGTGAGTTTTTTGATCCATTTCACCACTACTGTCCTTTAACTTTAAATTCACTCATTAACTGTTTCTTCACTTAATAGCTTGTTAAATATCAAACAGTTGTCTGGTGATCAACTATATAATTACTTTAGGTGGCTTTTTATTTGTCAGTAGTGATATGTGACTTTTTTTTGGCTAATAAAGGTACTCAGTTGGTGAACGTGCTGTAAAATTATGTTAGCAAAGAATATTAAGTAAGTAACATGCAAATATAGAAGATCTCAGTGTGTGACGGTAGTGTATATGTTTTGTGGCATCACAAAATGGGCTATAAGTGATTTTTTTTTAAAAAGAAATTTTCCTGTAGCATCACTCTAAAGAACCCTCTATAGCGCCTATATTTTTCAGTGTGTAGCTAGTCAGGCTATAGATCTGTATATTTATACACCTAGCATGCCAGTCCCTATATTGACTAGTCAGCAGAGTTTGGAGTGGTAAACATCTCCTTCCAGCCTCCCTGTAGCAATAGCTGCTCTCTTATCAGCTCGGCTCCACTGGGCTGCTAATCAGTGGCTAGCACTCCTCCGTGCCCAGCCTTCCTGCACCCGAGCCTTCAGCTTCCTCTCATTTGTTTGGATTTTTTCAAGTGCCGCCAAGCTGCAGACGCCTCTGAGCTCCGGTCCTGCTTCAGCTAGCAACTGCTATCTCAACTAGTGGCTTCCTTCAGCCTCAGCGCCCACACCAGCCGGAAGATCTACGATAAACATGCATTTAATTGTTTGCCGTTCCCATTGCTCTTACAGGCTGTTCTTTTTCTTCTATTCTATTTCATTTAACACTTATTGTCTGAAAGATCTTTGGCCTTGGCCCAGTGTTGTATTTCCTCTTTCCGCAGTTTTTTTTTCTTCTGTGCTTAAGCTAAACATGTGAACTTCCAAATTTCACACGCCTGTATGGTGTTTTTTTTTTAGATATTTTAGGATAAAGTTGTTCATTATGTAGACGAAAACTTTGTTTCTTGCTCGTTTATCAGCTGGAATTTTGATTTCTCTTCAGGTAGTTCCAAACTTTTCTGTTTGATGCATTAATGCATGGTAATCATTATCACGACCAATCTTTTTTCTCTTTTTTATTTCTTTTCTTTCCTCGTAGCGTGACAGTAATTGTGTTACAAAATAATTAGCTCATTATGCCTGGCAGTCTTTTGTAGCATTTCGCTGTCTGACTGGACCAATTAGCATGCAGAGTTCAAAGGCAGATGACACAGGCTGATTGTGAACCTGATTACATTTGTAATTATATTGATAGTTCGCTGGTGGCTAAAAGTGATTGTTAGGCCCCTTAGATTCCGCCAATTATTGCGCTGATGAAATTACATTCTAGACAGCGTTCTAGGCACCGGGGCGTTGTCAGATGGTTCTGAGTTCTGAGTTGTTCTGTCACTTTATTGTTATTTCACTGCTTGTTGCGGAGTTGAATGGGGCTGCAGGCTGAAGTTATTTGGTGCGGCATGTAAGCCCGTAAGCGTAGCATGAGAGATACACAGGTGCGATCCTGTTTTAAACATTACAGACTTTCAAACACTCTTTTTACGCTGGATGTTAAATATCGGTGCAGATTTATTCAGTGCGGAGAGGAAGGGCTGCAGGCTAGCCTGAGTGCCATTTCCTCCTCAGCACTGTTGAGTGTTCGCACTCGCAGACTTCCTCCTCCTGTTTCAGTCTGAAAAAACATCGCTTTGAGCACTACTGAATTGTTTAGAACTTTTATAAATACTCCACATGTAGTATGTCTCCCACTGCCAGACATGATGAATGTGTAATTCCTATGAAAAAAAAAACAACTTTTTGAACCTTTAGGTTATGGCCCATTTTTTATTCTCTGGAACATCCATGAGTGGTTTTGGCAGGAAAGTGTTTGGACCGAGTCCATTTTGGTCTGCCGGCGGCTTTTTGATAAGGAAACGATAAGAAAACTACTTAGATATGGCTGGGCAGCTCCTAACGAGCTGTTGTGAAAATGTGAGACGTCTTATGTGGATGTAGCATATTAGGGATGCCAGACAAGATCTAGACTGTGCTGATTTTGCTCTGTACTGCTGGCTCGTTACCTAGAAACCCAGTGGTTAGCAGCGGCCTTGTGCGTGCTTTTCTGTTTCCATAGCGGCTTCCTCCTCCACACAGTGATATACAGTACAGACGCAAGTTCAGAAAAAGCATTTAAGCCTTAATTACTCAGACATCCGCATGCACAAATGCATTTTCTCCCTCTCACCTCCACACATCCACTCAAAAAGAAACATTTTCTCTGTATTCTTTTGCACACGCAGAGAAACAGTTTGCACTAATTAGCTTTAGGCTCAAAAACTCACTAAGTGGGATTTACCCTCTCTGCCTCATGTTTTCTTTCAGCTCACTTTGTGATTCTTTTGGAATTACATGGATTTCTGAGTGATTGGCTTCTAAAATGTAGTCTGATCCTAAGCATTCAGTCATAATGGTAAATAAATACAGTATAAGGACCTATATGGTAGTAGATCTTCAGGGACGTGAAGAGATTCAGTGTAATCAGGCATTAAAATCCCGTTTTTTTTCAGCTGCTTAACCTTCATAACTAAATTATTCTCAACTGATATCAAGGAAGATGTCGGAGTTGTCGAATTACATGCCTTACATCTCTCTCACTTAGCAATTTTCTGTTCTGTTCTCTTTTTCATTCAGTCCTAACTTGAGCTCAGTCTTCACTCTTTTTTATTTTGGGTCTGTAATTGGTCTGTGTGTCTTAATTTGGTGTGAGAGTGAGGGTGGGGGTGTAATGAATCACCAGGAACTCCAGGAGTCTTCACTCAGAGAGAGAGACAGAGAGAGAGAGAAAATGGACAGAGCAGTAATCATGTTTAGCTTAGCCAGTTCACTCCTCTGGGCTAACGCCTTTGTGGGCCATTAATCGAGTAATGAAGTAAATAAGGGACAGTGGACTCTTTCCAAGCTGGACCCACCTCCTATCCAATCGAGTGCACACTAGAGCTTTATCTGGACCTGAAATCTTAATATGTACTGAATAATGCCCTCACAAAAAACCTTGACCCATAGCAACAGGTTTAGTCTTGAGGGGCATGATGTGACCTCATAAATGGAATACTCGTAAGAGGGTAAATTCTTGCTGCAGTGAAAATTGCAATCTGAACCCAGTGAAGTTGTATTTTTTCCCCCTCCATCACATCCAAGTAGGGAGCCCCCCCATGATTGTTATTCGTGCCTACGATAATGATGGCATTAGCACTGGGGTGCTTCAGTAGATGCGTATACACAAATTTCAAACTAAGGTAACATGACTGCCTTATTCACAGTCAAACGTAATCTTCAGTCTCTACATTACCTCACTCAAATACTTACTAAAACACACACACACACACACACACACAGCTGCTTACGTTCTGCTCATCCACTAGATCCACCTACTTATCGTCCCCGCAGGCGGAGGGCCAAATGAGTTTTAGTGTGTGACCGCAGGGCCGAGTCTGGCCTAGCCCTCTCACTCACTCTGGACATTATCTCATTCAAACACACACATTGCTCCCTCCGATTCGATTTGGCCATTATGCGGCGGTGCGCCGGAGGCACTGTCTCGCTATTGGGTTTCTGTAAAACCTGTCATAACAAGGAGCAGAGTTCTTCCGGGCAGTGAGGTGACATCAGTTTCTGAGCAGACGGCAGGTGGGCCAGCCTCGATGTAGTTTCACATTTCACCCCGTTTGTGTCCCGACATCAATGCCGTAGGTTCAAAGAGGGGGCTTCTTTAGAGGTTCCAAGACAAGAGACGACCCAGAAAGAAATGCTTGCCTAAGTCGGGATGTTAGAGATATGATGCCGTTTTTTTTCTCCTCATTATTGCTAGGCTATTAACTTCACATGACACAGATGCGCACACAGTTCTCATACAGTCTTCCTCAGAATTAGATTTACACAGGCGAGAAAGAGAACAAAATGAAGCTACAGTGAATGGCATTGTAATCGTATTAGGCTGGCTGGCACGGACAGAGAAATGTTCATTGTTGGGGAATTAGATCTCACTTATGAGAACGTGTGGGAACATCTCTCTCTTTTCTCTCTCCTGGAGAAACTCTAGTTTTGTCCCTTAGATATCACCACTACTGCCATCCAGCTGTCAGTCAAAGCTACTGTGATTGACAGCTGGCTGAGGGCAGGGGTCAGCTGCGTCCTGGGGTGGTGCTGAAACGAGGTGCTCTCAGCAGGGCATGTTTCTTAGAGTTGTGAGGGCGGATGGCTGAAGTGAGGAACTGGCCTCATTGTTGAGGCCCATTTGGTTCTAATAAGGTGGACAGGGTTGGGTGGCAGGGGTCATTTTAAGGGTCACCCTACAGAAGCGCTTCCCCTATCCACTCCAGACCCCCTGGCATGCCTGTATAACTCCTGTTCCATAAGATATCCTTTCCCAGTCACGCCCATGCAGGAATATGTACACACCCTTAAAGCTGCAATGAAGGCCCTCATTCACCTCAGCCTTACCAGGAATGTCCTGGGAAAACCGGAGCCAGTGAGTGAGCTAGAGGAAAAGAAGGGAAGGGTCGGCTGGAGGCAGATCAGAGGAACTCCACTCTTCCTGCTGTTTGAGAACAGGCCTTCAGGATGCATTGCTCTACTTGTCTCCAGAAGGTTTTATATTGCCCATTTTAGCCAATACACTGTCGACTGCACAGACCAGCTCTGCCTCTCCGCTCTGTGGGAGATTAACAGGGGAGGCACTCTGAGGAAAGAGGGCCTAACCTCTGCAGATAACTGATGGAAATGCACTCCCACAGGAGATTCCTGAAAGAATGTTGTCTTGAGGTTTTGCGGTGCTGCCTCCATCGTGGAGGCTGGCTTAATAGAGGAGAAGTCCAAGGTAAACACAGAAAGGGCAGGGCAGCATTCGAGCAGCCTTATAAACTCAGTAGGAGTTCTAAACTCAGGCAAATGCTAGCACTGTAGGAAGTCTTCCGTTATTGTTAAAACACCGATTATAAACCTAAAGTGTTTTGTTTTATGCAAGAGGTTGTCGTGTTTGGTGGCAGCAGTTGTTGTAGTTTTGTAAAGTAATTGTTATTTTGATGTGGTGGCCAGAATGTAAAATTTAAGCCTGGAAAATCTAACCCTCACCAGTTGTTAAAACCTTGTTAAAATTTACTTCCTACTCTTCACCTCACAATCACATAATGGGCTGTGCCTGGACGATGTGTCCATGGTCTAAAACATCAGATACAGCTTTGATTATTATCAAGCCCTGGATTAACAGAGTTACACTGCCCATCAAAAGTTTAGGGACATTCCTTCAGTTAAGAACTGCTGTACATTCCTGCATAACAATGACCCGTAATAAACCTCAGTTTTATACAAGTAAAATTTGGTGAGGAAAGAGCTAGATGGCCTAGGGTGTGTAATAGAACGGCCCAATTATTTAACCTTAGTTAACTGACTACACATCTTTCAGTTCTTTGTATAACTCTAGTGTTGGATTAAAAGGTACTGGATGTCCAACCAACTCTACAAAACACTGAGTCATTCTGCAAGTTATGGGAGAGCTTCTCTGAGGTATGCCTTGGAAATTCCCAGTGAATGTGTATACAGCGATTGGAACTGCTGAGGGAGGTTTTTGGTGAATTTTCTGTTTAATTGATTCAGAGTTCTCACAAATGTTTACATGTGATATTGTGTCCTTCAAAATAAACCTGGTTAGCATTTGGTTAGGGCAAACCGACAAAGAAAACAAACTCTTATTGAAAGCCACTGTGTTAAGGTTGACCAAACGCTAAACTGTGGTTGTATAGGATCGGATCTGGTAATTACCCAAGTCTATTCTGCTTTGTTCAAGGTCTACTGCAGGTCAAAGGCCCTCATAACATGGTGTGCCATGTGTGTTTGCAGGATCCAGGCAAAGACCAGAGAACTGCGAGAGCGGCAGGCGAAAGAGAGAGATTATGCTGAGATCCAGGACTTCAACCGTACCTTCAGCTCTGATGAGGAGCACACCTACGCAGGCATTGGCTCACTAGACTCCTCCATGGACAGCAGCCAGAGCCTGAACCAGCAGAACCCAGGGCAGGAGCGAGCCCACAGCCCCCGAGAGCAGCCTCTAGAAGCCCTGTACGCCCAGGTCAACAAGCCCAGGAACAGCCGGCCTCCTTCAGCTGACAGGTAGGAGCTTACTTAGACTCTTCATGCTCACCTTACACTGTGTTGGTTCTGTTGGTTCTGTTCAAAACCGTTAATTAAAATTATAATATAGTAGAGATGATACCATGACATTTTAAGATTAAAATGACAAAATGAAAGCCTAGGCACAAACAGATTGTGTAAGGAACCTTAAAAAGTCCGTCAGCCAGAGATCTCAGTGTTCACCTGGAGCTCAGTATGTATTCAGGGAAGAGACCATGAAAGACTTCATTAGAGTGTTAAATGGGTACATGTTACAGAATTATATTGGTTCTCAATTAAGCTGTTATAGTACAGGGATATGTGCAGATGGCTTGGTAATTTTGGATGTTGAGTTTTGAATAAAAAGTTTAACAGAGACCCCAATGGTTCCCAAAGTGATGTAACTGTCTAAGCATTGGCCACATCATCAGAAGATTGCTAGTTCAATCCCTGGTGGTGTCGCAGCCATCTGTAGCCGAGAGAACACAATTGACTTTGCTCTCTCTGGGAGGGTAGGATGGCCTTCGCTCTCCCTCCATCATCGTCAGACCATCCATCAGCTAGTAGAATGTTTTGGAAGAACTCATTTAAAAAGCCGTGTATTAAAAAAGTTTTGTTTCCCTACCTGTCCTTGACCTACAGCAGCTCAGGAGGGGCTGTCATAGCATAAAGGATCGCTCAGCTTTTATACCTTCTCCAAAACACCTCCTGCAGCTCATGTTAGCTTCCCCTTTGTTCTCCGTCTTTTCTGCCTATTGTGCATTTGAAAAAAAGAAGAGGACACGCTTGTGTGTCCTCTGGCATGTGACGCCGACTCTGCCTCAACGCTGAAGTCAAACAAATACAATAATCATGTTTCCCCGGCTGGTCCCGGCGGCAGGTCTTACAGTCAAGGTAAATCATCAATAATTCTCAAGGTGTGAAAATGTAATAACAACCCACCTGCTTTATTATCTCGGATCATGTCAAAATCCTCTTCCCGTCTCAACCACCTGAAGCACGCAACCAATCGCTGAAGATTCATCTATGTCGTCCGGGGAGAGCAAAGTCATCTGTATACAATGAGAACGTGTAAATTTAAGGGCAAAACATGAGCCTCTTTTCTTTATTTTCTCCTGGTTTCTTTTCGTATCAAGTAAGAGCGCCCGCTTGTGTTTCAGAAGTTGCTAAAAGTTTAATGTTGCTTTCCCAGCCTGATTTCTGTTGTTGTTGTTGTTGTTGTTGTTGTTGTTGTTGTTGTTGTTTTCTTCAGGTAAAAACTTAATCATCATCCTGAAGCATTACTGACACTTTTCCCACTGATAGTAATATTGTGCCAGTGCATTTTCTTTCACAGCTGATTCAGTTGTCAGTCTGAAACCTTAAAGTCCAATATTCTAACTCCCTTAATTATCATATAGACATTTGCTCTAGTGTCCATAGTCAATAGGCGTCCCATTGGAGTCCATTGTATAAAAGTGACTGCACTTTTTCCTGCGATGATGCCCTGTTGTATGTTTTTGCCTTGGCTTCAGTTATGGGCATAGATTTGTGAAAGGACAGTATTCATCTCTTTGGCTCTAATAGGTCTCAGTGGACTCGTTAAGACAGATGATAATTACCTTATTGAGGATAATTGAATCGAGCGGATGATTGACAGCTGCCATCCAGGGCGTGTGACCTTTTTAGTGGGCCGCAATGGGAGGGGACTTAGGAGACACACTGCTGCGGTTCTCAGCAGTAGCTCCTCCCCCTCCCTTGGGCAGTAGATCTCCCACCATGACCCCTCCCTGTGGTGTGACCTCACCGTCCATATGACAGCAGCACGCAGCCACTCAATAACCTGCTTAATCCCACTGCCAATACTTCTGGTGGTGCAGAGAGACCAGTGGTCGATTGGTAACCCCTGTGGATGCTGCTGGCCCATGGCAGCTTCAGCTTGGGATCAGCTCTTATAATGACTGCAGATTTAATACTGTTTGATATCTTTTAGAGCGTTTGTTAATTAGAGTCGAATTGATTAGATGAACTGTGCTGCCCACTGTATCTTTGGCTTCTTCTTTATACGCATATGCGATCACACCTACATGAGTAATATAAAGGCATGTAAACGATCCAGGTCAGCAATCATGCTACTGCATAAGATGCTGAACTGAAAACTTTTCCTCTTTTTTTATGAAGTTTTCTGCCTGCTTTAACCAAGTTAAATTGTGTCTGTGAGGGTAAACATTGCATACCATGATCTAAATGTCCCAGAATGTTTCTTAATGTTCCCTGCGAGTGGGAAAAGGGACAGAAGCTAAAAATGGAAGACAAGGAAAAGACGACGGCAAGGAAGAACGATGCGAAGCCGCCACAACATCTTATATATTGTTTTATCCCTCCTCCACTTGTAAGGGGTTGAAAGAGGCTGAGATGTGTTTTATCTGCTGCCCTTTGTTCTGGGTGTGCTTGGCCTGGCAGTAGAAAGCTGGCGCGGTGCTGTGTGAGGGAGCTAGTTGGCTGCTGGTTTGGATTGTGTGATAAACAGCTGCTTTTGTCTTCTCCACTGAATTCATCATCATTGTCTCGTTCTCTCTTCACGCCAGCGGAACCTATTTATAGCAACCAGCATAGTGCCAGTCTTTAAGGGGGAAAAAAGTGATAATGTGCACACACACACACACACACACACACACACACACACACACACATTCACACTCACACACGCAGTTGCCGCATGAAAGAACCTAATTACAAACAGATGCACCATTACCTCTCACGCATTTTGAAATGATTATTTTTTCTCTTTGGCGGGGCTATTTTTATATACTTTTTTTGGTCTGGAGGTTTTCCATGTTGGATCATTGACACACTTACTGCTTCATATGTTCATTAGAGCTGTGATATGTTTAAAATAATTAATCCTCATTAATCGCATTCGTTTGTGTAGTTGATCATGATTAAAGGCTTTTGTCTTACATTCCCAGATTTGACAGTAACGAAAGGTTGATCACTTTAAAAGCAGTGAATTATGTTAGAACTATATAAATGGACCAAATAGGTTACGGCAGAGCGTATTTATTATTTTCTACGAATCAGTGGCATTATTGTCGTCATTTGAAAACAGAAATCAGAGTTTCAAGTTTTCATCACCAGTTAGAGCAATGGTATCAACCCAGTGACTGCATACGTCATATATTTCATCAGGTTTTCAAGATGGTCTTCATTGACCTCCAAATGTCCCACATTTCTGCTCCGTCCATCGATATAGCTTGCCCAGGGGAACCTGAGGACCAATTTCAGAACCAATGATATACACTCTTGTGCAAAATTTTAAACACCTCTGGTGAAATAATATGTAATAATACTAATTGGTTACATTTATATAGCACCTTTCACAAACCCAAGGTCACTTTACGTAGCAAAAAAAAAGAGAGACAAAAAATATATGTGAAAATATGAATATTGCTGCAGGTAACAAGCTTAAACATGGCATTTTTCTGGGTTGGGGTTGGAATTATGTGCTGAGTATGACATATTGGAAAAAGCATAAACTATATGTGTTATACATTTTGTATATTCATTCATTCATTCATTTACTTATTTGTTTATTTATTTTATTTATTATTCAGCAAATAAACAGCAATTGTGCAGTAAAATGTTTATATTCTATTAAAGTATGTTCACTTTTGGGGATTTATTGTAGCTTAGAAAATCAACAAAATACATCAGATGACCACAGATACCCGAACTGTATCATACGTACAATAAGTGGTTCCAGCTTCGGGATTGTAGCCTCTCCCTTTCCTTCATAAGCTTACTGTTATAGTGGAGGATCCTGAGGGGATTGGGGCTTCCCATCTCGCCAATCTAGAGGTGCGTTAACAATGTTAAAAATGAATAATAGTCTTGTCATTAATGTGATATCTTTGACAGCCTAAATGCTCTTACAAATTTGTTTGATGGCTTAAAATGAGTTTGAGCAATTTTTATCATCAGTTATTGTCTCTATTATCCATTAATGTTTCCCCTCTTGTTTTCTATTGTAGTCTAAACAGCTTTTATGCTTAGATGTGTGTGCGCTGATGACTGTGAGGGTAGAAGTGTTTCCATTATGTATTTGTGTTCATTGTGCAGGGTGTGTTAGGCCAGCAGTGCTTATAATATAAACTTCAAAATGTCGAGAGTTTAAAATGCAAGAGCTTCTCAGCAGCAGCAGCAGTGTTTGTGTGAGTACAGCCTCCTTCTGCATAATTTGCAAGTGTTTATGAGAAATAATGTGATGGGACTAGAGGGCGGCTTATCTTTTCGCGCAATCTGAAGAAATGGAAATGCAAACGCTCCATAGTTTTTGTTTTGGACTTTCCTGCTTTGCATATCACTTGGAAGGATGGGTTTGTGGAATCTGCTGTATTATTTGTCATTGTGGCTTTGAAATTAATCGCCGGCTTTCTTTTTTTTTTTTTTTATTTAGCTCCCGAGGCCTGCAATCTGCATAAATGCCATAATGCACTTTGAAATGCATTCAGATTCCAGACAGTCATTCGTGGCCTCAATCAGCGCGGCCCGGCTCCCTCACTGAATCAAAACAAACAACAAACAACCTTTTGCATTTCCAAATGAAAGCTAATGGAAATTTCATGGTGTCAAACTCCTACTATAAAAAGCCTCGAACCACATACGAGTGTTGACTGTTCATTATAAGCAGCTGTGTGGAGTTTTCCCAAATCAGAGTGAAAAGAAGCCAGATACCTGCGCCGTGTATTTTTTTCTTACATGTACAAAAAAAGAAGGAAAGGGTTTTATCTCGTTGAGATAGGGTGGAGAGAAGGACTTCCTGTCCAGGCAGAAGGTGGATAAGGTTCAGGATCTGGGACAATTTTCTTTTGACTTCAAGTTTCCTTTGACTGGCTCAGGGAAGTGGTCTTGCTTACACCAGCGTATTTTGCAGGATTTAGACTTGAAGGCATTGTGCCATTGTGGCAATAAGGCCTTGGTGTCTTTGTGTGTGTGGGTGTGTGTATGTATGTGCACCATTAAGAGTGACATATGTAAACTATCTCTATCCTGATTGGCTGCCCTGAACTGCACCTCATTCACAAAAATAGTTCAGGCTGAAACTTTTCTTGTAACACAGCATGAAAATCTGGGATAAACTGCTGTAGACTCAGTAGGCAGATATGTAAATGAGTGTATTCTTGACATGACAAAATGAATTTGATGAATTTTAAACAGGCTGTTTTCACAGCTTTAGTTTCTGTATGGATTGTGGAGTGAACGGTACATTTTGTAACTTTAGCGGCGCTCACGTACTGCATGACTCACTTTAAAAAACGAAAAGTTTCTCTTTTTTGTATTGTTCCTTTTTTGTTATGACATTAAAAATTGAGAATATTTTTCTTCTGCTGCAGGAAAACACTTCAAAGGTTGAAGGTTTGTCACAACAGGGACAATATATTATATACACTTGCTGTTTTGTCAGTGAGCGGTCAGTGGGTTTCCAGCTCTAGTCGGCACATTCCAAGATGCAGCCATCGTGATATTTTTAATAAGGGCTATCGGTCAGCACTCATGGTTTGCTTCTGTCCAGACAGATAAACGCTCCGACTATAAAACCCCGCTGTCTTGCTGCCCACAGCAGAGCATGTGCAACTGAGTGGTCACAAAACCCATCTTTGTTTCTGTTTATTTGCGATGCCCATTTCCAAGTTGGAATCCCTTTCCCTTCAGTTCGGCCTTTACGGTTTTCTTAAAGAATGAATCTAATAATTGGTGCGATTGCCCGTTCAGCAATGGGACGTTGTGCGCGAGATGCCGTCTGCTGACTAGCATGTGACTTAGGCAGTGGTTAACAGCGTCAGCTTGCTTTTGGGGAGAGGGAAAGAATCTGAAAGTTTTTCAGACCTGCCCACAAGTAAAACTGATCAAATGAGAGCTTTTCAGACTGCTCAGGCCTAACGTCAAGCCTTGAGCTCAGCGTTTACTACAGACATAAAGCACAGCCCACGGCACTATAAAAGCCTTCTTTGACTTTGCCAAAAATGTTTCCAGCCCCATTAACTTCAGATTGTACTGAGGAACTCAAGCCCTCTGTCTGACGTCCAGCCTGCAGATTAGCGAAAGTACAGAAAACAAGTCTTCTGCAACCAGTCCACAGCTGTGCAAATAAAACCAGACTGTAAGCACAATCGTAAGTTTGGTTCATCCGGCTGTAATCATAAGGTCACAGGTTCATATAATGGAAAAAAGCCTGGGCTTCAGCGCTCCGGCACTCCAGCGCTTGTAAAGTGTCTACTTTTACTGCCACTCCATAGCAGAGCCACCCGGGGGTCCTCTGCGTTTACGACAACCCGGCCTGATATTGGTCCTCTTCATAGAATGAGCACTGGATCCACTATAGGCTGTGTTCACTTTGCAAGCCTTAATGTACATTCCAGCTTTTTTACTTAGAAAACATCTTTCTTTCTTGACAGTTTACATTAATGTTTGCAGGTCACCATACCTGTCATATGTAAATATGAACACACCTCTGCCCTGAAAAGACCCACGTGTACATATTCCATCAAAGTATTCACTTATAAATCTGATCTTGGACCCATATCAAAGTGCAAATTTGTCAAGCTTAGACATTTGTGTTCACACAATTCATAAAACTTTTGTTGTCAGATTCTTGCAAAACAAACCATATTCAAGCACCAGCTAAATGCCTGAGCAGCTGAAATAGAGCCAGAAATGAGTTGCTGAACATTGCAATGTATGTCTGCAAGTTAAACACTGACGAAAATTATTCCATCTACTTATTTATTCACACCACTTTGCTCTGTCACAACTAAGAATGACCTTGACAGTGCTTTTACATTTCTTTGGCTCAGCTCAGCTGAGAAAAAATGGCCAAATACCAGTGCATGTTTTCTTTTTTGTTATATATTTTCAGTCCAAAGGTCCATGTGTGTGGGTTTATGTACCAAATGCAAGATTATTAATCTTTTACATTTGCTTTACGTTCATGTTTGTAGGTCACTGTTTCTGCCACTAATGTGAACACACCTCTGCCCTGAAACGACCCACATTTACATATTTTATCGAATTATTCAGTTCTTGGACCTCATATCAAAGTGCAAAAAATCTGATTCATTTTCTGTAAGCACCTAATCCTTATTTTTGTCGCGGGTACCCAGAGCCTATCCCGGGGTCTACGGCCCTGGGGGTGGGGGCGCATACAGACACACCATTCACACACACACACACACACACACACACACACACACCATTCACACACACACACACACACACACCATTCACTCACACACCATTCACTCACACACCATTCACGCACACACTATTCGCTCTCTCACACACACACACACACACACACATACAGACACCATGCGTGCACACACCATTAACTCTCTCACACACACACACACACACACACACACACACACAC
>JBBPCY010000007.1:6591727-6605080 GCA_037974405.1 Brachyalestes nurse
TTGCAGGTTCACTCATCTCTCTGTTCTACAAGAAGTGAAACATGTTGGCGGACATTTCTCCTCTCTGCTGATCTCGCGGTGATTTTGGTGAATTTGTATGAAGAAAAAAACATCACTTCATTCCGGGTTAAAAATGCATTGTACGCGCGATACTGGCAATTTTTAGAAGAGGGGGCTTTAACTAGGCCCCTTAACCATGATGAGTGATACAATAAAAGTGCTCCTAGGTCGGCTACAGCCTGTCCAGAGACCACTTGTATGTAAGGGTTTAATGTTGGTGGAGTCAGTTACACAACGGACCCAGAGCCGGCACAACAGACAGGGGTGGACTTGCAATGTGTACGTTCAGGAAAAGTCCAGAGCGGCCGGTCAGCCCGAGATGCACATAACACTGCCCCCCGCGCACGGAACCACGGGCGCCAGCCTGAGGTGCGCATAACACGGCCCCACGGCCTGAATTTCTCAGCCGAGATGCGCATACCGAACAAACATTGTAACCATTGCTGGGACCATGTACACCTCTAGTGGTAATGGCATCTCCTGATGTTAGGGGGTTTCAGCAGGATTATTCACCCTGCCACACATTCGTCTCATAAAAGTGATTGTATACATCTGAGATGTTGCCCTGATGTTCTCCTGACCTCCAAATTCCTCAGACCTCAATAGCAAACACCGACTGTCTACCTCACAACTTAGAGGACGTTAAGAATCTGCTGCTAATGTGTAGGGGCCTTAGATAGCTGCTCTTTCCACCTCTCGAGCAAATGAACTTGACAGGCATTCAAATAACAATGATTAAATGTACACGTTTCTTAAGGCTGACTTTAGAACAAGCATTGCAATTATAACAGCCATCAAATCTGCAGTAAGGTGTACCCACAACTGTACCTGAAGTGTAGCTTGTTTTTTAAGTCATTTCTATGAATAAGTTTGTGCCAGTACAATATAGGAATACTGCGAAACGTGTTCCTAGACCCTGGATCCAGACATCAATGTGACATATACAATCTACCTAAACATTTTTGGGAACCTGGTGCGTTCCTTTATGGTATTGAAATTTCCTAATGATAGGAGGATAATGCAGGATAATGTGCCTTGCAACACTGTACCTAAAGGATCTGCAACTAACTTTTTAATGCCTTGTATAGCTGCTCTACCCACCTCCCACACAAAACAACTTCATAGATATTCATTAAATAATTTGAACTAACATTTGAACTAACTAAATGCAGTGCCATATCGTCTTTTTATCGTAAAAGCTGCCATAGCTATTTGTCAAAACTTGCTTGTGACTGCATAACTCATCACATAGAGGACGCAAATGCACATCTGATTTTGTATGTTGTTTGCGGTTGGACTGGCTGAATTTGGGCAGATTCCTGAGGCACTTCCTGCTTTGCTATGATAGATGTGGTTAGAAACCTGGGGCACTTGGTGGGTGCTGCTGTGGAGCAGAAGGATCTGGATTACACACAGCAGAGTATGGAGGTGGCTGTAATCCTGGAACTGCTGGGTTTTGATTTGGATAGACATCTGTATATGAAGGAGGAGGAGCTGATGGATCGGCTGGATACACAAGTGAAGGGTACAGTGGTGGAACTGGTCCAAACGCAGCAACAGGGGGACTGGGTCCATACCCAGCACCAGGGGGACTAGGTCCATACCCAGCACCAGGGGGACTGAGTCCATACCCAGCACCAGGGGGACTGGGCCCAAACGCAGCACCAGGGGGACTGGGTCCATACCCAGCACCAGGGGGACTGGGTCCATACCCAGCCTGAGGTGGAGGGTTTGGCCCGTAGGGCTGAAAGCCTGGTTGGCTCTGCCAAGGAGTGCAAAGCTGGTCTGCAGTGAAAATGACCACTGGAAATTTGATCTCTGGGTCACCAGCATAAGGGACATCCAAATAGACCTGAGACAAAATCAGAACAGTGTACTTAGTCAGTTGGTGAATCGTGGAAAAAGCTTAGTGCTTTCCTAAAGAACTCTTTAAATCCGGAAGAATTAATCTGGCATTAAGACTACAGCTTTAAATAACCTTGATTTTACATTTGGTTTTCAAAGACACAAAAACTTCATAAACTATATGAATAAGCACAAGACATAATCTATAAACCAAACTAATGAACCAACACCTTCACACAAATGAAATACATGACTGGTGTGGAAAAGTTACTCAGAGGTAAGCATCCTTTTAGGTGTAGAACTAGAGATATTCTTTTATTGTGGCAATATGGTTTTTTTTTTACACATTTTAGTTCTAGCCGTGCTGGATTTTAGCCAGAGTAGATCAGGTTTTATTCTCTGAAAACCAGGTGTCCCAATACTTTTGTCACACAACCTTCCATGCATATCTCGGCGGGGAATTTAAATTAAAAGACGGGTTAACCTTTTAAAGAGGCGAATATGGGTTTACCTTTACATTTCTTTAAGGGTAATGCATTAAACTGAGTTTAAAATGAAATCTGTGAGCATGTTCGGGGACATATTTAGGGTTACACTATAAAAATAGGCATTTTTAGCGAGGGATTACTGTACAGAAAACTTTACAGAATCCTGCTTGGAGAAACAGGTCTAAATTTCTACTTAAGTACAGTCGGGCTTTGAAGAGCAAACACTGCAGTTTGAATTTTAAAGTTGAAGTCACAGACATAAAAGCCTTATTAAAGAAAGACAACTGGGCACTGGTACCTTGAGTATGTACTCCAGTTTGATAATGCTACAGTTTGTAATAGATCGATCCAGGTCCGATGGGAGACACAGCTCTTTGTTGACGTTTGCCTTTGAGCCTTTTGGAATAGGATCCCCAACCACTTTGAAAATGTTTTTTGATCCAGAATTAGTGCGTCCATCTGCATAGAATGTCTGATGTTGCTGAAGACTGTACTTCACCTTGAGCTTGCGAGACGAAGAGTTATCAACATTGGTGGAAACCCTGATGACTTCACCTTTCAGAAAGAAAGCATCAAAATATACAGTTAAAGACTCCACTGAATGGGCTTAAGCAGCTGTACGTGAGACTTAAGGTGCTCTGGCCTTTTCAATTTGGTCCAAACCAAGACAGCAGGTGTGAAAAGAGCCTCAGACCATGGTACGGACCACCAAAATGTCTTGGCCCAGATCAAACTGAACCATGGTTTGATTCTTTTACCATGTGAAAACACTTTTTAGGATGTTTCAGATGTTCAGACCAATTACAAAGAGAGAGTCAGGCTATTGAAGAAAAAGAAACAAAGTAAAAACTAATTGCAGGAGCATAATGGAAGAGGAGGACACAACGTGTATAATTGTAAAAAGCAACTTGAAAAACTACAAAAATGGAGATACACTATATGGACAAAACTATTGGGATACCTGACACTGCATAGATAAATGGAATTAAATATGCATCACACTACCAGACGTGATGCTGCGCAAAATGTTTCACTTCTTGTAGTCAGACAGAACAGAGAGATGAGTGAACCTACAACTGATCTAATGTCAGATAGTGCTGTTTTTAACCATAAGCCCAGCTCAGTCAGATACAACATCACCTTCCACTGGCTGTGTAATGAGCTAACTGAGCGTCATGAGCTACATTTAGAGTCAAATCCATATTTCCAGTTATTTTGATGAGAGTAACTTAAAAGTAATGCAATAGTAGTGTAATGCCTTACATTTAAAATACAGTAATATTGTAATGTAACAAATTACTTTGAAATGACAGTAACAAGTAATTAATAACACATTACAGTTTTGAAGTAACTTGCCCAACACTGGTTGTCTGAGGAGGTCTTAAAGCACGTAGAGGCGTGGCCGTGGGGGATGAGACGAATGTGACCAACGACTAGTTCTTCTGGACTAAAACCGAAACGGATGGAACCCCTTCATCCTGGATATCGAAACAATGGACTCTAAGCATAGTTTAAAATGACTGCTCCATCAGTCACTTCTTACAAACTAAACAAATCTTGATACTGTTTACTGCTTTTCTTGTTTGTATTTATTCTAATGTTAACTAGTAGAAAGACACTTTATCACACGCTGAGAAAAATGGATTGAAATCATTTGTGTAGCTGCCTCAGACTTTTGCACAGAACTGTAAGACTCTGATCTCGTCTAGGTTCCCCTGGTGATCTTTAAGAGGGAGAAGGAGGTGGCCAGAAAGCTGGAGTTTGACGGGTTGTATATTACAGAGCAGCCGTCAGAGGATGACATCAAAGGCCAGTGGGACAGACTGGTCATAAACACACAGTGAGCCTATTGATTATTACCACACAAACACACAGACACACACACACACACACACACACACACATATACACATATAGGCGCAAACATACACACTCCATTATGGACGAATGTAGGTCAGAGAGATTGCAGTCTGTTCATTACTGAACTGTCTAATACAGGTTGGATTGGACACCTGAGAAGGTAATTACAGTGTAAATGCCAAGAGAAATGATTGGGTCACCATAGGCAACACCGGCCTGCGTCATCATTCGCCAGCCTGCAGTCTGTTTATGTAGCTGTGTGAACCTTCTCCTCTGATCCAGGTTTAGTTTTGTGCGGGTTGCGATCAGTTGAAGCTTGTTATTCCACCATATATCTGCCATAAAACCACATGAAGTGGTTTTGTAATCTCAAATAGACAAATGGCAGCTTTGGAATGTCATTCAGGAAGCCTGGAGAACTATTAACTTTTTCTGTAGACATTTAAAGTATCTATAGTCTCACTTTCCTAGCAGATTTTAAAGAACAAGTACTGGTTTTGACCCAGGATTTGTGTTCTAAGCACTACGAAACCAAACACCTTAATTTAAAAGTTCAAGAACAAAAAGACAAGAACAACAAAACAACCAGACAAGGCAACATTTAGTGCAGTCATCAAAAGATCTGTATCTTATATAAGAGTTTTAAAGGTTTAGTACAAACAGCCACTGTGTTAAAGGGGTCTGAGACAAAAAAGAGGCAATACTGCATCCATACAAAGTGGACAAAAGTAGATGATATAGTCTAGAGTTGAACATTTGTTAGAAATTGTGTAGAAACTGGTTTTTTTTCACTGAACTGGTCCTTTAATAGCCTTTGTGTTTCTGACACTGAGTTTTTTTTTGTCTGGTTTTCAGATCCTTTCCAAACAACTACTGGGATAAATTTGTGAAGAGGAAGGTGGGCTGGAATTTCTGGATAATGATTATTATTTGTGAAATGCATGGTTATGACCAAAGCCTTGGCGGTGGAGTGGTGTGTAGAGGTGGTGATCAGTGGTGTGTGTGTGCAGGTGATGGATAAATACGGGGAGTTTTACGGTCACGACCGAATCAGCGAGCTGCTGGGGATGGACAAAGCTGCACTGGACTTCAGCGACGCCCACGAGAAGAAGAAACCCAAGAAAGACAGCTCTTTAGCAGCAGTGTGAGTAACAGTGTGTGTGTGTGTGTGTGTGTGTGTGTGTGTGTGTGTGTGTGTGTGTCACTGTGTCAGATACTCATTAAAACTAACCTGATTAAACCCAAAGGCCACACCATGCCGACTCCAACACCAGGATGATAAACATCCACCACCACCCCCCATTTCTCTCTGTCTCTCTCTCTGTGTCTCTCTCTCTGTGTCTCTCTCTCTGTGTCTCTCTCTCTCTCTCTGTGTCTCTCTCTCTCTCTCTGTGTCTCTCTCTCTCTCTGTGTCTCTCTCTCTGTCTCTCTCTCTCTCTCTCTCTGTCTCTGTCTCTCTCTCTCATACACACACACACACAAACACACAGTCTTGCACTTTCTCTCATCTCATATTTAGAGATTGCTGAAACTGAAGGGCCCCAGAGGAGCTGTCAGTCACGATGTGCTTTCGGCTGATTGGCTGTATCGGTTCTGTATAAGAGATGATGCAGGAGACAGGGGTGCTCATTAAAGGCCAAAGGCTAAGCAAAGAAACTTCATTAATTCATCTTTATTTCTTTTTTCTTTCTTCTCTCTTGCTCTCTCCTTTGCTTATGCCAGACAAGAGAATGAGATTACGAGGAGTGCTTCTTTTTTCCCTCCACTTTTGACTTTAAGATGAAACGAATGCTCCTAGTGCCATTACTTGATCTATCTGAAACCTATTAAAGTGAAATGGGAATTCTAAAGAAGGAGATTTCCATAGAATGAGATTTCCTTCAGCCCCAAAACACACATCAGTCTCCCAATATTGCATTGGTTTGTTTGATGGATGAACAAAGCTGCGTGAATCTAAGCCTGGTTAATGGGTTTTTAATGGCACATAGTGCCATACATTAGATCCTATCATAAAGACCATGCTTTCCTATCTACATGAAGGAATGCTTTTGTCATTTCTTCTGTCTCTGGGCTTCCTCTTGTCAGAGGCAGAATGCTTTACTCTTACAAACCTGGAGGAAAAACAGTACACTCAGGACAAACAGCCTTCTTAAACTAATCTGACACCTGAGCTATCATGTAGCGCACTAAAGAACGATAGTCTCCGAGTCGAAGCTCATGAGCTAAATGAAAGCAGAGAACGTCATTTATAATGCTATTTATAAAGCAAATACTTCATGTTTTTTGATGGTAGCCAGTGGGACTGCACAATGAATCTTATTATAATCGTCATTGTGAAACATTTCCATGACAAACACATTGTTAAGGGCTGTGGTGATTACAGTGATTACATTACATGTGCACAGCAAGAGAGTGACATCATTACATTTTTGAGTCTAACGGTACATCCACTGCAACTTGAGAGAATGAGAGAGTTAAGAGCAAGTAACTTCACCACGTTGCGACGGAGCCATTTACAAAGTACACAGAAAACTACTGACCTGCATTAATGCTTTAAACACAAAGACTTTACTCAGTTCTCAACCTCACTGTGGTGTGTAAAATGTATACTAAGGTAAGGTTTGTTAGCTTTCTGTTTCAAGCCTATTTCTCTGTAAAGTGTAAAGTGACCGTTTGTCACAAGTGAACTCACCACAGCACACAGTGTAAACTACACAAAATTATTTTTGCATTCAACCAATGGTACCTCAGTGGTGCCACTGGCAGTCCTGGGATTCAAACCCACAACCTTCTGATTGCAGGGCCAACTCTCTAACCACTAGGGCACCAGCTGGCCCGTGAAATTCAGCCGAGCCAGCCAGGACTCAAACCTAGAATCTTCTGATCTGTAGTCAGACACATTTCCCATTGCACCACTGGCCCATCTGTGTTCTATTGTCTTCACAGTATCCAACATCTTTATCGAACATCACATTTTATGTCCAGATCATTCAGCCCTACTAGAAAAGTAAAAGTGTTTACATAAAAACATAAATGGGACTGATCTATATTCTATTGTACGTAGGAACAATTGAAATCTATGCCGAGCTTTAGTTTATGTCTGAAAGTAGACTGAGAATGTTATTTTGACTTATAATTGAGGGCATACTGAAGCATTCTGAAGTCAAAGCCACTGGTACCCTCAGGTCGATACGTGACGACGCATCGATGCATTTTTACACTGTTGAAAACCGGTGGACTGAGCCTGAAATTCTTTGCCTTGAAAATTTGAGTCTGCCTCCCATGGACTATCTGAAATTAGGTCAGAGGGAGGGAGTGCGAGGGTGGGGGTGGTACACGATATTTGGAGGAGATGATTTTTCGGAGCGAGATCAGAAAAGATCAATTCTCTTTTGGTAAATCACAGCAGTCGCAGAGCAGCTCCAGGTGAGAGGTGGGCGCTTTGATCAGCCGCAGCGCTCCCGCAGTGTGTGTTTGGGCCAGGGCTGCCATTTTGGGAGCTGGAGGGAGGGGAGGCTGGGCGTGTTTTTGAATCGCTTGGCGGGGTGTAGGTGAGAGTTTAGAGAGTGTTTGTTTATAGCGCCTGGAGGAAGCTAGCTGCTAGCTTCTCCTTCTAAGCAGACAGAGGGAGTGAGAGGTAGATTTATCTTTTCATGACACGCCTTCAACAGCCAAAAGTTGTACAGAAAGTTTGGCAAAAGCACCAAGAGTCTGTGATTCAGGTTAGAAATATGAATGAATGAATGAATGAATGAATGGGAATAGAGTGGAAAAGGGGGAAAGAAAAATATTGATGTTATTAGTGTAAATAACCATTGATCTTTTAAATGGATTGTTTTTTGTTTCATGTATTTGATTCATATTTGATGTAATCAGCTTGGATTAATTACTTTGGCACTAATGTAATGGCAGAAAACCATGCCTGAATGAGAACTTGAACTTGAGACAGAAAGCGCGATGAGGAGAAAGGAATGAAAGAGAGGGGAGTCTAGGATAAGGAGGCATTGAGAAGAGGCATGAGAGAAAGAGAGTGAACACCTGGATGGAAGGCAAGAGAGGGAGGGAGTGACGGATTAAAAGGGGACATACAAGAGAATGAAGCACCAGGTTGGGGGGTGGTGAGAGAGAGGTAGGGGGATGGGAAAAAAGAGAGAGATAAAGAGAGAGTTGTATCTCTTTGTAACAGAAGCAGAAGGGCTGCTTTCATCTGGAGCTTGATTATTAGTCCAGAAATCAATTAGGCTGTGCAGTCCTGTGGGCTGATTAATCAGAAGTAATTAGCCTGTAGGTGTATCTCTGCTGTCCTGCTCTATCTCTGCATGCCTGTCAGATGCACATTTAGATGAGTCCCCTCGTGTTAGACTAACACAATTAAATCTGTTATTGAGAGTGTGAGCTGTGTAGCTGAAGAACATGAGGACAGCGTGGCTGCTGCTGTCATTTCTAGATATGAGAAGGAGGTTGGTGGTGATATGTGGCTCATACAGAGAGAGTCAAATGAGCGTTACCTACCGATGAGGAAAGCTTGACCACAGCTGCGACATGGACACTGCAGATTTTACAGGTGGTAGCTGGGCTGTTTTCAGTTTCCACTTTTAATACCTCCACACTGCAATGACCAAAGCTCTTCAGTATCTTTACCTGTCTGTTGTAGATTGGATCAGTGATGGCGTACCAATCAAAATACTTTTACTATTTACTAAAATTACACTCTATATTTTACATTCAATACATTTACAACAAGTTCACATTTTGAGTGCCTTTATTAGCCAGAAAATGTTTCTATTTTTTTACTACTGATCTATAAAAAACACCTAATATATCTGCAGTTGCATTTACTGCATTTAGGAGACACTTTTATCCAAAACGACTTCCATTCCCTAACTACAGGGGGCAGTCTCCCTGGAGCAACTTGGGGTTAAGGGTCTTGGTCCAGAAGCAAGTATCCTACCCACCATGCCACCATCACCCCTTAAAGGAATTACAATGTGGATCACTAGGCAACTTAAGTGCTGAAACAGTTAATGCATGCATTTAAACTTAAAGGCCAGTCTAGAATTTGACTCTGCATCACCACACAACCAGATAACAGGATGTCAGACATACACTGTTGCATATTCCTTTTATATTTTATGTTTTATTGACATATTTTCATTTTTTAGGTATTCACTTTACAATTTTCCAGTGCTTAACAAGAATAACAATCTGCAGTTTATGAAATAAATAACTGTTAAAAACCTGTGGTGTGCAAATTGAATTATAATGGAATAAAATTGGGCCTGCATTAATGTAGCTTGATACCAAGTCCATTAAATGATGCCTTTATCAGCTCAGCTGATGGAATGCAGTTTTCTGATTTGTTCACACAGACTTAACCACATTGCTGTTAAACATAAAGCGGGACAGTGAGAAGCAACTGCCTCTTCTTACGACAGCAAGCAGAAAGACCACCGTTATTAGTGGAGGGGTAACACACTGGGTGCTGAAGAAGAGCCCTCTCTGTTAACCATTGTGCTTTTTACCAGGGGCTTATTTACTCCCGACACAACCTGTGGCCTGCCTTATCAGATGAACCGTCAGTCAAAGGCTTATCAGTGTACAATGGCCTTGACTGTGGTTGAGCTTAATAATGTAGAGCAGAAATGCATGAAACCTAAGGCTAATCTATGACATTTATTAATACGATGTAAGAAGCAGATGCTGTTATTTTTCTTGACCCTTCCCCTGCACCCATCTGCTTCACTAAACATGTTATTTGAAGGCTTAGTGAAAGGGATAGAGCACATCAGAAAGAGGGGAGAGAAAGAAGACTAAACAAGTGTGTGTGAGAGAGAGAATAAGGAGAGTGTGTAATCTTAATGTGGCTGGTGTCCAGGTGTTGAAACAGAGGATCACCTGTGGGTAGAAGAGCCAGCATGGAGGCCCACAGATGGGACAGAGCAGACCAGAGGATGAAAGGTTGGAGGGGACCTTTGGGATTAGAGTGTTTTAAGTAGCTGTGAGTGAGCCCGGAGAATGGAGAGGGTGTGTTTGCTTTCGTGAGGGACCTACTAAAAGAAAGTGCTATAGAAGTGTATGGAGAGGGAAGTCTGTTTTTAGATGGAGAAATAATGGTGAGCTGAGACCTATAGAGCAGCTTAAACAAGAAAGTGTTCTGATTTTGGAAAAATAATGACTGAAATAAATGTAAAACTACTTTCAGCATGAGTTAAAGTAGCACTGCTTCATCCGCAAATATACACAAAATCTACAAAAATATACATACAGTTACTAAGTGGGACAAGTTTAATCACAAAAAAGGGTTAGTAAATGAATATTAATGACCAAAAAAGTCAACTAAGTATTTTGCTTGCATTTGAAATGCTTAGGAAAGCGCAAATCTATTAAATATTACTTTAGAAAGAATTACTTCTTTTTGCCCACCTCTGCTCAACACTGTGAACTTAAAACATTTTTCGGAGGCACAGTCTGTAACACGTTATGTAGCTAAACAGCAGTGCTGCATTGAAGGCCTGGGACACAGCAAGACAATGTAGAAAATTTGTAGTCAAATACACAGCAAAGACTAAAGCTGATGGCCAGCACACTTAATGTCCCAGTGTGAAAGGAAACAGCTTTCTTGTACCAATGGCTTCAAACTGCAGCTTACAATGTAAATAATATATTGTTAGAATGTCTCAAAAGCTACCTGCACTGGCATTGAACACTGTTCTCTGTGTCTATTGTGAGTGACGTTTTCTCGTGTCGCTCTTTTTCTTGCTTGTGAATCTTTCTTTTATTTGCTTGCTCTGATGTCTGATGGCCGAATTGGAGAAAGAAGGACCAACAAGAGCCAGTGTTGGAGTACAGAACTGTGACAAAGGGCAACGGCCTCGGTGTGTCCTGGTCCTAAACAATGAATATGACCAAAATTCAACTTTTAAAATAAAGTTTTTGCAGTGGTACTTCTGTTATACTCAGCATAGTGTATCATGACACAGTTTATCATGACACTGATAACATACTGTCCTCCCCTAGAGGAAAGCGGGTATGTGTGTGTGGGAGAGACTTACCATCAGAATGCACTGATTTAAACCAAATGTGTTGTGTGTATAACCCTTGGGGGTGGCTGTTTAGAATAACAGGAAGCTCTTTAAGATATGAATGCGGGCAGTTTACAGACATTAGTCCGTAAATTTATAATGAAAGACAGTGTCATGCTTTAAAAAGCCTCATACCGCAGTGTGTGCAGAGTACCTTTGCCTAATGAGGGTCTCTTACGCCGATAAACAACAGGATTGAAAACAAAGCTGCCCACACAGAAAAATGCTACTTTGAAATGTAATAGGTTTGACCGGTGCGCGTGTGTGTGTGTGTGTGTGTGTGTGTTCGCTGCAGCCATAGCCGGTTGTTTTTAAGTAGACTATCTCTGACGTTCCCCCAGTCTAGTTTACTTTAGCCTCACTACTTGCATTGACTTCTGAATTCATAATAGGAAAACATAGTGTGCATGTTGACCTATAGATGTTCGTTTGCTGGGTGAAGGTGTACGAGAGAATGACTGTGTCATGAGAGCACATCTGTAACATAAGCCTGTGTGTGTCTTTGTGCTGAAGTGACTTTATTTATGAATATTTATTTTACTAACCACTTATGCTGCAGCCTTATTATACAGTTATTAAGCTCAAGACGTATTATTCAGTAATTAGCACGAAACTAATGTGTCTATTATGTGGTAATCAGAATGAGGAGCTGCATTCAGGCTCTTGCAGTTTTAAAGGGTTCCTACTGTAGCTTGTAATATTTTAAAAGTTAAATCACAAAGGCCATGGTCATTTGGTAAATGAATTGAACTGTGGAAACCAAGGTGTGTGTGTGTGTGTGTGTGTGTGTGTGTGTGTGTGTGTGTGTGTGTGTGTGTGTGTGTGTGTGTGTGTGTGTGTGTTTCTCAGTGGTTGGTTGCTGAGTTCTGGCTCTGCGTTATGTCCCCCTGTGGTGTGTATTGTTTAGGCAGGCCTAAGTAGGGATTAGTGGTGTGTTGATGGGTTCTGTCAGAGCACCCCGTGTGTGTGTGAGAGAGAGGGAGAGCCTCCAAAAATACTGGATATGAGAATAAGCTTTGTGTATTCCCATGTGAAACTACACTGAAAAAACTTTTTTTAACTGAAAGGGCCCATACCCTATCTGTAGATTTGGGCTGTTTCATGTACTACAGCGGTCATTTATTTTTGAATGAACATTTTTCGACCTTTAGAATTAAACAGGTTGTTATTGTTACTGTCTTTAATGTTAAATCCGTCTAATAACTTTAATGTATATGGGTGGGGCAAAACTGCTTTAGACTGAATTGAGCAAGTTTTGTTTTTTGTAAGTTTGTGAACTCTGAAAGGATCATCATTATTTTAGTATGAAACATTAAAATAATTGTAGAAAATCTAAATCAAAATTCCAGTTGATAAAAAAAAAAGTTAAGGATAATCTGTCTCCATTAGAAACAATAATTTAGAGTAAATGTCTTCTATGCACGCTAGACAGTCTCTGATATCTATGTTAAGTAATTTTCCAAACTCGTCCTGACAGAAATAAAGTGAAGTTTGAGGGGTGACTGACATGAACCACCCGCCTTAGGTCTTACCCCAGTATCTCTACTGGATTCAGGTCAAACCGCAGTCTTCCTCCTCCTGAGCCCTTCTTTTGTCATGTTGAAAGACACTCTCACCACCTTGAATTAGCCCCAATCCACCACAGTGTGTGATCAGTCCTGGCTGAACTTTTCCTTCAGAATCTCTTATTACTGATTAACTGAGTCAACAGCTCCACCTCTGCCATAAAGCTGAAGCTTAAAACTGTACAAAAAAAATAAATCGAATAATTTTGTCAGATCTGACATGTTTTTAAGATTATTCAGATTTTTTTTCCAATTTAACAAGCTATAAAGACACCAAAAGCCAGATGAAAAAGTGTCTGAATATAATAATAATAATTATAATAATAATAATAATAATAATAATACATGTTGCTGATGAGCTTTAATCATTTTTTAAGTTTAATAAATAACATGGATTTTGCCAGTACTGATCTTGGTTATGCATCCCCAATGAGTTACTATATTTTAATTATA
>JBBPCY010000007.1:6656684-6686498 GCA_037974405.1 Brachyalestes nurse
TGAGCAAGACCCTTAACCCCAAGTTGCTCCAGGGAGACTGCCCCCTGTAGTTAGGGAATGGAAGTCGCTTTGGATATAAAAAAAATATATACAGTTAAAGAAAAAACATAACATAACACATCACTCAGAATGATGTTGGCCAATATGGGTGTCTGTTAACTGACTTGGCAACCAGTGTTCTTCTCCAAGAGCATTACACTGTCCAGTTTTTCTAAAACATGCCATGTCTTGCTTCACCTGGCCTTCGCCCTCCCATTGTTGGTGGTATAGTGTGATGGAGTCCTGGTTAGTTGGAGTAGACAAAATTGGGCAGAAAATGGGGGGGGGGGATACAAATCCTGGGGGATTTTATGGCAAATTTTCCTCGAAGAAGCAGAGTGACTTTGAACTGAATCTTATGGTGGAGTGGAATGTGGGGTAACAATAAGTTGCCTCTGGTTGATCAGATAACAGCGAGTCCTTTGAACTCTTTTTTCCTTTTTAATCCTTCACCCCACCCATGAATATAAGCCCTTGATCCAATTCGTTTTCCATTTCCAACTCCTCAACATCAATGTTAAGTTTTAATTAGGAGGTAGTCTTGTCTGTGTCATGTGCCCCATTGCCCCATATACAGGCGTTTGTATCTTCTAAAGGTAGTGAAAGACCACTTTCCATTTCAAACAAATGAATGTCAGCTGCTAAAGGGCCCAGGACGGCTAAATACATTGACTAGTTTATAGTCCTGAGTGCTGCCTTTCTCTCTGAGCTCAGGTGGTCAACAGACTCCCTGACTCACTGCCTTATGGTCAGTTTGACCTTTCCAGGGTCAGACAGAAGCATTTACGAGTGTCTTTGCTGTTTGTTTTGGAGTCGGGGGGCTGAGGATGGCTGTTTTGAGGCAGGAGGATTAAGCTAATGGCACCTTGCTGACTCCTCCATGTCTATGTGCTAATGGATGTGGAGGGGGATCCATAAAGCACGGACTGAAACCGGTGGAGTGATGAGATCGGGTCATGTGAGCGTAGCCCAGCCTCTTCTGGAAAACTTTCAGCTCTAATCCAATCAAACGGCTCACTCTTTCATGTTCCCGGCCCTGCGTCCGACAGCATCAGGGCTCCCGCTGTAAAACCTGGATGATGTGGACAAAGGCTGAGCATGTTAGTTTTTGGATAATCGCTCTCTCCAGGGGTTGGATCTAAGGGTGGGATGCGGGATGCATGCTGTCGGTTTTGATAAAAAAGTGATTTTGTGCCACCAGTGTTGAAATTAAGTGATTTCATTCCCTCAGTGTGTGTGTGTACATATATGCATACATGTTTTTATTCATTTTTCTAATTTGTTACATTGTACATCATAATTTTAAATATACAAATAGAAATAGTGCGTTTAAATGTGCAGAAAAATGCCACATTTATGTTTGTTGATAATCATATTATTTGAATCGGGTGTTTTGTGTGCAACTGAAAGCCTAAAATATTCTAAAATAAATTAAATACAGAATGTAAATTACAGTCATACGTTGCTGGATTTAAGACTTTGCAAAGACTTTCCTATGGTAGTGCTGTCTAGCTAGGCAGCTAAAGCTCACATTATTAACACACACTAACACTGTGCCATTTCTGTCTGTCGGGTTTCTCGTGTTTGGAAAGTTCCTACTCTTCACCCTGATCACTGATTATTGATTGTTTTTCTGCACTCCTCAGTGCTCTTTGCTGTGATTGTGGACGGCAGGCCCGTTGCCACCTGATGATAATGTGTAATCATACGTTTTACTGGAGTTAATGGCCAAATTAATGGCTCCTCTCACAGATGCGTGGTAATGACTTAGCGATTTGTTTATTTTTCACAGGATTCCGTTGTTTTTGAGAGGAGACACAGCTGAGGCTGGTCCACAAATGGCCACAAATGAGGGATCGGCTAAGACGCCAGCGATCCCCTCAACCTAATCTATCAACACTCGAACCAATTTCACAGCAGAAACATCCAGTCAGCACAGCTTCATTTTTCCCCCTGTAGCGTCTTGGCTCGAACTTTGTGGTGATTTCATTTTCGACTGATAGAATGCTTGATGTCTCTTATAGGGAAGAAAGCCACTTCTTTCCCTATTACTGTTTAAAATGTCAGTAAATGTCAGGGGATTTAAGTGACGTATGTTCTGTGTGAATAGACATGATAAATTGACATATTCAACAACCAGTCTTCAATTCTCTCTAGAAACCAAGTGTTTTTATATGTAGATATGCTAATGCTACTTCAGTAACTACATTAGACATAATAGACATAATTTAAACGTGAAGCTAAGCTGTATAGACTTTCTAAATCACATTTGACAAGAACGAAAGAAAGAAGAAATACTTGGTGGTACATTTGCAGTGTTAACATGGGGGCAAGAAGGGAAGAATCATGATGGCTCTATTTAGATGAACTCTCAGTCTTTTATTAGGGTTTCATGGCCAGAATGATGAAGTGAAAAAGCCTGTTTAGAGCGGGAAATCATGCAGGCATTCATGTAACAGTGGACTGAGACAGTGGGTTAGAGACAAAGGCCTGCACCATCCAAGCCAATGATCCATTTGATTTGTAATGCCTCAGTTCCACTGCCTCACAAATGAACACGTCGGCCTTTGAGCTTTTCCAGTACTACATATGCGTATAGGAATGGGAAATTAAATGGAGTATGGATAATACAATTGATTTTAATGGCTGCATAGAACAACAGAACAGGGATGTTCCACCATGATGTCTCAGCCACTCTCATTCAGGTCCATTTGTTCGTTAGGGGAGTGATTTAGCTGCAGTTTAATGAAGGCTGATTGGCAACGTGTCTGAGCGCCCATTATCATCAGCGGGCTGCTTCTCACTGCAATCTACAATTATGGGCACATTTAGGCAGGAAGGCTCGGAGGCTTAAATATGCTATCAGCAGTGACTGCCGCTCTGCCACCTGTACATGCCCATGCACCAGACCATGTCCTCTATCCCTCAGTGCACACTCCTCTGTCTCTCCGGCTTGTCAGTCATCCCTCCCCTCAGTCATCCCCCAGCTACATATTATTTTCAACATTTCACTGAAACGCCTTTCTTAGTTTTTTCTTTTTCTGCTTTTCCATTTAGATTCTTTCTTTCATTCATTCTTTCTTTCTTTCTTTCTTTTGTTTCACTTACTCTCTTTCTTTCTCTCTCTCTTTCTCTGTATAAATCAACAGCCTTATCTGACTGGATGTCGTATCATAATGAGGGGATTGGCAGTGACGGCTCGTGTGCGTGTGGGTGCTGATAAAAAGTGCAGTTGATTAACAGAGAGAAGTGCATTGATTCCTATTGACAGATGCTCTCCAAGCGCTTAATGAAAGGCATGCAAATGAACGTTCTTTCTGTGGCACTACGCCGAAGCTCTGAAGGCGGGGAGATGGCCCTCTGACTGCTGAAGGCAGTCTTTAGGGCCTCATGTATCATTGGCCATGGTACGCTGGGGACTCCTTTAGCAAGGCATTCAGACCACTTCATGGCCCTGGGGAGCCGGAGAATTCAGGCCATGCATGGAGAAAGAAATGGGCTGTGTCCATACATGTAGTTATCATAATGGACTGACATCTGGGGAATGCTGCCGTGAATAACGGCTGTGCTATTGATTTTGATCCAAAGAATATGATGATATAATCCATTAAGAACCATGTTTTTCAACCAAAATGTTGTATATGTCTGTTAGAGCCATTTTATGTGTTTGGTCATTACCATTGTCTTAAGGGCTTTGAGAAGAGCGAATACTGATATTTACTGATATATGTAACATGTTTCTGACTTATAAATGTGAAAATTATTCATTATTTAAATGTGTTTTTCTTTTGTAGTTCAGACAGAGCTGATGGGGCGTCGTATTATGCCTCACCTATGAGTCAGTTACTGTAGGCTGGGGGGCATTTTGGGATATTGAGAGTGTAAAATTGGAATGCTTTATATATTATTATTATTATTATTATTATCTTTAAACTTTTCATTTGGTATGTATTCATTCTTTCCTATGGCAGGCAGTCTGTCTACAATATATGTGTGTTGTGTACATTGAGATGTTTATCTTTAATATATAAGCATGTAATAATCGGGTGGCTAGTGAATCTGCCTAATATTGGTCTAATACACCAGAGGCAAAGTGTTAAGTAGATAAGCTTCTTTATTGTCTCTGCAATATACTCTCCCCTATTGATTGCCTCTTGTTGCTTTTGGGCTACAAGTCCAAGCAGCAGTTGACATTAACATACACGCAAACAAGGATGTATGACCACCTTTCCTTTTTTCCCCTTTCTCTCACCCTCTCCTTTCCCATAGCAACAGACTGGCGCCTAGCAACCACGACCGGATACAGCGGCTGAGGCAGGAGTTCCAGCAGGCCAAGCAGGAGGAGGAGCCTGACGACCGTCGCCGTGCCTACAGCTTCCAGCAGCAGTCATGGGTGAGTGCGCAATGCGCTTCCAGCCAATCGCCTGGTCCATTGATCCATTCAAACTGTGCCAGCCTAGTGTAGCCTCAACAGCATTCACCACTGCTCTAGTCATTCTCCCTCCAAAGCTATCTGCATCCTAGCTGTGAAATCTGGGCATCAAGGTGTCCAAGGGAGATTAAGTAGGGCTTCAATATAACCTGAAATTTTTGTCTTGAACATAGTCTGACACAATTCTGTCTGAACACGACCTGAGCCGCAGTTTCAAATCCAGTTCCAAACCCCAAAAAAACACATTCTTACTGACAGCACCTTTAAAATTACCAATAAAAGCAGTGATGGCCATCATCAGACTATTGATAAACGTGATTGAAAAATATCCCGCTTTGTCAATAGGGGTGTAACAATGCATCAAAACATCAAAATGTGACAATATGCATTGAGAACATGTGACAATGCATTGCAAAGAATAAGCACTCAATTATGATATTTGATGTAACTGCATTGTTTATAGCCAAGTCAAACTACTTCAAAAACAGTATGATAACAGATATACATTGCAGCTGCAGAGTTAAGTGTGCAAAAAAAAAATGCAAAGACTGAGGTAGACCATAATAATTGTGCAAAAATAGCATCAATGGCAGCAACAGAACAGAGAATGTAGGATATTTACAGTGGCAGCTGGTGAGAAAGTTGGTTTAGTTTGGTTCTTTGTTTGTTTGTTTATTGCAAAACAGTTTAGTGTATATATGCGGTGTGCTTGGGGGAAGGAAGCAGTGCAGTTCAGAGTGTGTGTGAAGTACAGTTTGTGTTTCAGTTCTAATTGAGGAGTCTGATGGCTTGGGGGTACAAACCGTTGCCGATCCTGGCAGTGAAAGCCTGAATGCTGCAGAACCTTCTGCCAGACGGAAGGAGGGAGAGGAGGGTGTGGGAGGGATGTGTGGGGTCATCCACAGTGCTGGTGGCTTTGCGGATGCTGACTGTGACAGAGGGGGAGAGAGATCCCCATGATCTTTTCAGCTGGCCTCACAATCCACTGTAGGGTTTTGGGATCTGATGAGGACAAATTGTGGCACCAAGCCGTGATACAACTACGTAGGATGTTAAACCACCAATCAATAACCCAGTCCAGCACATTCATGTCCTACACTCCCCGCCCCACCCTAGCTCTAGTTTTTAGAGCTGAGCCTGCACTGAATACAATCATCGTTTATCTTCATTTAAGGATAATTCAAAAGGCGAGAATAGTGAATTAAACATTTCATTTTCAGCCTCACCATTGAACCAAATTGTGAAATGCAAATTTTAGAACCTAAAGCATGGCTACTGACAGCTAAAACCATCTAAAAGGTGAGAGGTGGAATTGTGAGAAACCAGAAGGTCAGATCTGAATTTGAACTGAGCCTGACAAATATTTGAAAGATGATCTCTGAGCTCGATACGAATGGTCAGGTCCCCTCAGGTTTGGTGGGGATTAGAGGAATGTTCAATTAGACTAATATCAGGGCTGCAGTCTGTGATGTACACACCTTTCACTTCACTAATGGGAGGTTTTAGGTGTGACTGTGTTATACATCTTTGGCCTAACTTGTTAATTGCTTTGTGACGTTGCTTTGTGCAGTCAGTTAATTATGCTGGTGAGCGCTGGATGTGCTCATTACATATAAATGTTCTTCAAATTTTTGTAGTAAAAAAAACAAAAAACAACAACAATAGCACTCAGAAATCATTTTAAGGGACCATGACCCAGGCCTTGTCGCCCGCTACGCAAATGTTACTCGGTTTATTTACACGTCTTCAGAAGCCCCGTTTATTCATCGCCCCCCACTCAAGTGTCCATTTTTTAACACTCTGCCCTTGTTCTTTCCTGCTTCATTTGTATTCAGAGGTTAGGGGTCAGATGTTATTTTAATGTTATCTGTGAGATAAAACAATATACACGGCACAGGGGGCTGGGAACTGACTCACCGAGGGGGTCAAAGGCCACATAGCTGTGTATCTTTGTGCTGTAATGGCTCGAATCAGACACGGCGGTCTGTCCTGCGACTTCCTGTTCTCAGGACGCAAGAGGGGTTTTAAATGATGACAGCCTAATTGCCTTGAGGAATAGAACCATTTCCTAAATTGGGGGTCAGTTCACTGACCCTCCTCACATGGACGCATATTTGGCCTCCTCAGACATGTATATCCAGGGACAGTCCCTTTTGAAGGTGTCTCTTTTGTGTTTACTTTGTCTGTGAGGGGAGCACCCAAGAAGACTTTCAGAATAAAAATTCAACTCTCTGATCACGTCACTGAAATATAATCGAGACAATGAACATATGTCTGTTTTTGGAAGGAATTTTCTCACATCTTCAAGAACAGAACAAATTCTCTCATTTTGTTTAAAAGGGCTTACACTGAATATTTCTTATCCGAGTTTATGTTCCAGTCAATTTCTTTTCTTACATAATCCTTTCCAACCTCTTCTAATCCCTCAGAATTTAAGGCTTTTTGATGTTGTGCCTTTATCTGAGCTAAAGTGAATCTTATGTCAATTCATCACGAATGAGTAAATTGTATGTGTGTTGCTTTTTGTGACATCACAAAAACAAGTACTTGCACATGAGGACTTGAGAGGGAAGTCTATGGGCTGGAGAATGAGAGTGTTACTCAAATGCTTTATTCCAAAATAAAAGGTGAGAAAGTTTTACATGATGTGGATCCTTCAAGAGAAGATGGTGACATGAGGAAAACAAGAGCAGTAGCATTTGACATAAATGGGCCCCTTCGCAGGATCTTTTATACTTTCGAAGCATTTCCCAGAGAAGAGCATGTGAGTGGCACAGCTTAGTCTCTTTGGTCTCTTTGTTTACTCCATGTATGGATGGGATCAAAGGATCTATGTGTTGTTAATGCTGGCACATAGCTAGGGGAGGAAACACATCTGTGCTCTATTTTGATCTTTTTATTCATACAGTATAGACACAGAGTAGCTGTGTAGCTGTCTAATTTTTGTTTTCCATGGCGTTGTGTCTGGAGATGACCATGATATTATACTTTAATTGTGAAAAATTGTCATTTTTTCTGAGTATATCAAGTCATAGTAACTAAAAGCTGTTTCTCCATGTTTAGTTTGGCCCTTTCAACTCCTTCAGATCTAAGAGACCGACCAGGATTACATAAATCAGACATATCAGAGATGTATTTAGGGCCCAAACAATTGAGTAACTTGTACACAATCAGTAATGTTTTGATATCAATTCTGTACCGAACTGGGAGTCAGTGTAAGGACCTGAGAATTGGAGTGATGGGATCTCTTTTCTTGATTTTAGTTAGAACTCTGGCAGCAGCATTTTGAATGTGCTGGAGATGTCTAATGGACTTTGTGGGAATCTTAATGAGGAGTGGGAGGCTATGCCATACTTACGACATCTTACATGTCATAATCTGGCAATAGTACACTGATTCTGGAGGTGCTGTAATAAGATCTAGGCCCTCCCATGAGCCTGCTGTACTATTGGCTGGGAGTCTGTCTCTGAGCAGCTCTGGTTCGGTTTCAGGTTCTGATTTGTTTTTGATTCTGGTCTCTGGAGAGAAAGGAGAGAGGCTTTCCTGGCTGCTGAATTGCACGATCAGTCTTTTGGGATATGAGGAAAATATATAGAATATTGAAAGAAGTTGTTGCAGCCAGTGGTCTGTGAATGGCTTTGTAGCCCACAGGCGTGTGAAATATTGATGCTGGCTATAAACAGTTATCACAGCTCCTAAACACTCTCATCAGCTAGTCTTTAAGAAGTGTGCTTATATGTGAGAGAGGGGTGTGAGCATGTGTTTTTATGTATGCTGTAGTGATTCACACTGTAGAAAGTTGTTTTTTGTTTGTTTGTTTTATAATAGCGGGTGCTACATTATTATTACTATTTATTTATTTTCCCATTACAGTGCTTCTCCCTGAATAAAAGTAAAATGAGCTAAACACTGTGGCTTTGGGCTACTCCAAAGGAAATCTCATATACACACACACACACACACACACACACACATACACATGCAGGTGTTCAGCAGAATCTTTGCACACCACTGGTCAAATGACATATTTTGTTGATTTCCTAAGTAAAAATAAATGCACTTCTATTGGAAACAAAATTTGACATTTTCTGCACATTTCAGAGCACCAAATCTATTTGTTTGCTGAGTGCAACTTATTGGGAAAATGACTAAATGTTAAATGTTACAAAGCTTTTGCACAGGCCACATTTATATTTTATTTTATTATTTGTTAAACTCAGCAAATACATAGTAATTGTGCTTCAAAATACAGAAGTGTGTTGAGAAAATTAACAAAATGTATAACTAAGTAAGATTTATTCAGACCCTTTACCCTCAACTGTATATACTCCATTCATGTGTGAATGCACGTATGAGGCTGAATTAGAGTCTGAAAAGCCACTGGGGTCCTGTAGCTCTATAGAAATGAACAGCCTGTCATAGCTGGAGGCAGGTGTTAAAATATCACCAGACAGAGAGAGATAGAGAGAATGAGAGGGACAGAGAAGGAGAGCGAGAGAGAGGTAAGATGAGGCAGGCCTGGCTATAATGCCTCACTTGATCATGCTGTCAAAAGTGTGACAGGACGATGTCATAAAACTGTCATAACAAGGTAACAGGCATCTCTGGGGATATTCATAACTCTTTTTGAAAGGAAATGGCCATCACAACAGTGAAAAGATTTAAAGCTATTTCATAATAGCTCAGATGTAGTGTGTATCCTTTTTGGCATGAAAGCTGATCCACAGTAGCATTAGAGTTCACAGCACACTGCTGCAAAACCATCACACAAACTGGCCAGATGGAGTGTTCAGTTACTTTAAAATCGTATCCCTTTAAAACGTTATTGATTGACTACTGTATTACCGAAGTCAGTGCAGATTTTTGAATTGTCACCTGAACCAGCAACAGTAACTATAGTGGTTCTGACACTTCTAACTATAGCTTGAAATCTTCTCAGATCTTCAAGTGTCATCCTAGATCTTAAATACCTCCACACTGTACTAGATGAAAGTTGGCCGTCTAAACTTTTGTGTAAGTGTGCCATGGAAATGGAAGACCTTTCCAGCAATGATTTATAGCCTTTAGAAATGCAGTCGTGAAGAGAAGCAGACTCAAAAAACTTCAAAGTCAACTCAACTTTAATCACTCTCGGCTTGGAGTCCAACTTATCTAGCTCCTCTTACACAAGGCCCTAGAAGGGAATAGCATGGACAAATCAGGGTCAGAGTATAGATTTGTTACTCAAGGCTTTTGCTCCAAACTCTAAAGACTCAGTAATAGACTTCTTTAGCTGGGCAGATCAATAACTGTATATCATAGCGCAGGGATAATCACCACAATGCCAATGCCTGGGACTGTTCCCGACCCTTCCAGAGAACAGAGAGCTGTCTTGTTTTTCATCCCTCGACAGTCGCAGCCAGTAGTTTATACTTTTTAAGAAAAAATGTTTTCTAAATGGTTCCTGGCCTTGTCCAAGCGAACACTTTTTAATGTATGTTTTTCAGATTATTTTGGCCTTTCAACCGCATACAAACAGCATTTAGGTCACTGAAAAGGGTCTATTTGGAAAAGATTTTGACATGTAGAGTGTTGACATGTAGACTGGAAAAAAGGTTCTTTGTGTGCGCAGTTATCAGTGATGGTCATAGTAAAAATAATGATGATTTTAGCCTTTCCAATGGGACTTTTTTAAATACATATATACATAAATGTTACTCTGTGTAGAGGAACAAAGGTATTACATTTACATTTACATTTACGGCATTTAGCTGATGCTCTTATCCAGAGCGACGTACATTAGTGCTCAAGTAGTCTGTTGCTTACACTCGTAAGCTAAACTCAAGAATCATCATCATCTGATATTCAACCATAGTGCTGCGTGCTCGGTACCCCTAACATCAGGCCAACAATATCTAAACACATGACAGAGAGAAGTCAGAAGTGAAGACAGAAGTACAGAAGTATTTTTTTTTTTTTTTTTTTTTTTATAAATATATAACAAGAATAAGTAGTAGTGGCACAACTAGGTATTAGAATGCACAACAGTGATCGCTGCTACATCCAACACTCCTCCCAAGTAGAGATGTGTTAAAACATTTGAATAAGACTTCAATGCCCTGACTCTGCCTGATTTGTAGCCCACAGCCTCCTAAATACATCAGTAGAGATGACTTGCATGTGGATCTGCTTGAACACCAGATCAGTCAAAATCAAGGAAAACGGATAAGAAAAAAAAGAAAAGTTTTATTGAACCATTTAGACGCAGCATTGCTGGTTTTGGATGAGCCCTTTGTTAGATTACTGGAACTGGTAATAACCTTTTTCCATGGCTTTATGGTTTGGGTTACATCGCTGCCTGTTGGCTTGGCATAGCTTTTACAGCACTGTGTTTTGTGTTTTCATGAGGACAGTTTTTTTCATTTGGGGTTTGAAGAAAGGAGGAAAACCCTGTATAATAACATAACCATTCATGTATACATTGGGCCTTAGTTGCTACACAGACTTAATTGTGTCCTTTTCTTTAAACTAAGTTCTCATTTGCAAATAGAGTTCTGTCCTTTGAAAGGTCTTTAAGGAACCACAATTGGTTCTTTTATGGCATCCTTCCAAACAATCCTTTTTGTCACCTTTATTTTTATGTGTGTATCCAGCTTTACAAAGCAGGGGGAGGAGGTTCCAGATGTTCAACATAAAGCACTGTCTGACGGCCTCATTCAAGCTAATAAAAATCTGGCCTTTGCTGAGGCGAGGGAGTGCGAGAATTGTGTGCCTGAATAATAAGATAACATGTGCGTCAACACACATTGGTATGTAGTCAGAGATACCCCCCCTATACAGCTCACAGCCACTCAGAGAACAGAAAAAAGAATATGCTTCACTCTTGAATACATGTAAATCAGCATGTTTCTTTAGAGCTGGAGCTTCCTTTAACTCTTTTGAAGCTTAAAGAAGCTCAAGGCCAGATGCATGTAAGAGCACAGGCGCAACATAAAACGTGCCTTGATGTAACTGCAATAAACACATTTGACTCAGTAAGACTACAGCTTTTCACGCAAACTACTGATGGTGGGTTTTAAAAACCGTGAAATATCGGAGTTATCAACAAGCTTGACACAAAACAGAGACTGAAAGTTCCGTTATGAAGATATAGTTCTGATAAAGGAAGTTCCCTGCATGCTATACATGGTCAGTGCTAACAAAAGGTTATCTATATAACTGTAAATCAGTTCAGCTAAACATGCAGCGGGCTTGTGAAACAATAACAGCATTCAGTCAAAGAGGAACGTGGAGGAGGATAATAAAGCAGGACTTGGAAGATAAGACCTCCATGAGTCAAGATAGCTATTATCCCCTCTGTGGAACAGACACGGTTTGTCTTTGCACCATATTCTATACAGTTCTGCGCATGGAACAGATAAGATTATCTTCTGTGAAAGGGAGCCCTGCCTTGAAGCACTTATCCAGCAGTATATAATGCATAGAGGAATATTTGACCCCTGCACCCCCCACTTAGTCATTTGTGGGATATTCATCAAGCAGTCTCACTGATGATGGACGAGATGCTCTTAGTGGCTGAAGCTTGATAGTTTGTGTGTGTGTTAAAACTTTGAGGGCTTTTAGCGTGCGGAGATAAATCTGCTAATCAGTCGTGTATTCGGCAGACAGGTTACATTTACAGCTTTAGATGTCTGTTCAGAATCATCCTCCTATCACGTCCACAACCTGTTTGTTTTTGGTATGGTCATTTGGTCATATGATTTTATGGTTAGTTAGTTCAAATTTCTGGTCCTTATTGAATCAGACGTATCATCACACAGCAAAATTGGACAATGTGTAAAGTGGCCATTCTGTCATATGTGAACATAACATTGGACACAGAGTGTACAGCGTAAAATTTGTTCAGTGTATTTAACCCATTCAGCAAGTGATGCAGTGGGTAGCAGTGTGTGGGGACGGTGACTTGCTCAAGAGAACCTCAGAGGTGCCACTGAGGTACCCTCGACTTTCTGATTGCAGGGCGGATGCCCTAAACCACTTGGCCACAAGCTGCTGTGTTGTTCTCTGTATTAGTATATTAGTAGAGAGCAACACAACATCCCCTACTGACTACATCCCCTTAATGAGTCATTCTCTTAAGGGCTATGTAACCCAGGCTTTTACTGAAATGAACCCTTCTGCACCTCAGGGACCCAGAGGGCAGTACAGTGTAGTGGCACTTGAGTGGTTATGTGGTGTCCTGTGCTGTTGTAAATGTAATTAAGGTGGTCCTAGACTTCTGAGAGGATGCGTATAGGCAGTCTATTATCTTGGCAGCATTATTTTTTATGCATGTACGTTTTTGACCGAGACCATGTTAAAGAAACACGTTGATGTGAATAATGTAAGGAAGCAAACAATGTTCATTCTGAATGTGTGTGCAACTTCAATTCAAGTCAGTTAGGTTCATTTTCATTTCGTTTCATTGAAACAAAACAATGTTCCTGCAGAGCCATGGAGCAACAGAGCGTCTGATAGACCACAAATTTGATGTTGTTTATTCATTTGGTCAAACAAGACAAAGGTGAATGCATGAAAGGCCTTTGTTCTCTTCAGTATTAATGCAAAGTGCACCACACTTTTATTATGGAACTGTCACATTGCCAAAAAATGAATTGCACGTTTGTATCTGTTCATATCGGATAATAACAGTATATGTCCATTGTGAATAATGGATTCGTATTACATCCCAAGTTTAGGCAGGCCGGGGCAGAATACTTCATGTTTCTGGATGTAAGAGCAAATAGAGTGGTCCTTCACTTAATAAAATGGTAGAATGGGGCCTTGAAGAAGGCTTTCTAGCATTTAGGTCTTCTGTCTGTAGTCTCTCTCTCTATCTCTCTCTCTCTCACACACACTTTCTTCCTCTGATCTGCCACTGTTTTGCAGTGCCTCTCTCCATTTCTTTTATTTCTTTCATTTTTATTGACAGATCTGATCTGAATCATATGACTGGCTGTCCTGCTAAACATCACCTTCAATAGTAGCCATTACAAATGTTTTCTCGTTTTTCCCGTCTTCTGTGTTTGTCTCTTTCCTGTCCTTACTCCTTTCCTCTGTCCGCTTGTATAGTCAGACACATTATTGGAGAAATTAATTCCATATGTGAATGTGTGTGTGTGTGTGTGTGTGTGTAGAGACATGGAAGTAATCTCTGGAAGTGATTGTGTGTCTGGAGCAGTAGACAGTATTATGAGGAGTAGAGGGAGTTAGCTTATGCGCAGGCCCTGATCCTCATCCAGCCAGCGAGCTGACCCAGCTTTGATATAAAAGGCTACGGGTCACCCCACATGGTAATCATAACTATTACGCCCCATTTGGAAGTCTGCTGGCCTGCTAGTGCGCCGCCACCCCTCACTTTTCCTCCGTCTCATCCGTGCGTTGCTGTTTTGAATCGCTGCAAACAATTTTTCACGATTACAGCTTTCTCTGACAAAGTGCACCCGTGTTTGAACAGATGAGACTAGTTGTATTGTGGTGTTTTCTTTATCTTCGCAGATAGTGAAGAATTTGGATTTGGAAAAACGTGTCAGATTGGGGTGGTGGAAGGGGGAGTTGGCGGGCTTCACCATTTTTCTTGGGCTTTAAAAGTGAAGAAGAGACATGTGCCATGTTTCAATGTGATTAGGGGAAATGTCAAGCTTTTATAAAGCATTTTTGTTATCAGATGAATAATGAAAAGTCAGATTGTGTTCTGGCTAATGCGGTTAGGTACACAAACAGGGAAGGGAAACATCCATGTGGCATAGCATCATCTGATGACTGATGGAGCACATACACTTTCTTTCTTTCTTTCTTTATTAATTCATATTCATATGTTTGTTTCTTTTATTTATTCATTTATTTAGTGTGTGTATACGTACATATGTTGGTGCTGTCAGATCGTAAAAGTAACTTTAAAGAAGGCCTTGACTTCTAATTTAAGTTAATGTAAGATTTATTTTATTTTATGTATTTGTCTGTTTGTAATGGAATTGTAACACTTTATTTAAACCAAATAATGTTTTTGTTTTTTGTTTTTTTTGTGACAGCGACAATATATAAGACCTACCTAACCTATGCTTAACCTCCATAATCAAACTGCAAATCATGAAAATACTCTTCACAAAGTCAGAATTGCTTTGTTGGTTCCAATTCAGCAGACTAGTCCTGTTTTATTCTTGTTTTTCTGGCCAGAAAAGGAACAGAGAAAGACAGAGAAATGAAGATAATTCTCATTCTCGTATGCTCTCCTTATTTCTGTCCCCGGGCTGCTGAAATGGAGGGTTCGTTTCCTCTTCAAATCTCATTAAAAAATATAATTTCTGTGAATAATTATTTCCTCACCGTCTGCTTTTACACACTTAAACCTCACAGTGAAATCATCGTCCCTCGCCTTGTTTTTGCTCGGTGTGCTGCTGGCTGCTGCAGACATGTTGCGTCTAGAGTGGTCTCTGCGTTCTCTTCATTAGACACACATGTAATTGCCTTGCTTTCCCTGTTTTTAATGGAACTGACTCCGACGAGGGCTTTAATTCTTCTGTTTTTACAGCTGCTCTCTAAAGACAAAGGCTTTTTTTTCAGAAGACATTAAAGACTCTTGCTTCACTCCTACATGGTCTTCCAAGCATGTGTACAGCATTAGCATTAGCACTAGTCCGGCCGCTCAGACAGCTAATTGTGTTGTCATGCAATAACAGTGTTGCTCCTTACAGCTGTTGCGTTACTCCCAAACCCCCCCCCCCCCTCCCCCCCGTGGTTAAGGTCGGGGGTGAGGCCAGTGCATGGGGTCGTGCTCTGCAGTGAGTTTGGGTTGAGTGTGGTGTGCTGTATTAATGGGCCTAAATAAAATTCTCGGGTCAAATGCTAGTGCAAGTATTCCTGTGCAGTTCTGTTGTGACTGTGAGTCAGTGCATAATGGAGGTGTGTGTGTGTGTGTGTGTGTGTGTTCTCCACAGGCCAATGCCGGGGCCTACAGTCCGACAGGACGACATTCTGTTTCTGTAGAAGTCCAGATGCAGCGACAGAGACAAGATGACGCATTCACACAGTCACAGAGACAATACAACTCCTTACCAAGGTAAGAGAACACAAACTCACACACACTTACTGCATAAACACACACTCCAGCTAGCTGCATGACTAAAGGGTAGTCTTAGTGTAAGATAAATAATTACATAATTACATTTTGTCATTTGTTCTAAAGGGCTGACTCATGATCACCATTGTGGAACATTGTGAAGTTAAGGCTGCCTTTAAATATGAATAGTTAACAAAATATTGAATTAATTAACAAAACACTTAATTGAACTTCTATGTTAATGCAGCAAGTTTAATAAATTAGTGAATTTAAGGCATCCTGGTTAACTTCAAGCACCTTTTTTTTAGATGATGTAACTTCTTAGCCTTCATAAGAAACAGGTTAAGAAATAAGTATTAAGATGTGAAAAAGCAGCAAAAGCACTAAAATATGTTCGACAGCAAGTCTTCATAACATTTGTGGTTGAGAAGAATGTGGTGGTAACCCCAAGTTGCTCCAGGGAGACTGCCCCCTGTAGTTAGGGAATGGAAGTCGCTTTGGATAAAAGTGTCTGCTAAATGTCGTAATTGTAAATTGTAAGAGTTAGTCACAGTCCAGCCTGTTAATGTTAGTGGTGCAACATTAGTGATCTTAATGTATTTGTCTTCTCAAAACTGATTTTTTTTCAGTGCCGTAGATTTAATCTAATCTATTGTAGGAGAGTTAGTCTGAACAAAATGAAATGGCTGAATTTGGAGTTGCAGTTTAGCAACAATACACCTTGATTAATATTACTATTCTCAATATAAATTTTAATGGATGCTGATAAAAAAAAATGTATAAATAAATATGATGACCAGTTTAAACCCAGCATTCAGTTAGAGCTTGTACCTTGAAATTTCTGACCTCAGACTAGAAAAAAAAATGTCAAAAAACTGACATGGTTGGAAAGTCAGGATGTAGTTCTGCCTATGACATGAAGTAAACATGCAGTCAATAGAAATAAGGCACCGCTTCTCTGTTTAAATGTGTTTTGCTTCAGGAACATCAACAGAGAGAGTAGATTAAATCTATGGCACTGAAAAAAAAGTCAGTTTTGAGAAGACAAATACGTTATGATCACTAATGTCGCACCACTAACCTTAACAGGCTGGACTGTGAGGTTAGTATTACACACATACAAACCCACCCACACACACACACACACATACACACACATACAAAATTACTCTCCTTGAGCTCAATGCTGTCCTTCAACTAGACATCTTCCTCAGTCACGTTCTTGACTCTGTATGTTGGCTGCAGCTCTACACACTCAATCAGATGTGTGTGTGTGTGTGTGTGTGTGTGTGAGAGAGACTACAGATCCTCTGCCCTCTAAAACTCAATAAAGAGCACCTGGAGAACGTGTTTTCAGGGGGAAGTTTATCTTGGCAGCTGCGCTCCTCTGGGCCTCGCTCAGTTTTTTGGGGGCGGTTTAGTCCTGTATCTCCATCTGTTCCTCCATCTTCTCTCATCCCTCCCTCACTCGCTTTTTCCTCCTTCCTCTTCTGCACATTTGTCATAACTGTCAGTAACGCTCAGAGCGAGTGAAGTGTATCTGTGGTTGAAGGCTCTGTTTGATATCAGAGTTCATGTCTGCTTAATCTTTTCCTAACCAATGCAAAGCCAGAGTCTTAAAAAAATGACCAAAACACTTTAGTCTTTAGTCACAGTAACTCAACACTCATTATTTCACTTCTCCCATCACTAATTACATTTTCTTGTGTCTCATATTCTGTGTTGAAGTTCTGTGCTGTCTTTTCATTCTGTTCTTGTTTATTTTTTGTGTATATTCATTCTTCTCATGTTTTTTTTTCTGAACATCTTTTCCATTTTTTGCTATTTTATTCAGACTTTTCTGTCTTTCTCCACTTTAACCTAAAATCTGTTGTCCACGTTGCTCATTGTAAAATGGAGCAACATGTGGAACCGAAGCTTTTTGTGTGTGGCTGTTTTCCTTAACTATACAAAAGAAGCTCCATGCTACCCTTTATTATTGTGGTCGTGTCTGAGCAAGCATGTACACTTGTTCAGAGCAGAACAAATAAAATGCCATTGACAGCTGTACTCTGTTCCTATTCATATGTTTCCTCAATCAAAACGGTAGTTTTGGACATGAGCAAAATAAAAAAATCTGTGATTTCTGAGGTATAGATCTTTTACACATCAAAGTATGACAGCAGCGTTGGAACATTATTAAATTGAGTGTAGTATATTAAAAGACAGAGTTTCTTTTTTGGCTTAATATTAAAGGGTTAATGGTTTCTAAAACTGAAAAAAGACACTGTGCTAACTGAAGGTGCCATTTGAGTGAATTTGTTGGGGGTTTAATATTGTTTCCTTTAGCAGTGTTTTCCTAGCTGAAAGCTTGCCAGAATCGCTTATGGAGGAAAGCTGTTTGGCAAAACGGAAGAAAATAGACTGTCAAGCTTAGAGCTGCTTCATTTGTTTTCCGAAGTATCAGATTATGCTCTTTAGGTAATTGCTAAAGGAATGTGTACCGCATGTGTTTGTGTAATGTGTGTGTAGGTGTGTGTGCTGGGTGACGGGGTTCTTTGGGTGCGTGTGTGTGTGCGCGTGTGTGTGTACGTGTGTGGTCTTGCCTACATGGATGAGTTCTGTTTTCTCTAGCCTGCGGTACAGTGCAGGATATATACAGTTACAGAATCTGCCCCATCTCAAGCTGAGGGAGGCCCATCACTGGATTTTTGGAGAAGAGTGTGTCTGTGTCTGCGTGTCTGTGTGTATTGGTTTGTTCAGTTGTGCATGTATATGTGTGGGTGTGTGTGAACGTGTGGGTGGATGTGTGTCTATGTCTTTGGGTATATGTTTGTTCAGTCGTGTGTGTGTGTTTGTGTGTGTGTAAGAGGAATGGAAGGTTTTTAAAAACAGAAATTATGCCATATACACAAGTAACTGTGGGGCAATCAGTTAATTTTTGCCTTAAAAAAATAAATAAATAGTACCCAAAATAACAAGAAGAACATGAACAACATTGAAAACAACAGCAATTAGTTCTAGTACTACTATTACTACTGCTATTTTTTTGGTGGCTATTTACAGCGAATAATTAGCCCTCCCACACGGCAAAAACTGTTCAGCAATGGTTTGAAGAACATGACAAAGAGTTCAAGGTGTTGAGTTGGCCTCCAGATTCCCCAGATCTCAGTCCGAGCATCTGTGGGATGTGCTGGATAATATAGTCCAATCCATTGAGGCTCCACCTCGTATCTTACAGGACTTAAAGGATCTGCTGCTAATGTCTTGGTGCCAGATTCCACAGCATTTAGGCAGTCATTCATGTTAAACCCTGTTTATCAAACCCTGACTTTGTTGGAAGCAAAACAGGGCTAAATATTTCCAACATTTTTTGTTACGTGTTTATTTTAAAACTTTAAAGGAGAGCATTAGTTTTTGATGAGGTGAGGTTATGATGAGGTTACACCTAGGTTATGCCACACCCACTGTGACAGGTGAAGTCAGACATACAGCCGTCTCCATATACAAACGCTGCCAGTTGAAGGGATTATCCAGAAGAGCAGTGACTTTCAGTGTGGCCCAGTCAAAGAATGACACCTTTCCAGAAAGTCAGGTGCTGAAGTGCTTAACGCCTAAAAATCATCTGTCCTCCAACACTCATTACCCGCTATTGAGTTCCAGACTGCCTAAGGAAGCAACGTCAGCACAAGAACTGTTGTTCAGGAACTATGTGGATTAGGTTACCATGGTGACCACACTAGTCAAGCCGCCACCCACAAGCCTAAGATCACCAGGCACAAAGCATTGACTTAAGTGGTGTAAAGAATACCTGTATTGGATTCTGGAGCCATGGAAACACATTCTCTGGACTGATGAATCACAGATCACCATCTGGAAGTCTGATGGATGAATCAGGATGTTGTGGAGGAAAACGCTACCTGTCTGAATTCAGTAGTAACATTTGGTGGAAGTGGAATGGCGGTCTAGGGTAGTTTTTCAAGGTTTTGACCCCTTAGTTCCAGCCTTAATTCTGCAGCATACAGTGATAATCTGGAGAATTATGTGCTTCCAGCTTTGTGTATGTGGAACAGCTTGTAGAATCCTCTTATGGCTGAATTGAAGAGAATTTTGGCTAATATATATGTGTATATATATATGGGTGTAATATATGTGTGGTGTGTGTGTGTGTGTGAGTGTAAAATATGTGTGGTCCCATATCCCGACATTGTACATATAAACAAACCCGTGTGTGTGTTTGGATGCATGTGTTTGTGTGTTTGTATGGATGTGTTTGTGTGTTTCTATGTGTGTGTGTTAGGGCTGTTCTCTATAAACAAATCCATTTCTCCTCCTACTCCTGTCTCAGGGCAGTATGGTGATTCTGAGAGTCAATAGAGATGTTGACACCCAATACATGGAACACGGACATAATGACACGAATCAATGCAAGCGATCCGCGTCCACTTTCCCTCTCCGCCTGAAGCTATCGCCCGTGGCACTGTCGCTATTGGATACACTTCAATCTAAGTGTCGTCTGCTTATCCTCCGGGACTGGTGTCGAGATCCAGCCCACGAGGCAGCATCTCGCAGACCCCGGCTATTTGATATGCATTCCTTCCATAATCTCATAGCACCCGCTGAGCCAGGTCAGGCTGCTGAGAAGTGATCTTTGACCTTTGGAAAGCACAGTTTGCTCATTAGACGTGCTGATGGACTGGCCAAGCCCCTTTCTGACCAATAGCAGCGCAGCTTTAATGCAGCCTGTATAGTGACGGAGATAACAAGCACAAGTGACTCTGCTGTGTAGAATTAGTGCTGCAGTAATAAAGGGCATAATATTTAGAGAAGGATTATAGAGGGAGGGAGAGAGGAAGAGGTTTAGTAAGAGAGGGAGAAAGGAGGATAGGACAAGAGACAGAAAGAATTGAATGAGAGAGAGAGAGAGGTGACAAAAACACAAATCGTTTTCTTCCTATGCCTTGTTAACTAATGCGATGCACTGCTTAAGGTCTTATTCATTTTGCGAATTATTTATTATTGTGTTATTAGTACTTGCGCAGCATATCTCCCTGGAAAGCGTGTGCTATGCTTTTTGTAAAACCCTGATCTGTACCAGATGGTTTCTTTGAACAATGGACCTACAGCATTTTCCCCATGACATTTATTTTTTCAGTTTTGGCACATTGGCTCTAAACTTAACTGTTCCACCATGACTTCATTATACTTTACTGATACATAATTCATTTGTGATGGAGCACAAATCAATCTGAAGCTAACAACTCTATGTTTTCTGGAGGATTACTATTGGTTTGTGATGGCATCTGTATATCAGTACTGGTGTCGCAGTTAGGGTCAGGCTTTAGGAAATATAAGAACAAAGTTAAGTGTGTGACACGTATTTACAAAGGGTCTTCAGCAGGCTATTCAAATACAGTGATCTTGACCTTTAGTTTTAACAATATTGAAAATGCTTACTGTAATGTGGGTAATTCACTGGGTGCGTCAGATCCGAAAGAGCAGCTAAAAATACATAAATGTCAAATAAATGAAAATTTTACTTTCTGGAAATCTGGTTTGTGTCTGATTAATGATTAATAAAAACCTTTGTAAAATTCCCTTTGGTGAAAACAGCAGAACAAAGACATAATCTCAAGAGAATACACTCTTAAAAATAAGGGTGCCAGAAAGGGTTCTTTGTGTGAGATGGTACCATTTGTTGATTCCCTAAAGAACATTTCAGTGGATGGATCTTAAATGAACCAGTTTTGTAATGAGATGTGAAGAACATGAAGATCATTCTAAAATTTTAAAGCCCTCCACATTATGTGAAGGATCTTTATCCATTTTAAAAGGGGCTTTACAGTCATGTGTTATGTACATAGTTTTTTTTCAGGAATCAGCAGTTCTTCTGTAGCATCACTCAAAGAACCCCATATCATTAAATAAATAGAAAAAGGTATAAATATGTAAAGCAGTCTCTGAACATCTGATAATGTAAGTGATAATCATAGTGCATAGCTCAGCATGTGGAAAATCTCTCCTTAGCTTCTTCTTGTTCTCTTTCTCCACACACTCTGCACGTACACAGAGGACAGTGCCATATGAATCCATTCAGGCCTACATTTAAGTGTGTGTGAGTAGGGGGGTGTATGTGTGTATATATATATATATATATATATATATGCTGGATAACAGGACTGTAGTCTGATTAAGAGTAATGAATGTCATCTGAAAGAGAGAGCTCTATTTCCTTCAACATCTGCATGTTATAAGAAGCCAAAGAAGAACACACACATGCAAACTCTTACATCCTATTTCTTTAGCAAATAGAAAACATGGCTGAAGAAATCAAAAACCTTTCTTTCATCTTATTCAAGCATTTCCTGCTCTTTGCTCTCTGAAGAGTGTGCATTTGTAAGAGGAATGGGCTGTATTTTATTACGCTTTGACTGTATTTATAGTGTTGTTTTGCACAAAGAAACAAATGTCCTTCACATTTTTGCCATTTTTACTGATATCAAAACAAACTTGAGGGCAGACTTGAACCAGATACGAATATGTACATGTAATTATTTGTCATTAAAATGTTAATAATATATCAAAATGAAAGTTATAACATGTTTAAACCATACGTTTGCCCATGAGGGATTCATTCCTGGGGTTTGTGACCTGATCCCCCCCCATCTCTCTTTCAGGCAGCCACGTAAAAACCCAAGTACTGTGTCTCAGGACTCCTGGGATAAGGTCTACCCCCCTGGCGAGGTCTTCCAGTCTGCTAAAGAGAACCCGCGCTACTCCAGCTATCAAGGCGGCCGGGGTACGAATGGTTACCTGAGTGTTCCTGCGTCCAGCCTGAACGCCCGTGTGCTGCTGGAGACCCAGGAGCTGCTGCGACAGGAGCAGAGGCGTAAAGAGCAGGAGGCTCAGGCCAAACTTACACCAGCACCCAACCCCCTGACCATGGCTCCCACACCCCCCAAAGGCCCCTACAGGCAGGACGTCCCGCCCTCCCCATCACAGCTCGCCCGCCTCAACCGCCTGCAGAGCCCTGAGAAAGGCCGGCCATTCTACTCCTGAGTGGGGCAAAGAACACAGAGAGTGATTGGATGGGAGGAGAGAAGGGTCTTGCTGGACCATTGCAGCAATGCACAGTGGTGCTGGAGTGAGATCCAACTTTAAAGGCGAACTCTAGTGTTTTTAAACTAACCTCTATCTGCCATATCTGTGTTATTCTGTGGATTACCACTGACAGCCCATTTGCCTGTATTCGGCCCACTTACCTGTATTCAGAGAAGAGCAGAAATGCAGTTGACTGGAAACTAATAATAGAAGAAATTGTGCAGCTGAATTTTGTGAATAACCTTATTATTATTACATGGTTATATAACATGAATTCACACTTTAACAGTACACGTCCTCTGGCCAGAGAGTGTCTTACCAAAGTTGTTTTTATAACGTTTTATCCAATTTAAGAGTTTTGGAGTAGAGAAAAAGCAGCTCTTGTTGCTTTTTATTGTTTTCTGGTATCCAGGTGTGATCAGGCAGGAGCTTATGACTACTTCACCCACACCACCATGCTGGTAATGAATTACCCTCTCCTTCATCTCTGTAAGAACAAATTACACCAATTTACAGACGTGCTGCTTAGTTTACAAATAGCTTTGACTGAAGAATTCATAAGCGTGTTGTATAAAAATGAATGGGAGTCAGTAGTTTTTCTGTTCATTTCTGAGAAACTCTCTGTGATGAATGTCTGTGATAATTCACCGGACACTGTGAATGTGGCAGATAAAGGTTTGATTGGAAACTGCTGGAGTATTCTATTCAGGACTTTGACCTTTACACCTTGCAGAAAACTGGGTTTTGGATAAAGGAGTATTTTTTTAAACATGTCTTGTACGATGCAGTGATAACTTTTGTAATTCGATTGTGATCTGCCAACTTCCCTTAGTAAAGGATTTCCAGTTCAGGTCCTGGAGGACCAGCACAGTTTTGGGATTTCCCTTTTCAAGGACATCTACCAATCAGGTGTGGACTTAAATACTCTAGGACCAGAGCTGGACAGTCCTGTTTTAGTCTGTCGGAGTGTATGTGTGTGTGAATGTGTCTGAATGTTGTATTTTTAAACTGAATCCCTCCCAGCTATCCTTGAAAATGACAGCCGGCGTACGACTTTGCTGCATTGGTATTCCTATAGTGCTGTGACCTACATATCCCATTTCAAATCGAGCATCAATTTGTAATGTCGAGTGCAGTGTTCAAGAAAGTACAGAGTATGTGTGTGTGAGAGAGAGAAGAAGAGAGAGAAAGAGAAAGCACATGACCTTCACCTGTGGCTGAAGTGTGTCGTGTATGCGTTTGATTGAGCCTGTCATCCTGCAGCCTTCGTAGAAAATTCCAGGCTGAATGCTAAATTCTACATAGTGCTCAACACAGCATAAATACTCATCCCCAGTCACCTCACTCACCCCTTTAAGGTGTTCTTTATCAAGGAATCTCACATACAAAGGATCAATACATGCAGTACATAAGATAAACACTTCAAGAGGTCCACACACAGCCTAATTAAAGTTTCAACAAAACCCATGAATATTTATCCTTTGTTCTTCTATCTAATGTCCTTCGTTCTTATTTCATAAACAGGCTGTGTATAAACAACACTCTGCCTCTCTTAGCCCCTCCCTCTCCTTTTCTAGCTATCACAACAGAGCCTCAACCCACCGCACACACTGCACTCCGCCATACACACACACACACACACCTGTCCTTGGAAATCATTCAAATAACCTGGGTCAGAGCTGGACTGTTCATTAATGCATTGGGATGAAAAATTAATTTAGATGTCATCTGGGTGCATGTGTGTGTGTTTGTGTCTGTTTGTTTTCATACATTTTCAGGACAAAAATACACTACCTTCCTTCAAATTACCTTCCAGTTAAATAGACTTTGGTTTGTAAAGTGTTTTTTTTTTCTTTTTTTTAACAAAAGGTTTCAGGTTTTAAGAAATGTGTTTTTTTAAGGACATTTTTTTAAAGGACAAAATCACAAACACATTTCTTCTTAGATTACCGAGCTTAGGCTAAACATTTTACATACAGATGGGTGCTTACTTATATATAGCAGATAGGACATAAATAAGTACTGTTTTTAACATTTTTTAAAGATTTCACAGTATATTTTCACAGATCGGCAGAAATGGTCCATAATTACTTGTTACATTTATTTACATTATTATTTTTGACGTTGCCATTATGGAGGTACAACCTTTTTTTCCACATATACATTAAAGGTGTGGGTCCTGACACTGTATAAAAGCAAAACTTTGTGTCTGTCTATGCAAATTCGTTTGTGAGCGTGTGTGTGTGTGTGTGTGTGTGTGTGTGTGTGTGTGTGTGTGTGTGTGTGTGTGTGTGTGTGTGTGTGTGTGTGTGTTTATCCCTAGTGCCTGTAACATGACTCTCCCATGTTGCTGAACTGAGCTTTGGCAGTTGGATGAAACACTTGGCTGTGGACGGCGGGGTAAAAGCTGAAAGAGCAGTAGTGATGTCACACATAAAGAAAAGCCAAGCCAGGCAGATCTGGAACAAAAGACTTTCTAGCCTCCTCTCTCGTTCCTTCTCTTTTCCTTTTCTCGTCTCTGTGGGGAGCGAAGTACAGTAACGTGGTCTTGTGTACACAGCAAAGACGGATTTCTTCCTGTGGTTGAAGTAACTGGTACTTTCCAGAGACTGCCTTTTGGTCCTGTGGTACGATGGATGTCTCAAGTATTGACGTTGTGTAAAAGAACTATTTTTATTTTGACTTTAACGTTTTCCTTATTATAGATTTTGTATTTTATGCGTTGGATAAATGTTGGAGATGCTGGAGATGATGGGTTAAGTGCCTGTAAGGAGGGATGCTGTTTTGTACTACAAAAGTTATTGTGTCGTGGAATGCACATATTTTATCATTCAAATATTTTACTTTATTTGTGTTTGTGTGTAACAACACTTACCTTTCCATCATGAACCATTTGCTTCATTCCTTAAAAGACAAACACAGAGTAATATGCACATGATTTTGTATTTTTATGACTTTTACATTGTCTGTATTCTCCCATGGTAAAGTGGTGTCCCAGGTAACTCATGTAAGCACAGTGCAATTGTGTTTTTTTTGCATAGTCTTTATACATACTGAATGAAACTGTAAACAGCTTTCTCTGTACATATCAAATCTAGATGAAATAAACAGAAGGCTGTTCCTTCCTCTTGTTTACAGTAATCAGGTGTGTGTTTCTATTGATATACTAACTCACCATATGCAAAAGTTGATAAGGTGTTATTAGCAACATCATTCATTGCACAAACTGTGTTCATAATTAGGCACTTTTCTCCTCTACATAAAGCACATGTGCGAAGCTCGATGGTTGGAAGGTTTAGGAAGGCTCCCATGCTTTGTTTTAAGTTCTCCTGGTATGGCGAGCACATTTTGGAGCTGCTGGAAAGATGGAAAAGGAAGGTGAAGAAATATCCTTCCTTCACTTAACTGTCTTTAATCTATTTTCTGATCCTATAGATCACTTTAATGTTGCCTATGACATGGCTGGCCAGCGCTGTAATGGGAAGTGTAATGACTTTGATGGCAGTAAAGACAATAGTATAATTTATGAAGTTCAGGTCAGGACAAGTGGAGCTTTAGTGATGTTGGCTCTCGCCCTCGTTTCACAGAAAAACCTGCCAAAAGCTTCTCTCCGCTCGAGGAAGAGAGGCCCTCTGAAAAGCTCCATCTGTTTGACACTGTAGGGGTGTGTGTGCAAGAATAAGTGAGAAAAAGGAAAGGAGGGAAGAAAAGTTGAGGGAGAGAGAAAGAAAACCTGAGGGAAGTTGAAGAGCAGAACCTTGTAGGAACTCTGCAGGTTCTCAACGCCCCCCACACACACGCCACACTCGACAGGGCTCACTCTGGGAGGGGCTGGAGGTGAGAATGGTGAGGATGCTCTCCCAGGTGTCGACTGTGGCACAAAGCCTGAACCCCAGAGAGATGATGTGAAGGTCTGGGGGGATGAAGTCAGCATTTCCCCTCTGGATGATCCACGGTGCTCACTGTTCATTCAGCTCTATTTTATCTCCAGTCTGCCTCCCTTCAGGCATGGGTTGCTTTTCATCACACATATGCGTATTGTCACTGTCATACTAATGCAGCATAACTCGATTTGTCCCCCTTTTTGTGTATTTTATTCACTATTAAAAAAAAGCAGCTGTCTGTGAACAGTTTATGATGGATGGACCAATAGAAATGGTACAAAGTACTTGGGATGAAATTTTGTTACCTTAATGTACATTGAAGACTGTTGTTTCTTCTCTATTTATGCAATTTTGAACTAAGAGGACATGTATATTCCTCCCTCTCATCAGAAAAACACACTGTCCATCAAAGGTTCAGCATATATATTTGTGTGTATGTGCGTATGCGTGTGTGTGGGCGTGTTTAAACTTGAATATCCAGGAGCAAAGTCATAACCAGAAGATCTACATAAGTACTCAAATCCAAAAATGTGGGCACAGTTCAAAGAAACAGGTAGGGATCAGAAACCTTGATACAAGTATCACTGGAAGGCTTTACAGAAAATAGGCAATACATTGTACTGTGGGTGTTTGCTCTTCCTCTAAATACAGTAGACTAATACACAGGTGATCCTGATCTAGGCATTCTGGATTTCGGGATCCGGGTTCCGGCTGCCTGGTGATTCCAGTTCCAGATCCTGTGTTGCCTCTCTCTGTGGATCACTAACACTATATAATAAAAATACTTACATGATTTATAAGAGTTACATGTATTATTAACAGGTTTTGTCACTGATTTAATTGTTATTGTTCAAAAATCTTCTTGCATTTTTTCCCTAGATCTTCCCTTAAGGCCAGTTTTAAGTCGTATCCTTGAAACTATATTCTTAAATATTCTTGTAGCCACCTGACAGCCTCAAACTTGTCTTAGGCTGTTAGAGATAACCCATCTCTTGATTTCTGTATCACCCTGCAGGGTGTTATGTTTTATGTTTTTCTTCTATGCCATATTCTGAATGGATAATACTAAGTAAATGGAACTAACACTTAAAATAAATTGAAAATATAGCTAGCATCCCCTGTGTTAAGCTGTGAAATGCAGCATAACAGGATTGATGACAAATAACCACATTTTTTTTGGACAGCGCAGCTATCGTGTGAAAGTAGGAAACACAACCTAGGGTGTGGAATTGGCCATGACAAGGTAGGAAAAAATATTTCTAAAAACTGCATACAAACTAATGCATTTTGCATAAAATAAAAGCCTTTGTTGAGCATTTTCCATTTATTTTCAGTTCACATTGTTTAAATATGTGACGTCCACTGCACGGTAAGTATAGTTTATATGAATGAAATGTGGAAAGCCCAAACATGCACACTATTGTGCTTGTGTTGTACAGTATTCCGAGTATTGTATTCCATTTGAGCCTGAACACTGCGTATCCGTCTCATTGTTTGATATCCACCCACGGATAGCTGTTAATTCCTGCCCATGTGTTCAGATGGACCAGACTGTGGGAGCTGTACACTAGTGATGCTCTGTTATTACTTCCACTGTTTCGTTTATGTACTGGGTTTTGAAAGGCCCTTTCACACCCCCATCAGTGATGTCCCGCAAGTTTCTTGCGCGCTGGGCGTAATCAATAGCAGAGAGGAGCTGTCAGTGCGGGGATTTGATTTCACGTGCATGTGCTGGGGTCGAAAGCTGAGGTCCGATCTTCCCGCCCCCCCAGTTCAACTTCACTCTCGCCATAAGTGTGTCGATATGGGAAGCAGATGCCTTGGCTCCAGATGAACATTAACGGCTCTTTCTTCTTTTCTCTTTGCTCTTTTCCCTCCAGTCCAGGCCTCTGTCGTTTATCCCTCTGCCTTTCCAGTGTAGGGGGCCGGCCCTGAGTCACCTGTTTCAGTTTGAGCAACCTGTTTTTAGGCCTGCCGTGGGGATTTGGAGGGCGGAAGCGGTGGCTTTCGGCAAGGAAAAGGCAGCCATGAATCTTCTGGATGCGAGAGCAAACAAATTGCAGGGAGTCGCTTCACACACACCCTTCTCTTTCCCTCCTGAGCCATAACCCACTGCAGATCATCCTCACAAGCCCTGCTTAACATCTGGTTTGTGTGTGTTTGCGTACGTGTGCATTTGTGTGCGTGTATGTGTGTTTCAACTTACAGTTTCATATACAGTTGGTCAGATTACTATTCTTATTGATTTTCTAATTGCAAATAATAGATACAGAGACCACACTTAAACGAACATGCACTGTTTCTGTTTATTTGCTAAATGTAACATTTTGTACAGGGTTTTATTTATATAGACTGACAAAGTGTGTGTCACTTTTCACTGTGTGTGTGTGTGCGCGCGCGATTGTGAGTGAATGAGCGAGAGAGTGTTCTGGAATAGGGAGAGAGGAGGTCACTCACTGAACCTGAAAAAAGGAGGGCGTGAAGTCTGCTGGTAAGGCTGCAGACAGAATGTGTGTGTGTGTGTGTGTGTGTATTTTGTCAGAAGGGTTTTGTCTGCTGCATCTCACAGATAAGAACTGGAGCTGGATTCCCACTGCTTCCTCGCTGCCAAATGCCCCATGAAATTGTAGCAAAATGTCAATGTGGTTAACCTCTGCATTTAGCCTCATGCCTGGCCTGGATACATACCCAACCTTAGCAGACCTCTCTGGACCTGTGGGGATCCGAGCAGACCGCAAACAAGGCCAGATAGGCCAGGCTGCTCTCAGGCCAGGCCAGGCCAGGCCAGGCACCGTCTGTAAGAATGACCATAGATCTCAGTCAATTGCACGTTTGTTTCATAATTGCTGTCTTTCAATTTTGTAATATTGGCAGGAATTGTGTTGATGTAACATATTTAGTTCATCTGCAATCTGACTGTTATAAATTCAGTGCATCATTTCTTCAGTGTTGAGCCAGGCCTCCCAAGACCACCATTTAAACCAGATTAAACTTCTTTATAGATTAAAGATTAAAGTTCTTTATAGAATCTAGTTCTCTCCAGAGATGGGGACTCTGGAGACTTGTGACTTGACTTTAGACTTGCCCTCAACGACTTGAGACTTGACTCGGACTTGGGTGTTGTGACTGGTGAGTCATAACTCGTAAACAATGTTCATCTTGGAATTTATATCTCGCACTCTTTCCAATGACCCCTCATTTGCCATTAATTAACGGTTTTCGAGGGGGTCGTTGGAAAGGTGTCACCGAGCCCTATCTAACTGTGAAGTTTCACATTTAGAGTGCGAGATATATTTTTCATA
>JBBPCY010000007.1:6686598-6706565 GCA_037974405.1 Brachyalestes nurse
TGGAAAGGTGTCACCGAGCCCTATCTAACTGTGAAGTTTCACATTTAGAGTGCGAGATATATTTTTCATATTTAACAATCCTCCATGTTGGTGAGGGAATATCACAGCACGCAGTCCAGCCACCTGCTAAGTAACAGCCAATTGTAAATTGTAATCGTGGGGCGTGGCCAATTAGCATATCTTTAAAACATTTAGAGCTCAATATTTACAGCTCAAATATTCCACATTTAGAGTCGCCATTTGTAAAATTTACCACTCAAAGACTTGAGACTTGACTTGGACTCGAGCTCAAAGACTTGAGAATTGACTTGGACTTGGTAAAAATGACTTGTTCTCTCAGCCATTAGGCTGCACTGACCAGTAAAGGTTTCCCAGATATGGTCATTACCTCATTAGTATGGACATTTGAAAACTTTATATCAGCTTTGTACATAGTCTTTATTTATTTAATTACGGCTTCTATGTCAAGTTGGATACTGCAACCTTCTCGCTATTGGCTGGAAGGAACAAAAAAAAAGAACTATTTCTCAATGTTAATGTAAACAATAAAAATCATTAGTATGTCAACCAAATTTGAAAACTGAAACTGAATTAAAATTCTAAAACAAACATATAATTTATACTCCTCACATTCTAATTTAGACCTTGTTTAAATCTCAAATCCAGTATATTTCTTTGTAATCTGTCAAAGATATGCTTTGAATGTGTTTTTAATAAAACATCTGACCAATTTCATAACAGTTCAAAGTGAAACTGCCCATAACTATGATATTATTTTCTTTCTGCAAAAAGAAGCATCACCCATTAGTTATGGAATCACACACCACCAAACATTTCCTTAGTTAAAACATTTTCTTTTTACTTGCGTATAATAAAGTATGTTTAAATGTCGATAGTCTTTATTTTCACTGGCTCCTTGCTTCCACTTTTCGCTGAGTAAAATGTTGATTCTCATACTTTCACCTAAATGTATTTTTGTACTTTTTTCACCCCAGTCCCTGTCTGAGACATACTGCCAGGCTTCAGGAGTGATGGAAACTTATATATTGATGCAACAATCATTTTCTGGAGCCTTTGTTGATTTCTTCCAGTTTGGATCTGTCCTCAAGGTGTGAAAAATCGACTTGTGCTCACACTTGCTTGAGGAATTCATAGTCACGCTAATGGCCCGCAGTTATTTTGTCACATTCCATATGAATTAAGTCTTGTGCCCAGCCACAACTTATCAATTTGAATGACTCACACTCAGAAAATGGATAAACATCATACAAACATTTATGCAAATCTTTTTCCTAAGTGAACTGATTCCCATTTCGATTTGCGGCATGAATGAAGTAATGAGGGAGGGTTCATATGTGACACAATCTCGTCCCGAGTAGTTCTCTGGGTGGCTAATGTTCTGCTGTGCATTTTGCTCAGTCTGGTGGAAGAGAGCAATGTTGGGGAGTGTTTTGCATGTTAAGGGTTGATAGGCATATGCACTTCTCGTATTGATGTCAACTGATGCACTAGCGTGATTGCCTTTGGATCTTAATGTGTATGTGCACAAATTCCATGAGTGAAGATGACTTTGAAGACAGCTGGGACAGGAGCTGCTGGACAGATGTATGGCCACCCACAGAAAGTGGAACAAAATCAGCATTAGAGAAGACTGCTGGGGCCTGGTAAAGATACTAGAACTGATATTATATCCCCTGAAGCAGAAAATTTCCTCCCTCTCTCTCTCTCTCTCTCTCTCTCTCTCTCTCACTGTCAGAGTCTAACTTGGACTTCATTTTTCTACAATGGTCGTAGTTAAACCGATGGAGTTTCTATAAGTTATGCTGTGTCTTTTTTTCATCAGACAGCCTTGACTTACCTGGTTAATGATGTTTGTACCATTGATTTATTTTTCTGCATATAAAATTTTGAAGAACCTTGGTTAGGTCTTTGATCTTCTGTGTGTGTGTGTGCATAGAGCAGATCAAGTATAGCAGAGAGTGTTCTAAGTTCACCACAAAGCTTATTCCCCTTGTTCTTACTCACGCCTTTCTTAATATTCTGCTAGAGAACAGTTCCTTCTGTTGTTTTTGTGTTTGGACAAGGAATTAAACACATTTCTGCTCTTTTGAAATGGAAATGCACTCTTTGAACCGCACTCATAAACAACCGACAACAAATGCAAATGTTTTGATCGGGTAATAATCTCTCGCTCGAATTCAGGACGTTCCTTTTTTTCCTCCTGCACCTTATCAAATGTAGAATTGATCAACAGAACATTTTGTAATTATTTCCATTTGATGCCAACTGATTAGACTCTCGTCTATAATTAATGTTTGTTGACTTCATGCACAAAGTGAATTTGAATCAGACTCTGGCTGTCGACAGGTGTGTTAATTGGAGTGGTCTCATTAACGCAGGATAGTGATCGTCCCTTTAAACTGACTTTTATCAGGAAGGTCAGATTTCTGGACACTTAATTTTGACTCTATCTGGGTCCGTGCCTGGACCGCCTCGGCTGGTTGTTTATATTTAGTTGCCATTAATGCCCTGCTTTGAGAGCTGACACTTGAATTGTTCCCGTTGACATGCGTTTAGCTAATGTGCTCTTCTCTCAGTCGGCTGCCTGTCTTGTGGAATAAAGCCCCATGTTGTGGAGGAGACAGAGTATTTATGTGGCCGTGTGCGTGAGGAGATGCAGCCTTGGCAGAGCCAGAAATGAAAAGATCCACCAAAGCGCCTCGGCAGCAAATCTACATGGGTGCAAATCCTATAATCTGCTGCAGCACCAGCAACCCAGAATGGCTGAGAGCAATTATTCCGACAAAGGAAACATTTCTCTCTCTCTCTCTCTCTCTCTCTCTCCCTCTCTCTCTCTCTCTCTCTCCCTCTCTCTCTCTCCCTCCCTCTCCCTCTTCCTCAATCTCTCTCTCTATCCCACCACAACCACCTCTGCCTGGTGTCAAATTAATCCTCAGGAGTTTCATAAAGATCTGTCTGTGGCTTTCCTTTTCGGAGCGGTGCTCTCTGGTACAGATACTGGAGGAGAAGTCTTTGTCAGGATGGCGATGAAAATTCCTCTACTTTCATAAACTGCAGGGCTAAAAGTAAGAAAAAAAATGACAGTGAATTGATGCCAGGAGAATGGGCTGTCTGGTTCATAGTTATGTATTCAGTATGTGACCCAAATGGAGTGGAAGACTTGAATGATGCATACTTATCTTCAGTCTTATCAATTTCCTCTCGGCATCTTCATTTCTTTCACTCCCTCACTTTTAGCTGAAGAAATCTTGGATTCTGCTTTTGAGTTTAGGTCAGTTTAAGAGATGCAAGGGAATTGACTTCATGGGTGAATTCCATACAGTAATTTTCTCCAGTTACATGACATTGACAACCATTTTCATAAGCATGTTTTGGCAGATGTTATATAATGTCACGACAAATTGTCTTGATTAATATAACAAACAATTCTGATAGTTGTCATGACATGTACTACAGTGTTTGATATCATAATTTATGTCACATGCTAACTTATGGTCATGACAAACATTACAGTATCTGTCATGATAAGAATGGTAACATGGTTATGTCAGTTTGTGTAGCAGGCTTCTAATAAAGTGTTAGTTTGATAGTTATGATGTTAGTATGATAGTTATACTGCCCATTTCATTATCTAACATGGCAATTTGAATGGCTTTAGCTAAATTAACTTAGCTGGCTAGTGGAGTTAGGTGAAGTCTAAAGTTACCTGACTCTCCTGATCAAAAGGTTTTGTTTGCTGATCAGAAAAAAGTATTGCAGGTACTTTTTTGTCCACCAAAGTTCAAACAGTGCAAATATGGCCTCATGGATACAACATGGTCCAGAAGGTCCAATTGTCTTTCTTAAATGGGATTTAAAAGTACACTACATTCACCTTCCCAGAGTAAAGATACTTGTACTTTTTCATAACTCAAATAACTGAATGATAAAATAAAGGCCTGTAGTCAGACAGGGCCTAAAAATGTAAAGATGCTAAAATGCATTATGTTCTTTAAACAAAGGCACTGAAGAACCTTGAGAGTAACAACATTGTACCCCAAAAATACAGTATAGTGCCTTTTTTTTGTTGTTGCCAAATAAATGATGACGGGTGTGCTTTGAAATGATGCATCATAAGTGTGGCCACAGAATATCTCACACAGTGCTCATGCATGTGTGTATGGTTAACTTAAACGTCACTGTGTGGAATCAAGTCCAAAACGTTGTCAACGCTTGATTCTGAAATTGCCTGGAATAAGAGAACCGACTCCTTTTGGGTATGACTCCCAGCCCTAATTCTCACCTTTTTATTTCACTCTTTGGGAGGATCTGGTTTGATGCAAGTGCTATGAGCCATATGTGGCCTCTTTTCTTTGTAGTGTAAGATAAAATTTCAAATGGCCTTTGTAATGTTTTGTTAGGCGTGCTTCTACAAATAGTTGGATCTAAATGTCAGTCTTCTTGCAGCCTCCATGAATTTAATGCGATGATTGAGCTTGTCTCAGTCCATCTCTCGAGTCGTGTATGTGTATATGTGTGTGTGTGTGTGTGTGTGTGTGCTTGTGTAGAGTGTTACTAATCTGCTTTCTCAATTCAGCATCACTTTTCAGTACAGTATAGAGCAGCAGCTCCAGCCTTGTATAATGTGAAGCCCTGCCCGAGGGCAAACGCACTTCTGTACAATAGCAACATGCGAGGAAGATGAAAGCCGCTGTAGAGACATTGCAAATGCTAGGCCTCAGCGCTGACCCAATCGAGCCTTGGAGGAAGGGGTTTGAAGAGCATGGAAGGCGTTGAAAGCTGTGGTGCGAACGAGGCCACCATTTAATGAAAAATGAAGCGCGAGGGAGTCCCAGCGTGAGAGAATGGAAGGATCGGGGGAATGAGAACATGGAGCGCGTGACCCTGGTGCACCCTTCCTCCGTCTGGGGCGCCTGAGGCTTGCCGGCTGCTGGATGGGAGACGGGGTGATTGGCATGTGCTGCTCTTTAAGTCGCTCCCCGAGTGGAGCATGAAAAGAGGTGTGAAGCAGAGCGGGTCGTGTGCGGAGGGAGGAACCCTAATCCCAGCTCAATCACACCGAACCCTGCCACCATCGCCTTTAATAGCAGCCTAGTTATTGCCATTGCAGCTTGTTGCACTTAGTTATTGATCAGAGGCTCGGGTGACCTGTTAAAGCGAAACATTTGTTATGAGTTCTATGCTGCATTTGATACTTCCATTATTGTTTCTGAGTCTTAATCAATAACTTAAGTAACACCATAAATCTGTCCATAAATCTCGTGAGTGAGCGATGTAATTAGTTATGGCAGACACTAGGTGAATTATGACTGCTCTGTCAGCGATCATAGCTGTTTCCCTGGCAAATTATTTAATCTTTTCTTCATCTTGACCTATTAAACTCCGGCTCGGCACTCCAAGAGCCTCCACCGCTGGGCCTCAAAAGCAACATCTGCAGGAAAATTAGTCAATTAAACTGTCAAGCCATCATAGGAGCCCAGCATTTCCATCCTCCAACGGACAAACTACTTCAGCCAATATTCCCCCTCTCTCCTTATTGCTCTTCTCAGATCAATAAATAAATGGCTGTGCCTTGATTCACTGTGAGGTGACAAATGGACTTTGCCCATTTTGTCTTTTCTGCGGCACTCAATCGATAGTGCTGTTCAGAGCATTAGCTACGTAAACCAAGGTAATGAACTCTTATGGCTGAGACTGAAATACTAGTAAAATCGCTTAGATTCATAGAGCGCCGATCCATCAGACTCAGCCCTCTCATGTGGATTTTTTACTTCTGAATTTCAGCAGTGAATTTATACACAGCCACTGCAATTTTAACTCTGCTATGAGTGCTAGTGAGTTTAATTTGCAATTAGGGGCACCGTTTAAAGCTACTTCTTCCTTTAGTCTAATCACACATTTTCAGTTGTAAATACTGATGGGAACTTCACACCGAGTGATTATCTGAATCGCGGAACCTTTCTGCAACTTCATCACTGTCTTCCTTATTGCCAAAGAGGAAATAATGGCAGGTTTTGATGGAGGAAAATGTGAGTGAACCGCCAATTATTCATATCTGAAATAAATCTCTGATTTCAGCTTGCTGCCACGGACACCATCTTGTTTGCTGATACTTTTTTAAGGCATGAAAATGGCAGATGATTGCTTCAGGAGCCGAGAGATATGAGCGAGTGGCAACAAGAGAATAATTGTGTGTCATTTCTCACCGTATATCTTCTTCAAGAATCTAGCCAGCAGCAGATGCATGAAATCAGGTATTTAGGTGTCGGTTTTATCAGTGGAGCTCAGAACTGTTTCTGCTTCATCTTTAAGAAGCAATCAGGGGCTTAATTTTCATTTAAACTGTGCTAACTCTCAGCTCACTGAATAAAAAGGTCTCTGTAGAAAACTAGGTAACCAACACAGTAACAGGGTTGTGACTTTTTGGGAAACATACCTGCACAACATTCAGTCCCACCAAATGTATTAAAACCCACATCTCCAGAAATGTGAGACATACGCTGGCCTTCATGCTGAGTGGTTTGAGTCATAACTAGAAAGAGACATGGACAAATTATTAGTACTATAAATATTATTATATTTTCCTTTTAAACATTTTTTTAAATAAAAGAAAGCAGTTTAGTAATTGATTTACTTTTGGATTAATAACAGTTTTGGCATTATTATTATTATTATTATTATTATTATTATTATTATTATTATTATTATTTTATACCATCATAAACCAGGAGACTTTTTCACAGGTCTACCACTGTAGATATACCAGTGGTTGGGTGTATAACAAACTTATCATGAAGGTCAAGCATGAGGCATATCAGTGAATGATTTCATTTTGATTAGACAGTTACATAAATTCAATTAGGGAATAACATCCATCTGTCGCATCATCTGAAGACTAATAATCGACTAAGAGCCTGGTAGAGAGCCTCACTGTCCTCTACGGGAGTGCTGTGAATGAGCTTCAAGGGTTAGTTCTCCGTAATTGGAGATGTGCTATTTAAAACGCAGGGAGAGGACAGGCACTCATGGCCTGTATAAAGTGCAGCCATGTCGGGTTCACGTTTGAGTGATTAAAAGGCTGGGGGTTCACCTTCGTGTAATTTCATGTTAAATTGGGTGATAATTCATTAGATGAGCCAGCATCAGTGCTGTGGGTGTGCTTCAGTTACATTTCTGGAGTGAGACTGACCCATCAGGTAATCAGACGAATACAGGGTCAAGAAAGAGCGAGAGAGAGGGGTCGGCGTGGGCCAGGTGGCCAGATGACTGGAAGCAAATGATGGGGTATTTGTATTTTTAACTTATCATCACTATAATATAAAAACTTTATTATAAAAAAATCATTAATTACTTAATTGGGGAATGGCATGATTGGCATGTGCTGCTCTTTCGAATGGAGTGGAGCATTAAAGTCTGGGGGTTCACCTTGGTGTGCAGAGAGAGGAACCCTAATCCCAGTTCAATCACACCAGACCCTTCCACCGTCATCTTTAATAGCAGCCTAGTTATTGCCATTAAAGCTTGTTGCACTTGGTTACTGATCACGAGTTATCAATTCATGCATTTACATGTTTATTTAAAACTGCATGAAAACACCAGCAACCCATTACAATGTATTAATATTTAATGACATGGGCCACTAAAAATGGTCTAGCATTTCTTGAGGAACACACTCTCATTACGTTAATTAGTTTAGAGGAGTTTTATGACCCTTCTGTACAGTGCTGAGGTACAGTTGATGATATTCAAGTTTACGTGGCCATTATGGCTTATGAACACTGTAAAAAAAGAAACAATGACCCGCTTAAAGCGTATGTTGTGGTAATATAGGCCATAATCGTTTAGTTAATTCAGAAAAAGCCTTTTAATTACAGTGTTATGGTATTTTACACCCTGCTGTCTCATTTTGTGTTTAGAGTGGATTTTGATTGCATGTCTCCTGGTCATGTCATCCTGCCTCGTGTACTAATAGGACTTTTTAGCACATTGCCCAATTCAGCAGCTTGGTGACGTCTTGTTAATATTTGCTGGCACTGCTATGCTGGCATGCATGTCTGGCTGGTGTAGTTATTAAAAAGCATGGCTCTTCTAGTCAAAACATGCACACACAAAACTGTGCTGAAACACACACTCACACACTCACACACACAAACACAGTCGTCTCTCCAGCTCGGTTTCTGGCTGCCACTAAATGAAAACTCTTTCTCACATCGGTTTCCGGGTGTCAGTCCCTCACCTAAATTACACACTGCTACTAAAAATATCTATGTTAATTTGTGCATGTGTGTGTGTGTGTGTGAGTGTGTGTGTGTGTGTGTGTGTGTGTGTGTGTGTGTGTGTGTTTGTGTGTGTGTGTTTCTCCCTCCTCACACATCATAAATAAAATGGAAACATGGAGGATATTTACATGAGCAAAATGATCTGAAAACAGCAAGACATCTGATTTCGACAGTAATTCACCCAATATGATTACATTCACTTCAGTAAGACTCCTGTTCTAGATAAACCACTGAGTAATCTGATTTCTTGGTAAAAACATGGTGCACCTTTGTATTTAGTTTACAGCCTGCCAGTAAAGTGAAGAAAGAAAAGGACATGACCTGCTGGTGCAGGTGTATTGGCACGTCTAACAGGAAGAAACCAGAAGTTGGAATGCGATGTAATCTTTTAGATCATTAAAATTGCTAACCTGAAGATAGTGTTGATTTACAATTGTTTACATCTAATTCCACTTACACTCTTACACTCATGCACATTCTTATCAAATAATGAGCTGCTTATTTCTTTCTTTCTTTCTTTCTTTCTTTCTTTCTTTCTTTCGATTCTCTTTATTGATCTGACCTTTACAGTCAACAGACATCTGCTTTAAAACGTAGTTTATGAAACATAATCCATAAATTATTGAAAGCTTGATCTTGAAAGTTATTTTTTGCTTTTTGAGATTTAGAAATGGCAAGACGTCTTCTAGAAGTCTAACATTTTAGCATCCTTAGTAATTTGCATGTTTCAGTCTTAGAAGCACAGTAACAAAAACAGTTTGTTTAATTCTGAGGGACAGAGGTTAGAAAATGTTCATGCATCAGAGAATTATGACTGTTATATTATATAAAACCACACAAATGTCAAATGTAGACCTCAGGGGAGAAGTAAACTTCAAGGCCCTCTAGTCTCAACACAAGTGGACTCTTCATTGCTAACTAAAAGTTAGTCGTGACCCACTGGCACAGTATGATTTGAATAATGCTAATCAGTGACTAATGGCAATCCTGACCAACATTAACATTGTTGACAGAACTATTTCTTTAATTTGAACAGCATTTGTAATTGAAAGGTAAAACTAATATTAATGACTACATCAGTTAATTATAGCCTACGGAGGCATGAGAAATAATAGCAGATATTATTATTTATTATATGTTTTAAAGTGAAGTATGTATGACTACTAATGGAGTTTATATCCGGGTATGTTCATATGTGCTGAAAAAGTCTAAATACAATCACAGATTGAAACCTCTTGAACTGTGCTCTGCTTGCTTCTGACAAAACACAACAGTGACAGAATACCATGGAAATCTTTAAATGTGATTTTCTCAGTTTCTGTTCTTCAGAGGACAACTTTAAAACAGCATAACATGTTTCTGATTGTGAACAAAAATTAAATTGAATGAGTGAATCAAAGGACAAGAGGCAGAGCTGATGCATGAGAAGTTGCGGTATTTTTTCACAAAGGCTTTAATACAGCTGTTTTGTGTGTGTGTGTGTGTGTACAGTGTGTTGCACTTTGTAATTTTACTTTGCACAAAGATGACATGTGGAAAGACGAGGCCTTCCGTGGGTTTTTGTTTTTACTGTTTCTCCCTGATGTGAACATGAAACATTCGTGTCAATTTAGGTTAGTGTGACATGCAGTGTTTTATTGACGTACTGTATTATCCTGATCCACTGTTGGGGAATCTAAAGCTCCTAGGATTCAGTGTGGGACAGATTAACTCTGCACTAAACCAGTCATTATTTGCATGAGTGGACCCAAACATTTGGCATGAAAAATATCAGAAATATCAAACTTGTCGCATTCTCAGCGGGTCTCATTTGTGTGAGCTCATTGCGTGCAATATTCAGTGACATTGCTCAGGGAATATTGTATTGCATTTGAGCTCGTAAAGCCCAGGGTTATGTTAGTTCACAGTAACAACACTCTGTTATTGCAAACATGCAAAGTGACTCTATTGTGTGCATGCTAAGTCTCTCCAGCCGCAGCACAGACCCTCCAGAGGTGCTTTTTGCCTGAAGGTTACTGACGCATGTCATTGAATACAGACAATGAATTACATAAATGCACAACAGGACCCAAAAGCAGGTTAACTGAAATGCAAATGGGGTGGAGGCCACCAGAGGATGTGGCTTTAAAGGGTTAATGGAAATATATAGTGCTTTCAAGGAGCTGATTGAAATAGGTTGGACAGGTGACAGTTCTGATCTTAACTAAATAAAGGCCGAGAGGTGCTTGTCAGGTTTGGTTAAGCAGTTTCTGGGCATTTTAAAGGAGCATGGGGATAGAGAGGGAAAGGCCAGAGCAGTAGGGATAAGACCTCGGCTTCATCCCAATTAAACATCTTCATATTGGATTTTGCTGAAGGAAGCAGGTCAGATAGATTTCACATGCACTGATTAAGTGCAGCAAGAAAATAGTCCTCACTGAAAAAAGGTCAAAGTGAACAGACTGTAAACATTATTTCGTTCTCAATCCTGATAAGATTACCTTAAATAGTGTGCAAATGCACTGCTGTTTGTGTGTGGCTTAAAATAAAAGTCAAATAAACACTTTTGGCTTCATAAGAATATCTGTATATACAATATATACTGAAAAGCAGCTACATTGGGTACTACTACATTGTATCTACATTCTTTGTAGTTACAGACAGTGGTCCATCTGTTTCTCTGCACCAATTGTTAGAACCTTTACCCTGTTCATCAGCATTTAGAACCACTACAGGACCACTAACGAGCAGGTAAGGTTTGAGAGCACTTAAACTGTGCAGCAACAGATGAACTATCATCAGTAACTGTATATCTGCCCAGTGGACCGATCCATCAGAGCTTTCCATCACTGCTTTTGTTATTTTGCTGCTTGTTGATTTATTCATAGCTCGCCTGCCAGTACTATCCAGTGTAATACACTGTTAAGTGCACATGCCATTCAAAAGTTGTTTTTGAAGAAGCTACAGTAGCAACAGCTGGACTTCAGCCTGCACTATTGTCAGTGGTTTCAGGGGTCTACTAAACTACAAAACGTAGTTTGATGTTATTATTATATGCTAAAAGTACACATAATGGTTTCCACACTGAATTACAAACAATGAAGTCAAGCAGCATTAGAAACACCCCTACAACAGTCCAACACTGCTTCATGTAATGCATTCAGCATGAACAACCATGAACTGTAACCAAACCCAAGGACCCAGTCTTTCTCTGGAAGAGATTCGTCATTCTAATGATTGTATCAGACTTGGCTTGATTGGCAGCGCTGGCAGAAAGGTGTTCATGCGACTGTGAAGTGTAATTACCAGGCAAGGTAACCCAGAGGGAAGCGATAGCTACACTGTCTCCAGTCCCCAAAGGCTGAGAAGCCTTCAGAGTCAGTGGCTAAATGAGGAGGGGCAAAGAGTGTGTCTGTCACTCAACCTGAGTTTCTCCATTACTGTCTTGTCCACAGCCAGCCAGAGGGAGCAGAGGAGAAGAGTGGAGGGGGCAGGATTTGCCAGGGAAAGCAGCTGAGGGGTGGCTTTTTCTGCCTTCATTTGACAGTGGGATTTTGGAAGGGATTAGAGGGCTTGCTGATGGGGATGGGAAGCAATGCGCTCTGGGCAGGCAAGACTCTGATGACCACAGCAATCCCCCAGCTGAAGGAGAGAGAGAGAGAGAGAGAGAGAGAGAGAGAGAGAGACTAATACAAAATGGGCCTAGAATGGGTGGAAGTTTTCTGCCGCTGCTGCTGAGCTGGACTTTGAAAGGACAAAAGGCATGGAGAGGCTTAGTGGAGGCTAGCTGAGCATCATCCTCCATACTTCCATCTCTCTGTCCTCCCATCTCCTCATTCCTCAGTCTCTGGAATGATGGCTACAAGGGAGGGGGCTGAGAGTAAAGGGGGATTAAGAGGTGGATTTCACTCAACCGAGACCTATCAGAATCATAATGCCCCAGGACAGGGTTAAATAAGTTTAATCAGTGCAGAAAATGCCTTGATTGTGGAATTAAATTGCTATTTTCTTCATAAAACTGTCACAGTCTAAAAGGCATGTGTGGCTTGGCATAAAGAAGACGTGCCTATTTGTTAGGCACACTTGTATCTACACTCGTTGCTAATTTTATCAGCACCTATGATCAATAAAGATGTCAAAAAGACTTCTTTGGGATGAGGTTCCCTGAAGACCCTTTTGAGAAATCCATTATAAGCCGGGCTGGACTGGGACAAAAAATCTTACCGGGCATTTTGAGACCAGCCCACCCAGGGGTGGCGGGGTTGCTGACGGGATTCCACGCGGCCCAAATTTACCTGACCGGCCCAAATTTTCCATCAGTCAACCGGGTGCCCGGTATGCCCGATGACCAGTCCAGCACTGATTTTAAGGATCGTTAAAGAATCAGAACCAAGGAGGCTTTTTAGAACTAATGGATGGCAGCCTACCACCTCAAGCTGAACCCCAGCAAGACCGAGCTCCTCTTCATCAAAGGGAGTCCTTCACCAAGCCACAACTTCATCGTTTCTGTTGGGAACTCGGTTATCGTCCCTGTAAAGAAGGTAAGAAATCTTGATGTTATGCTAGATGAAGATCTGTCTTTCTCACCACAGGTTAACCAGATCTCCAGAACATGCAGATACCTTCTCTACAACATCAGAAGAATCTGACCCTTTCTCACCACGAAAGCTACGCAGATACTCGTCCTGTCTCTGGTCATCTCCAAACTGGACTACTGCCACTCTCTACTGACTGGACTTCCACTGAAGGTAACAAAACCACTTCAGCTGATTCAGAATGCAAACTTGTATCCCCCCCATACATACAACGTCACTTCTTGTCCTCACAGGGCTTCAAGCACGGCTCATCTTGAGCCTCCGCTGCTTAAAAGAAGAGGAAGTCATGCGTCAAGACTCTTTTCAGTCTTGCCCCCCGAGTGGTGGAACGAACTCCCTCTTCCGATCAGATCTGCGGAGTCCCTCGCTGTTTTCAAGCATTGTCTGAAGAAAAAAAAAAAAACTCTTATCCCCATCCCTTCCTTTCTTTTGTCTTAACTTCTGACTTTTCTTTGACAGGTATTACTTAGGTGTACCTAGCCTGCAGTAACCTGGTTGAATAGTGAACATTGAATTTACAGGTTTAAGAAACAGATGTGGATTACTTGAGTCACTCTGGATAAGAGCATCCGCTAAATGCCGTAAATGTAAATGTAAGAGTGGAGGTGTACGTATCCATTACTGTCCAGTATATCAGTCACTCTCTACCTCATTCATCACTGGAAAAGGGCCTCCAGAGGACCACCACTGACCAGATATCGTGTAATCTGCACAGCAGTGGGTGCTAAGCTAAAATATCCGACAGCATTGCTAGGTTTTTTTTAACTCAGTTTGTTCAGTCAGATCTATAGTTTAGCACTGCACTGCTAGACTGAGAGGGTAAGCTGTATCCCACAGCTCTCTCAGGATGTTTAGAGGTGTAACCTCTTCTTCCACCTCCCGCATTAAGAGATCTCTGAAACTCTCCTAGGACTTCTGCCTGGGACTGAGCCTGAAGATGGAAACTTGCTGAGAGATACAGGCATGCTCCCAGTTTCTCACATCCAAAGAGCTCAGCTAGGAATAGGAGCTTTAGGAAGTAAATATCCTCCTCCTCCTCCTCCTCACAGTGGAGGTTCATATCAGGTGAGAATGCCTGAGGAGACACACCAAACTGCCTGGCACTGGATCCTAGAGAGCTTCCTGCTGGGGTTCCACCATTTTTTGCATGCCTTAATCTGATGACGAGCTTCAATTGATCTGCTTTCTTACTCAACTAGGATGTTTTTTTCTCTGTAGAAAGATGGGAGGATATGCCAGAAATCTAACAGTCACCAAGCTAAGCCAGTACATCTCTTGTTAGCTTACAATCACGTAGCGTGCGACAGGATAAGTGTATTATGATATGTTGGCACATTTCCCTGAATCAGATATACCCACCATGTACAGCTTTTTGTACTACCTTTTTCTGAGAAAACTAGCTTATGCTATTTTTTCAGCAATGTGAAATGCAGAGATTCAATATTTGATTCTCACTTCATCCTCTGCATATGACTAATTCTGACATTCATTATGAATTCATTGCAGCCTCAGTGTTCCCTCTCTTATTAAACCGTATAAAGTGTGATGTACATATGTGCCTTCATTCTCTGTGTAGATGTTTCGTATAAAGGAATTGGCCTTCAAAAAGCCTTTTCTCTTCATTTCAATCTCTAAAGGCATGAACATCTTTCATACTGAAGCCTCATCTTACCATCGAGCAATTATGTGCATCAGTCGGATTTACTACTGTTTCTTTGTTTTTTTGATGTTTATTTTGTATTGGTCAGCCAAAATGTAAAAGCTAGTGTGCAGAGGAGGAAAATTGCTGGCTGAACCGTATTCCTTTGGTTTCAGTATCATGCTAAATAAACCATTTAGGAGAAGAGTAACTGCATGATATGCTTGCGTAAAAAGTGAAATGGCAAATGCTTTTTTGACCGTAGAATCTATGTTTGTCCCTGAAACCAAGTTACATATTTCTGCAGAAACACTTCAACCACATTCTTCTATCTACCATCGCATACTTTGAGCTAGCATTGCATAACTCACCTTGACTGTGTTTGTGTCGTGTGTCGTTATAAAATTGCTCAGTTGAGCCAGGAGACCCCCCCTCTTCGTTTGTTGTAGTCGTGCCTTGTAATTTTGACACATCACATTGTTAAGAGAGCAGCCTGCTTTGGCCTTGAGTCAGGAAGCAAATGCAGCTGAATTATTTCATGGTGAGTGGGTCCAGCACAATGGCTGGCCTGAGAGCATGTGTGTGTGTGAGAGACAGAGAGAGAGAGAGCCATCAAATAGCATCAGAAAGAATATTCAGTTCTAGACAGAATAAATGCTCTGAGTTTCAGTGCATCAGATCAGCTTTACTTGGGCATGTAGTGACATGGCCATGCTCTGTAGGTGTCCAAAGATTCCGCCAGGGAGTGAACTGGCTGCAACATTGCACTGTAAACATAGTCCTATATGTATTCGCCGGCAGTCCAAAGTATGAGTGGCAAAGTCAGTTTCTACCTTTCCCTGTCAACACATACACTTTAACAGCTTTTTGCACAGAGCAAAGGAACATAAAGTCTAGTAACTTACAATGCTGGGGGTAAACTTATTACTGATGTATGCATGTTGTGTCTTTTTTTATAGAATTTGAAAATATTAGCTATCCTTCACACTGTGTAAAAATTTAAGAATATTAAAAATATATTTTAAGATCAATGTCCATTATAAGTGCTATTAAGTTCACATTAGGAATACTTGCTTTTAGTACTTGCTTTTAGGACTTTTAACCTTAGAGCAAGAGAGAGAGAGAGAGATAAGAACAGAGTGAGAAATGTGTGTTGTCTCTATACATGCTTTTTTAAGCCTAAAATACACTTTTTCCATGTTTGAATGCTGTGGCCATAAGTGGCAGGAGCATACCACCAATTTCAGCCTCGATGCACCCACTACATAACTAAACAGACTCTTCTCATGTGTACTGCATGGCAGAGGCGGACAAAGTACCAAACTTCATTACTTAAGTGAAAGTACAGATACCATGAGTCAAATGTTACTCCAATAGGAGTGAAAGTCTAGGATAACAGTACAGGCAAATCTCAGTGGGGTCAAATTAGTCAAACTTGTAAAAGTCCTTATTTATCTGAAGCAGAAGCTGGTTCTCAAAGTTGTGTGAGCTAACTGCTGCCTGTCTGGCAGCATACTCAAAAACTGTACTTAAGTACAGTACTCAAGTAAATGTACTTAGTTACTGTCCACCTCTGCTGAATGGTAAGCTCACCACCACTTTCAGAATTTTGCAAGTAAAAATCTCGTTGACTGTCCATATGTCATTGTGTTTTATTTTTGAAACAGTGATTACGTGCTTTGCACACTGTGATAGAAATGAGTAAGATATAGTCAATGAATTAAAAAAAAAGTCAAGTTACATGACAGAGGCGTTTAAGTCATTTAGTAGCGAGAAAATTGAATTTTCCTGTATATTTGCTGATGCGCTTAGATTTTTCTGGGTTTGTTTTTGTTATCAATTTTGACAAATTATTTTATGGCTTGTTATTGGCTATTGTGCATGCCAGTCAAATGGTCCCTCCTCTTAAAGTAGGTGGCCCTAAAAGACTCTCTGGCCTTGCAGCCCCAGTGGAATGGCTGACCAGCTAGAAGCCGCTTTGTGTTTTAATTGGAAATGAGAATGAGCTGTGGGTCCTCAGGATGTTGCTATCATTGGGAGCCAGTACACCAAACCTGGAAGAAAGAATTAATGAGGTGAGGGAGATGTGACCTCTGACCTTTAGTTTAGGAAAACCAGTTTACTGCTTGCAATTTGACTTTGGGTTGTTTGGGGCATGCTAATAGGCTGTTTTGAGTTTGTAGCTAAATATGTGCTAATGGGCCTTAAGGCAGACCTCCTGCCATTAATGTGCTCGTATTCTGCTTCAGGTTTAGTTTAGCTGTTGTCAGAGATGGAACATTCATGTCCAAAAAGTCTTCTCTTGGATTTTATTCCGACTGCCTGGCTGCTCTAATTAGCAGCAGCACAGGTATAGAGGAGTTTTACATTCTGGACCAGAATTTTCGACCTTTGGTTGTTGTCTTGCAGTTACAGTATGTATATATGATAATTACAGACATGCTGGTTACACTCTGCAGGCCTATAAATATCATAGGTACATAATTCTAGCTTTGAGGGTGAACATCATCTGACCTATCATGCAAATCAGTGGTTCCCAGTCCAGGTCCTAGAGTCCCCTGCACTGCATATTTTAGCATTTACATTGCTCCAATACACCTAAACCACCGAATCAGCTTAGGAGTAACCCTTTCCTGTGTTGATGTGAGTGTGTTACAGAGTTTGAGCAAGAAAACACTAAAACGTGTGAGGCAAATAGGCTCAAGGATCAGGGTTGGGAAACTACAGAGCAGAGATTAACAGTGAGAAATGCTAAACAGTGAAGCTAACTGATGACAGCTCACGCTTTCCCTGTGCTGTGTAATACTGTGTTTATCATGCAATTATTCAAGGAAAGAAACAAAAATACCCGGAGGCAAGGAGCAGGATCGGTTAAACTCAGTTCACAACCAAAGCGAGGAGGAATTAATTGCCATGCAAATAAGGCGCAGACAGCAACAGTTTGAATATCACAGAGCCAAAAAGAGTTTCAATTGTGGAGCGTCCTATGAATGTTGGATCATTTTCATATCAAACTTAAATCACTACTGTGAATGGACATGTGTTAAAACAAGCCTTGTCTTCTGTTCACCTGCTCTTGGTGAAGAAAATACAAGCACTGTACAGGGGCTGGCTTTAAAGTTTTGATAGCACACTGAAACTAACTGGCATTCCTTTTATCAAACGCTGATAATCACATAGTGCAGTTTGATGGACACAGTCTATAATCTTGAGCTATTGGTCCATTCAAAGAAGGCAACAGATGTCAAAATCTAAGAAAATCATCAAACTAATCTCTATAATGATACTGCTCCGCAACAGGTCTGACATTCTGTCACAGCCAATTGCTTTCATTTTACAGCTGGATGAAATCTCATATGCTGCGTGTGTGAATATGTATGCGCACGAATGTGATTGCTTTTGAAACGTGTCAAAGGGGGGGGGGGGGTCATAAACCCTAAATATTTACCCCATTCTAAAGAGTGAGTAAAGATGTTTTTGATAGGAGTTCACATCACAAGGTCAAACGCAGCTTTCGTTCCACAAGCCTGTTGAGATGATGTCACGTTCTCGAGAGGGAGACACGTGAAGACACAAAGATCTGCCTTTTATCGTTGCTCCCTCGGAAATATAAACATGACTTATAATGATACACAGATGAAACAGCTCTCTCTAAAGCGTCACACCACCCACTTTTGACCTCTCCTGCAGGTTCAGTGTAAAGTTGAGACCAGGCCTTTTGCTACAGCTATGCTGCTGAGATGATAAAATGAGTAACTGTTGTTCTGCGGAGGGGAGTGCAGCATTTTTTGCCTTTTATTTTTTGCCTCACCTCTTTGCTCTTGAGTTAAATTACATGTTTCATCACAAGGAGACAAGCATCAGATTGGATATCAATTAGTTACTTTCAGTTACAGGTGCATGCGTACGATTGGGATGGATTTGTATTTCTGTGAGCATTTTTTTTTAAAAGGACAATTCAACTGAAGACTACTTTTGGAAAAAAAAAAACATTATTTTTTCACTTTCAAACATTTATGTTTATTTCCTAATTCATTATTTGGGTTTCTTCTTTTCTGGATCTGGATCACTTTTCTTTTACTTAATTTCCCGACTATCAAGTGTTAGCATTATGTTTGAGTACAAAAGGATCCCGAAAACAGAAGAAAAGTGCCTTCCCTTGCTGATAGATGCTGGATATGCGGAGAAGTTCCCCCGCAGTTCTACAGGGAATTACGTACTTTTTGTTCAGGAGTTTTTTGATCCGATACCTTTTTACTCCTCAAGTTGTTTTTACTTTTACTTCTGCTTGAGTCATTATTTCATGTCACAATGCCTCCACCCTCCTCAGATCAGCACCGAGTGAGATACAAACGACACACCCACACAAAAAGACAAAGAAACGAAGAAAGAAAAAAAATCTGCCTTTCTCGCTCAACTTTTCTTCAGAGAGCAGTTTTTAATTCCACGCTCATCGCTCCTTGGGGGAGAATGTTTATTGCCTCTTTTCTTTCTTCTTCTCATTTTCTTCTCACCTTCCCCCAAACCCGACGCATCTGTTTTGCCTGATAAGGCGGCTCGTCGTCACCTTTACGTCATTATTAAACCGGCGCTCCAGGGCAGGTTTGGGATGATTGTGGCTGGAGCCTGGCAGCAGCGCCATCTCGGGCCTATCTGCAGCCAGACTTTGAAGCTGGGGACAGCCTGGCTGGCTGGTTGAAGATTATGTCTTGCTTAAAGAACTAAATAAAAGGTTGAGTGGGTGAGGAAAAGGGAGGAATAGAGAGGAGGTGGGGAGAGGGGGAGAAATGAGGTGACGGGTAGCAGGACAGAGGCTGTCTCTTGGTCTCTCTGTCTCTGTGTCTGTCTCTCTCTCTCTCACTCTCTCTCTCTTTCTCTCTCTTTTATTAGGAGTTTTATTGGCTTGGCCATATGAAGTTACAGTTTTACATTATTACCAAGGCATAACTGAAACAAAACCACACAACACTGAGACCAAAAAGACTGAAGTGTTATCTCATGCAAAGTATCTCTTACCCCTCTTTCACTATCCTTCTTTCTCTCTATCTCTGCCTCTTTCTTTTCATTTCCCCTTCTCTCACACTCTCTCAGTATGCCTCTCTTTTTTCCTATTTTCTTTCCATCCATCCATCCAACCATTCATCAATCCATCCAATCTCTCTCTCTCTCAGTCTCTCTTGCTCTCTCTCTCTCTCTATCTCTCTCTCTATCTCTCTCACTCTCTCACTCTCTCTCTCTCTCTGTCTCTCTCTCTCTCTATCTCTCTCTCTCTCACTCTCTCTCTCTATCTCTCTCTCACTCTCTCTCTCTATCTCTCTCTCTATCTCTCTCACTCTCTCTCTCTCTCTGTCTCTCTCTCTCTCTCTATCTCTCTCTCTCTCTATCTCTCTCTCTCACTCTCTCTCTCTCTATCTCTCTCTCACTCTCTCTGTCTCTCGGTCTGAGACGCCAGTC
>JBBPCY010000007.1:6745371-6769168 GCA_037974405.1 Brachyalestes nurse
TCCACCCATACCAACACATCCACCCACACCAACACATCCACCCATACCAACACATCCACCCATACTAACACATCCACCCATACCAACACATCCACCCATACCAACACATCCACTCACACCAACACATCCAATCACACCAACACATCCACCCATACCAACACATCCACTCACACCAACACATCCACCCACACCAACACATCTACCCAAACCAACACATCCACCCATACCAACATATCCACCCATACCAACACATCCACCCATACCAACACATCCACCCACACCAACACATCCACCCATACCAACACATCCACCCATACTAACACATCCACTCACACCAACACATCCACCCACACCAACGCTTCCACCCACACCAACACATCCACTCACACCAACACATCCACCCATACTAACACATCCACCCGTACCAACACATGCACTCACACCAACACATCCAACCATACTAACACATACAATCACACCAACACATCCACCCATACCAACACATACACTCACACAACACATCCATCCATACTAACACATCCACCCATACCAACACATCTACCCACACCAACACATCCACCCATACTAACAAATCCACCCACACCAACACATCCACCCACACCAACGCTTCCACCCACACCAACACATACACCCATACTAACACGTCCACCCATACCAACACATGCACTCACACCAACACATCCACTCACACCAACACATCCACCCATACCAACACATTCACCCATAACAATACAACCTCCTACACAATACACACACGCACACACACACTTTTTAAAGAATTTATACAGAGGACAAATAAATGTTGGGATAATTGACCTGTTTTGGAATATGTAATTAATTCTCAGGTTTGGCTGGCTGGCGGCTTGACTTAACCTTGCTCTTCTCACTGGAGAGCTGGATAAATCATTGGCCCTAAGGGTGGCAGAGCCACTAAAATAGGGCTGTCTGCCTCTCTGTTTTTTACAACATTGCCAGCAACTCTTTCATCAGCATAACATTACTGTTGGTCTTCTACCTCATTGATTCAACTTTTTTGTTCGATATATCTAATACATAGCCAAAGGATGTAATTGACAGTCTACATCAACGCACAGTCTCATTCACTACGATGAATAAGAGGCTAGAAATTAATTCCGTTTATCCAAGCCCATTCTATACAAGCTGAAGCTGCAATGTATTCCCGCATAATAGCAAAATAGGTGTTATAAAATCAGCCTGCAGGGTTTGAATGAAACCACACATACAGATACACACACACATTAGAGACACATGCTTTGAATAAAACATTAAGTGACCCTCTCTTCAGGGGACTCTGTGTGGAAGTGAGCACAATGCTGCATCCCATGTGTCGCTATGCCATCTGCATCTTCCTCTTCTTCTTCCTCTCTCTATCCACCTCTGAGGATCTAAAACAGTTTGTGGCTGCCAGTGGCCTGCTGCTTGCATAAATACCATCTCACCAAGCCCTGGCCTTGAGGTGGCCCACCGCCTATTGTTCGCTCAAGCCTGGAGCGGAAGAGAGTGGGTCAATAACACAGTATGCAGAATATTGCCTGGAGGAGTCACACAACACCCAGTTGCCATTTGATTTGATCAGAGGCATTTTATCAGAAAAATCTACTACAGAGGAACACGTTGTATGTTTATAGTTACTGACTGTAGCCCATCCTTTGCTGTAAATTTGTCTGCTACACTCTACTCCAATATTTGTTGAAACGTGCTACTGTAGGACCACTGCTGACCTGATATTTGAGTGGTGGACTGTTCTCACCAATGACACTCCCATGGTAGTGGCATGTTAGTGTTTGTTGCACTGCTATGAGAGTGTCTGGCACAATAAAAGAATCACGCCTTTCCTTTGCTTTGCAACAGGTCTAGAGGCCCATATAGAGAGACAGAGTGATGTGAAAGCAGGATATGTAATGGGAAAATGGGACGTTTCAAAAGGCCGCATTTGAGATAAAGTACTAAAAGGGGGTTTGCACTGTGTTTTTTGGCCAGGTTGGGGGGTGGGATGTTCACTCTGTGTTTTTCTAAATGCCGCTTTGAGCTGCGCGCTTCCCAGTTGCTAAGCGACGGTAGCATCATAACTGTACGTCGGCTTTGCTAACTAACTATCATAGAGATGGATATAGACAGAAAGGTCTGTCACTCACCCTTTTAGAAAGTGATCTACTGTTAACCTGTAAGTGTGGTGCTGCTATTAGAAACAAGCAAAACTAAAAAAATTGTTGCTTTTTGTGCTAATTTCGATCTATGAAATTATACAGTTCAGGATTCTCAGCGACTGTGACTGTCACAGAATACCTACCTTCCTTTTCATCTGATTGGTCAGACCAGAAAAAAACAATAACACAGTTAAATTCAGGGTGCCTGGAGCACTCTGCACAAAACGTAGCCAAGCAGTCTAAAATCAAAGTGCCCAGCGTGCAAAAGCAGCACGCAAATGTCTCCCACTGAAAGCAATAGAAAAAGCAGCTCTGTCTGTGAAAATGTGTACAGTGTGAAACACCACTAAATATGAAAATGTTCACTAATAATTATTTATAATTAGCAATGTTTGCTTTTATTTTGCTTTATTTTATGAAGGTTATACTTTTATTGGTTTCATCGTATGTCTATTTTTTATTTATTTCTTGAATTTTGATACGAAACATGGTACGATCTCAACAGCATTCTATTTAATAAAGCCTGCTCACTTATTAAAAAGTTATTAAAAATCTTCAAGGTGTCCTCAAAGGCAGGGTATGCAGTCTGTGGCAATATATCATTTCTGTTGCCAACAAAAGGTTGAAAACATATGCATATATATTGAAAACAAGAGAATATCCCTGCCATAGCATTTCATATCGTGTTGTTTATCAGAAACGACAGCACCGTCTGGGCACTCCGGCTGGGTTTGAGCCATGACAGCGGGCTGTTGATGTACAGTGTGCTCTTACGGTTTGGAGAGGGGCTGTCACGCAGACCTAATCACACAATAGTGAACAAAAAACTAAAGAGCCCATTCCATGGATGTCAGTGGCATGATGGAGGGGAAATTGAGCACCCACTGACACAAATAAGATTGGCTCTAATCTAGGCCGAGGTTTGTCAGCGTGGCAGCTCTCCACACTGGTGAGTGGGGTGGCACCTAAATGGAAGGGGCTGAGCGGGAGGGGGGTAATTGCCAGGAAGAGGGGGCATTTGTGCTTGGATGGATGGCTAACAAAAAATACCTCTTGTACATGCACACACATGCAAGAACGCACACCGTAAGGACACACACACATGCTCACCGCACACTACTTTCCCATTCCCTTTCTGCAGGCCCTGCTTGTGGTGGAGCGATGGAGCCCATTTCACTGGAGGATGAATAAAAAGCCTTTGATCAGCAGTGCCTCTGTGACATCAATTAAGCATTAATGCCAGCCAGCAGCAAGATGATGAGGAGCTGGCTGAGGTCAGTTAGTGCTCTATAGTGTGTGTGTGTGTGTGTGTGTGTGTCTAGCCCACTCAACCAAGCCCAGGGCTCTTCAACATCTCTTCAACAAGCCCGCTCTCTGAATGACCGCATAACCTGCAGTCCCTCTGACTTGTGTTCTCCTCTAAATTATTAAAGACAAACAAAGGGTCATGGCAGTCCTGTAAGGCTGTGAGTGTGTTGAAGCATAGATGAATGTTGACCTGAGCTCCATTCCACTGCATATATCCAAGCCCATCCACCCACATGACTGACTTTAAACAGGTCACGTCTGACAGCTTTTGCCACACATTCCAAATCAAAGGCAAACTCATTCTCCCTCCTTTTCTCATCTCGCTCTCACCCCACCCATATTTCTGTCATTTGCATTTCATCATGGCCCATTGTGAACCCCTCTCCTTTTTTCAGTGTCTTGTATGCTGTTTGAGCTTAAATCTGCCCTGAAAATTTGAACTGAGAGTATAGCGAGAAGCATGTCTAAGAACATTCCGACCCACCTTGATCCACAGAGCAGAGATTTACTGCTGAACCTGAATGAAGCCCAACAAAAATCTGTTCAACCGCAACCGTATCCCCCAAAAATGCTCAAATATGCCACAACAAAATTCTGTCCAAATTGGACAGTAGTCCAACAAAATTCTGTCTGAACCCTACTGAAACCTAACTGAACACTGAACCAGGCTACAGCTTTTCAAAATTCTAGCCAACCTCAACTTTGCCTGACGATATTCTGTTCCAGCCCAACTGTAGAAGGAAGTTACATATGAACCCAACCTCGGATTTATTTCAACAAAATATTGTCCACACTTGGTTACAGGCTCTTGAAATTCTGTCCAAACCCAAATGAAGTTGGTCTGAACCTGGCACAATCCTTTCTGAACGTGACTTTAGTCTGACAACATATATGACAAAAATATGAGTCTATAAAATAAGAGATGAATAAAACAGTAAAACTAAAGCAACCTTAATGCAAACTGCTGGTTCAGGTTTGGAGTAAAATGTCAAACGCTATTTGATCCTTCACTTACCTCCTGTCTTGCATATGGCTGTACATATCTTGGCGTGGCTGCTGAGGTTCTGGTTAATGAGGATATATGGTTCCATTAAAACAGAGCTGATGAAAATGATTATTTAATCATTTTATTAAGCAGTTTTAGCAGGAATAGCATGATAGATGGTTGAGATGGGATTGGCCAGTGTATGGGGTTAATTGGGAGCTCATGGCGTGTGCTTCACCTTGACTGGACTCCAGAACTGGCAGGTCACAGACAGGGCCAGCACACCTTGCCAGCGCTGAGACAGCACAGCGGCCCGAATGCAGGAAACTGACCAAGCAGGACCATTAAATGGCTAGTCCAGTATAAATGTGATATTTCAAATGATAGCGCATCAGAAAATGTCCAAATACAGCTATGAGCTTTGAGGCTAATGTAGTTAACAAGTTGGTAGAAATAGACTTGCTTATGTGGTTTTGAAACTACTGTTATACAAAAATGGACATTATTATAGAGTCAAATTAGGTTAGAAGATCGATGCTACTACTGTTTTATCAATGCTATCCATTTTTTTCTCTCCCAACTTTCCTAACCTTTGATTTTTCATGTTATCTTCATTTGCCTCAGAACTCATAGCTGTGCAAAACTAAAGCTGAACATCAAGCAAGTCTTTGGACATCAAACACGTCTTTGGCTGATTGATGGCATTTGCAGAAAACAAAAAAAATGTGATTTGAATACATGCATATCTTCGAATCATTTAAACTCTGGGCATATTCAGCCAATTCCCCTTTGCCAAAGTACAGTCATGCTGAATATGAACTACATGTTATTGGTTTTAAAATGACGACTGTCAAATAATCAAAAGACAGTTGACAAATAGCTGTCATCCCTGCTGTTCTGTAATGAGAATTTATTCAAACAGGAAGAGATTGAGGTAATGGCAACCCATACGTCAGAGTCGACAGGGCGCTCCTTCTCTCCCGCTTCCCAAGATTAGCTGCGGCTCTAATGGATGGAGCCCTCGGGAATTCTTTCCTGCTTAAGTCTCCATCAAAAGGATACAGAATGTGCCCGGTTCTCTGGCTGTGTCAATATAGTTAACAGGATGCACTTCACAGATCCACCCCACCCCCTGTCTTCCTCCTCAGGAAAAGAGGGGGAGATGAATTTAATAATGAATAACACCCCCCGAAAAAGAGAAATAAATAGAAACTGGGTTTCTCTCTTCAGCCGAACGATAAGGAGGAACGCTTTGGGACGAGATCAGGCAAACGTAAGACAAATCCTGCCACTGATCCACATTCCTCCCCCTGTCATATTCTGTCCCTCTTTTCCTTTTTCTTCCTTCGTTTTCTTTTGAAAATGAATTAACATCCGAGGCTCAGACAGACCCCCTTCCTCTTTGTTGTCTGCTGTCTGTTTCTCCCTCCCTGGTGATGTGGATGTCCTATTGTCATGCTGCGCTTCAGATTATAACTGACATTAGTGAAGGATAAGGCTTGGCCAGTGAATGGGTCATCTTCCACAAACAGCAGCAACCTTTGCTTGCATTGAGTTTAATGAATACTGTAATCCTGATAACTATCAGTAAATGGGAGTCCATTTTCCACAGACACATCTTTTTTTTTTTTTTGTTCCACATATCTTTTTTTCTCCAGTCGTCATTGAGACCGGGCCAGTGGAGAAGGATATGAGGGGCAAGAGGGTCCAGGAGAACTCTCCAGTGGTAATGAAAAATGGGATGGAAAATGGGGAGAAATCTCTCACCCCCTGTGCTGCGATTAACTGATAAAGTGCCTTCACCTGAGTGAGGAGCATTGTAATATGCCAATATACCGAAGAACATGAATGGAATTAGAGGGGTAATCACCTTCTATTCTGTCTGAGCTGTTTCAGAGGGACACACTGCCTGGGCCTTTGTTCAGTGTCATGGCGAGACAGGGTGTGTTTGATAGATAGGCTGTGGAGGATAGCAGGAGGATCAGGAGGACTGTCCTACCGTGCTATTTGGCAGCCGAACGTTGTGTGTTGTATTTGGCAGCACTGCAAATGGAGCTCGGGGAGAGGGTCGGGTTACACCTCAGGAATGAGCTTGGAGTCGGTGTGTGTGTGTGTGTGTGTGTGTGTGTGTGCTTCTAAAGCTCATTATACAAAATGAGGACATTAATAATGCTCATTAGATTATCCCAATGGGTCCCTCAACTTTGATATCAGTTCAAAATTTGGCCAAAACTTCCCTGGACTGTCAATTTATCAACCAATTTTGAATCAAATTTCATTGCTGACAATAGCATAATACACAGTGATGCTTAATTCCAATTTAATTTGATTTCTACCTGAGTAAATTTGATATTGTGTCATATTATAAGACACAGAATTAATATACATGGTGTAATGCAGAAGTAATTGTAGCAGGTGCTCCTGAGTGGTGAAACTGTTTAGGCACTGGCCCTATCATTGGGAGATTCAAGTTGCGAGTTCAATCCCTGCTGATGTCTGAACCATCTGAGTTCAAGAGGGTACAATTGGATTTTGCTCTCTCCTGGTGGGTAGGGTGGTCCTCCCTCTCCCCCCATTACTCACTGTTGATGTAACACACACCAGTGTTGGTGATATTATGTTTATTGTATGATGGGGGAAAGGAAACTAGTGGGTAGAACTGGAGGTGACAACATTAGGCAGGAAATTGGGAAAAATCCAAGAAAAACAAGTAATTGTAGCTGGTGCACAAAACTATGGTCAACATGAGTTAAAAAACATAATGTTCTAGAAAAGGACACTCTGTACAGAAGTCCCACGGAGGGCCAAGATAAGTGTTCTAAAGCATTCACTCCAAAGAGAGCATCAGTGGCTCCAAAGATGTAAGTGTGTCTTTGGAACTACTCGCAACAAATACTGATACTTAAGGAAAACTTCCTGATCATTTGAAAGACCTTGCTGTTGTCTTTTTATGGTCCTCAGCAATATGTTCCTTGCTGTTCCTCCAGCACAGATGTTATATCTAATGCAAGAGATACAAAAAACTCCTGTATGGTTGAGCAGTAGTTTGTCCTGATGCTTCCACATATAATATTTGACTACATTGCTCCAACAGAGCTGACAGACTTGTTGGAAAGTTGACACTATGTACAAAGTCACTGAGCTCTTCAGTGGCACCTGTTTAGCCCGATCCCAAATAGCACTGTAAAACTTCTAGTCATATTCAGTCTTCAGAGTCCTCCTAGGTGATGTCAACAATATTCAGACCTTTAATATGAGAAAAGAGATATGTGTGTGCTTTTTGGCCAGATGTGACTGACATGCATGAAGTGACAGAAATGACAGAATAACCCGAACATAAGCAGCAGCAGAGCGGGAGATAAAATGATTACTTTTAATAGACAAACAAACTGGTCTGTGGCATGCATTTTTTATTGTTGGAGATCTTGAACAATTTAAAAGTTGAATGCCTTGATGATCAAAAAGATCCAAGTCATAAGTTGTTCAAACAGTTGTTTGAAGTGGTGAACGAAGCTGGAATCCACTGTTCCACTGACCAAATAAAAAATGACTGGAAATTTTGAAGGCTAAAAAATAAAAATGGCACAAGTGGTTCCAATCCAGATGGTTTTCAGTTTCACTGTCCTATGAATCAATTCTACAATCTGTCTTTGTATGAACAGGCGGAACTGTGTACGTCAAAAATCAGATAAAATGCTTTGGGCATGTAAACATGCATCTTGTCATTTTATTTTAACATCCATGTCAACATTTAAGTTGGAAATTCGAATCAGAATGGTTGAAAAAATATTATCCCTGTAACTTCAGCTATCTGAGATCTGCAGGTTTATCATGAATGGTGATAGTCAAAGAAAACTTTCTGATTTTTAACTAACATGTTATTATAATAAGTTATTTTAGAACCAGGGTATTCAGGGCATGCAGTACTTCATGAAGTGGAACGTGAAGAAATAGACAGCAGGAGAACATCAGTGGGAGAAAGACAAGAAAATGTTCCAAAGCTTTTAACACATCCTCATCATGGATGACTAATTTGCTGCAGTAACATTTGAGACTTTTTCATATTATTATAGCTGTTCATGGGGAGTCAGATGAAAGTAAGATTTAATACCTACTTTCTCTTACAAAAGAAAGCAGGTGGATAAACTCATTCTTCAAACATTCTTCAAAAATCATATTCTGATGAAACCAAGCACTGTTTACCACATTCCATTGGCTCAATAAAAACAATAAAACTGCATCCTACCTACAGCGAGAGCAATTTTCCGAGAAACGTCTGAATGTTTTCATTCGCTGCCGGCCTAATGGCCTCCACTCTGTGGGCGTGTGTGTTGGTTATGGACGCAACGTTGACAGTGTAGAGCAGAGATAATGGCAGCATTTACAGTGACATCAGAAAAAAAGAGCACAAAGAGTAAATTGGACGACTGTGAGATTCAGAAGCTGAACTCTCTGAGGGGAGCACTATTACAGATGTGTGGCCGAGTAGAAAATTGTGCTGGGGTGAAAAAAGAAGCAAAATATGATGGTTTTTGGTCTAAAAAGTTTTTATACATGACACTCGCTAAACAGATAAAAGAGATTCTTTCACTGAAACATGTCCACAAATATATATATTTATTTTTTTTTCTCTTTTGGATAAAGGTCTTTTGTTTGGATAATGGTTGATATTTGTTTCATCTTCACCGATCAACCAAAACATTAAACCACTGACAGGTAGAATGAATACCATTGATTATTCAGTTGCAATGGCTGCAAGTGAATGGTCAGTTCTTGAAGCAAAATGGACAAATGTAGGGATCTGAGTGACTTCATTTTCTGAGTGGCTGAAGGCCCATTTGTGATGGCTAGATGACTAGACTAGAGCATCTCCAAGTCTTGTGGGTTGTCCCCAGTATGCAGTGGTTAATTACCTACCAAAAGAGGTATAAAGAAGGATGACTGGTGAACCGACGACAGGGTCAGAGCGCCCATGCTGACCCCTGTCCATGTGAGCATCAGAGCTCGTTGCTAGATATCTAGAACCTTCTGAGTCCATACCTTGATGGGTCAGAATAGTTTTGGTGGCATAAGAGGGACCTACACAACATTAGGCAGGTGGTTTTAATGTTATGGCTGATTGATGTATACACATGCTGAACAAACCTGGTCACGTTGAGGGTTGGTCTGGATTGGCTGGACTGGACATATTGCCTCATGACAAAGCTAACGCTGAATTATTTTCTTCCAAACATATCGGGGCATTTGATGTAGGAGCATGTAGTAAGCAAATAATCACGCTGGATATTTGTGTCCTTTCTGCAGTATGTTTGTTCTTCATTCTAATTACGCCTTGTCAGAGGGTCATTTTACACTAATGAAAACCAATGAGTGCTTTCTTTGCCTCTCTAAATGAAAGTCATCCCACACACAGTTAAAGAAACACAAAGACAGAGAATGTTTCTGCTTGCTTACAGAATGCAAAACCATAATCAACAGCAGGCCTCAGTAATCAGATTCAGCGAGAGTGCGTGTTGTGATAACAGGATATTCCAGACAATAAGGAGTGATGAATAGTGGCATGCAGCCCGCACACTAGAACCAAAAGCTTCAGTTTTCTGTTAAATGAGTGGTCAGCCTGATAGGGAAGAAGAGCCAAGCTTTAGTCAGGTCATGTTTTTTTTTCTCTTTGGATCTGACGCATACCTTTTCCCACAGAGAGAAAAACAATAATGCTAATTTGTAACAGGCTATTTTTCTGTTTTGTGGGCCTGGTGTGTATACTTTGGGCTTTTTAGCAGCCTTTTTGCAGAAATTCATGACCTTGCTGTCATGCCTCATAACCCAAAATGGTAAAAGAAAAGCAAGAAATGCTCTTAACTTTAATACCTGCACATGTAATAAGATTTTAGTTCAAACCTTAGCATAATTTCTACAGGTCTAGTCATGAATGTTCACACAATGAATATTTATTCTTTATACATACTTCACTTAAAAGCAATGTTCTTTTTATATTAAATGTAATGTTTGAATATGGCAAAGATGTGATGTTTATTCAACTTTTATTCCATAATATTTGGGATGGAATTTCAGTGGTTGTCTAGGTGGAATTTCAAACGTTGATTGTTGTGAACCAAGATGGTACTCATGGCATGGTACTCAATTGCTATGTAACGCCACTCACAGCTGGCAGCCAACATGCAAGTAGTACGATTATGTTTTTATCTTTATATACTTTAAAGTAATGTTACATTCTCATACTAAGACTACGTGTAAACAACCCATAGCAACACATAACAATGTGTACCCCACCTCACCTCTGGCCAAGGCTGCTGGAATCTCACTCCAGTAAAAATACACAGGTTAGCAGCCCTGGCTTAGATAGTTACATCTCTCAGCAGACTGTTTTATTTTGACTGCAAAAGCACCTTTATCAGATTTGAACAATCCTGCTTGCCGTCTAAGGGACCACATTTGCTTTGAGCTGTTACTGTAGAAATGATGACAATAAGAATATGTGTTATTTATATTCAAAAGTCTACACTATTGTTATGTCTGCACACCATAAAAGGTATAGTGTACACCTATTTTCTAAGTGTATACCTGGAGGTATATATGTAATTGACCTCCATTGTTACAGTTCATAATAGAATCCTTTGGTTTCTGGGATGTCACTCATTCCTCTAAAAACACTCTCTGTTTGTAAAAGGATGTGCTGAATGATGTGCATTGATGTGTCTTAATTTGTTTCCCTCAGTGTGCATGTGTCAGTGTCTGTTATGTGCCTTCAGTTGTGGTGCTTTCACCCAACAGGTGTGTAGTGAGGTCATTCAGGACACCATACACTGGCTGGGGCGATATTTACAAATGTTGTGACATGACGGGGATTAGTCACCTCGGGTGATAATCAGTGTTTTGAGGGACAGTGATGCCCACATCAAACCAGAGCGTTCAGTTTCATATCTCACTAAACCAACTCACCATTGCATAACGATAGCCATCAAACTAAGCAGCTTTAGTGGTGTAGGAGCAGCGGGCTGATAGAGGCTTACAGCTGGTTTATCAGAGCGCGAGTCGGCCTGCTGCAGGTTATGGCTGGGACGGCGCCGATAGCAGTAATTGGATGGGCTGCTGTTGTACGTCTTTAGCTCTAGGTAATAAAATGAGTCCCGGGTTTGTTCTTTGCATTCATTGATTTTCCTTATTTTTTTGTTTTTTTTTACCCAACATACATATGCACACACACACACTCATTCTGTCTCTTTTCTCTTTTTCTTTCCGCCAATCCTCTGACATTTGCAGGGGCAGCTCCAGAAGCAGATTTTTGTTTTTATTTTTGTGGGTTGAGTGGGCACCAATGTCCTGGCAGCTGCCTCCTAATTAATCTGAGCAATCAATGGCTTCTGCCGGAGAAGCGTTGCACACGTGCCAGCACCTGTTGTCCACAGAGTGCTATCAATTCACTCCAGGAGGTGTGTGTCTGTGTGTGTGAGTGTGTGTATGCATGTATGTCTTTTGATTTGCATTTGTATGACTATTGTGTGTAAGCATGTGTGGTATGAGTATGTGTGGCATGTATGTATGGTCTGTATTGATATTTGTTTGAGAATTGTGAATGTGTGTGTTCCCATGAAGGGAAACACACAGCAATGCAGGTGTTGGCATTTCAATACCAGGCCTCTGCGGGAATCTATACATGAGTAGCATAAGCTATGTGGCTGGAACAGTGCTGCATTCGTTGCTATGGTGAAGTGCTTGATCTACCTTTACTCCTATTCCATCTGCACACACCCCCTTCACTAACAGCAGCATTGTTTCTCAAGCTTTGACTGAATTGGCAAGTGCATCAACTCTATACAAATGCCTCCATCACATTCCCACGTTTGTGGGATTTCAACTTGTGTTCAAGTGCTTTGAACTTGCTTAGCCAATTAGCTGGTCTGATATATTGTGAATAGCCCTTATAAAAACGTACATAATCAGAGACAGGAGGACGAGGAGACTGTTCACTCAGGCCCCGTCCTGTAATGAATGCCTCGTTGTGGTTATATGCACATGCCCAGCATGCAAAAACATAAAAAAACACTTTTATATGCATTAATTTAGCCAATTATTTATGATATTTTTCTCAGAATTTACCAATGAAACAATTTACCAAATGTTTTTTGTACTGAGTGCAATTTCTTATTATGTGCCAAATCATTATCATTGTGTACAGTATCTTTATTATTATGTGGAATAGTCTTTTCATGTGTAGTATCACTACTTATGGCACTATTATGTGCAATAACAGACTTGGTATAGAGAACAACTCCAAACCACTATTTGTATTGACTTGTAAACTACTTCAGCAGTAATCGATTTATTTATTTATCTATAAAATCCATTTCCACCTCTTTTACTATATATATATATATATATATATTTTTTTTTTTTAATTTATTTTTTTTTTAGTGCAAAGATTTTACAGTAACAAAGGCTGAGAGAGGTTTACAGCTGGTTCTGTTGTAAACAAGGGGACTAGATAACCTGGTCCATGGTCTATTTCAGCCATTACCAGCAATAACAGATGTAAGCAAACAGGTTTAATTATTCAATTAAAAAATAACCTGTCAACTAAAACTGAACTTTAATAACAAGGTTAATAACAAGAAGCTTGCACTTGTAAATATGACTCAAAGGGACATTCACTTGCAATAAGCTGGAACATGTATAAGAATTTACATAGCTTGTGCAGACAGTGTTATTCACTGACACCTCCCAGAGTTTGGCCAGAGCCGGAGGAGGAAGGAGGCGTTCACGCTGGGTAATTTGGTCCAGTCTCTTATTTACCTTTCGGCCGTCTGGTACAAGCATATGGCAGTAGAGGTGTGAGGTAAGTGTGAATTAGGCTCTGTACATTCTCTGCCCTGCGTCTTTGTAACACTCCCTCCAGGCCTCGCTGCCACCACTTTCTCAGATGCGCCCACGTCTTTTTGCTTTGTGTATATGTACACGGCCCTTTAAACACCTCATGGCCTGAGGCGAGGAAGCTGTGCTGGTGCGGTGTTTGAGCTCAGAGCAGCAACAGTAACTTTGCGCTGCTCTCATCATGGGCATTGTGCTTGGCCTGCTCAGGCCATGTTCATAAATCACCATGGCAACTCCATGAACTTTGTCATCCATATATAAATTAATGATGCAGTATTACCTCAGGAGGTGTCGAATGTATCCACATGCAGCCTGTAGGGAGTGAAGGAGAAGTTAAAGAGACTTCTGAACTCCAGGCCTGAAGAGAGAGAAAGAGAGAAAGTGAGAGAGAGAAAAAAAGAGAGAATGAGTGTGAGAGAAAGAGAGAGAGAGAGAGAGAGAGAGCACCCAACGCCAAGGCTTCTCGCCGCTGCACAGAGCTGAACAGGTAAACAAATGGATGCCAGACTTCAGACTTATAATTGGTATTTGTGTGAATTCCCTGTTGTCTGTATGTGTGTGTGTGTGTGTGTGTGTATGAGTGTGTATGTGTGTGCGTGCGGTATGTATGTATGTAGGTAGTACATAGTCAGGAAAAAAATGTTTCTTCATTGTGGTCCTCAATAAACATTACAAAGATTTTGTATTACAAGGTCCTTGGTTTGTAAATATGTATTTTTGTACATATTGATTCATGGCTAAGGGACTGGGCTACAAACAGGAGACAGGTGAAACCAGGCTACACACAGGATATACATTTAACCAGTTGCTAATAAGCAAAGCTGGACTTTCGTGAGACCTGTGACTTGTGGGCTGGGCTACTAACAGATTATGGCTGGATCACGTGATACAGTGACTAAAAGGTGGGCATGCATACCTGGGACAGGTGGAAACAGTCGTTAAAGGGCATTAAACAGAAAACAGGTAACTGAGATGACAATGGGAGTAAAGCAGCTGACATTTATCAGACTCGTGGTCAGGATGGTATAGTTTTAATAGGTGGCTGCTGACTGGCTGTGTGAATATTTAAAGTAACATCTGTTCAGCCTCAGGTAGACATCTGTACTGGAGGCAGTCAACTCTCCATCAGATGACTTGCATAAATGTATGACCCTGTTCATTCACAGCAGTCAGGCTGTGAAAAATGCCTCTGATAAGTGGCAGCTCCAGGCACTGTTCAGTCTGCACATAGACTGTGGATGTGTTTGTTGTTTTGTTTTTTATTGTTTTAGCAGTCTAATTATCCTATTATCCTATTAGGTTGGGCAAAATAAATAAAAGCAAGCATTGCTTTGTCTTGTAGGGGCTGGGATTGATTTTATAGGAAAATCAGCTGCCAACAGGTTCCCTTTTCTCTCTCTTTGGTTGTGCTGCAGAAACCATATTCATGCTGCTGGGACCTACAGGAGGAATGTCTGGAGGCCTAAGGGCTGGTTTCTGGTCACATTAGACAAAGTGCTGTGTTTGTATGGTTGTGAGAGTGTGTATCACTGGGCCTGTGCAGGCTGATTTCTGCCCGCAAAACCCATAACTGAAAAGCTTCAAAGGCTTTCCACCAATTCAGTTGTCAATTCTTTCCCGTTTTCTTTTTACCATGCAAGAGAGAAAAACTCCAGTGTTTTTTGTCGTGATGCACTTTTTGTCCCATATCCTCTTAAAAGGCACTTCCATGCAGATCTGTGCTATCTAATTTTTTTTCTATACGCGTCTGGAAAAGGATAAGTTGCCAATTGAGTCTGGCTGGGATTGAATTAAGACTTGGACGCCTTGACTGATCGCAAATTACAAAACCTGGTGCAAGCATTGGCTCTGGAACTTGCATGAGCATGTGTTGTAGGGCTCAAGTGGGATTTAGCTAGCACCATCAGGTTTTTTCATCCATAATTACCTATGCAAGAGAACAAGCCAAAGCACTCACAGAAAACCATTGGCGGCATCTCCAAACCAGCAGAAGTGCACGAGAAACCACTTCCAAAGCTCAGACATAGCTGCCTGTAAACTGCACAGGCAGTCTGACATATCAAGTTTTGGATGTCACACAAAAAAGGCCAAGATGTAATGTCATTTCCAGAAATCCTAAAATGTGTTTCCTGTTAAGATATTTTTGTTTTCCAAATTGGAAGACAACGAGGGCTAGTACTGATGGGAATTTCAACAGAACTTGACAAATGTATTAAAAAAAAAATTCTGGCCCAACTGCAAGTGATGGAATGCCAAAAAGAACACTGAGATGAAATCAGAACCACGTTGGTTTCTACGGTAACATCCTGGCTGCTGTCTTGTACACTTAGTAGTGGACCTCAAAAAACTCCCGGCATTGTCGTCCATTCAGCAGCACAAATGTGACCACTTTTGTTGTGCAGTATTTCATGCATTTCATTGGTAACAGTGGAAGCTTTTTCCTGGCACCTTCTGATCCTGATTTGTAGAAAGCACAAATGCTGTTCTGGTGGAAAAACAGAAAGGAATTTTCAACATCTCACACCGGGGAGGATGAGGAAGGACGTGAGAAGAAGAAGGGCCGTGACCCCGGCTACAGCGTTAGCCAAACAAAACGGAAACCTCCCTTCTTGTTCAGCTTGTGAAGAGAAGCAGCTTGGGGAGGCTGGCTGAGGTGCTTTAAAGCAGCTATGTGATTTATGTCAAACCTACAGCTGCCTCCCTGTGGCTTTAGCTGTGTCTTCTCCTCACCTACTATACTGCAATTTCTTCGGGACCCAGCCCCAGACAGAGATAGTGAGGTATGAAAAAAGGCGGCACCAGCTAATCTCCTCGCCATATGGACAGACTGATAGACGCTAAGTGGCTCGCTCAAACCTTTCTGGTGAAAATAATTGTAATTTACGATGCTGAATCGTCCGATTCTTCACAGGGCATGTCCCTTTCTCCTTGCAATGGAACAGCGCATTATAGCATATCGCGTTTCCCAGCCGCCCCTTTCCTAATCGAATCTCCTGGGCTGCCTCGGCCCTGGACTTCCACGGCGGGCCTGTATTCTTTGACCAATTCAAGGTCATAATGATTTTAATTGAGCTCAGAAGTGGGTTGCCCTCAGACCATGGGGCCCCGGTAATGAAAGTTTATGTGACGTGCTGAAAGCATTGCCCAATTAGGGACCTGAGAGAGGCCTCTAATTCAGAGCTGGATACTTAGTGTATGTAAGAAACAATTGAGGAACATCTGCTCCTCGCTTCCTGAAAAAAAAGAAAAATAAAAGGATTCTACAACTGATCAGTTATTGTCTAAGCACCTGTGGATACTTGCTGAAAAATGGCAACAAGTAGATACATGAACAAATATGCATTGCACTGAATCAGGTGCTTTATACCTATGGATTAGAGCTGACTCTGATAATACAGCATGTGACATTTACATTGACATTATAAATAATCTGTACATCTACATCCAGGACTATATTCAAGATATGTACAATTCAAATGCTTTACAATTATTAAATTATCAGCCCTGCTGAAACATAACTTTTAATTTGGGGGTCGTAGAGAGCTATTAATGATCATTATGATCTCTGCAAAAGAAAAAAAATCTCTGGGCTCCTTTAGAACGCTCTTTTAATAAAACGACACAGTAGGGCCATTATACTTAGAATTTCCTCTTTTTCATTTTTCATAATTCACCCCAGCCTTTCAGAAGAAATTGCTGTTATAAGCTACAAAAGCCATCATGTTCATTGTGAAATATTTAACACATTAAAGTACTTAAGGAAAAAAAATTAAACTCATTTAATTACCCTCGCAGTTCACATCAAGATCATTTTTCAGGTAAAGCGATCTTTCTGCAAACCTTATGAGAAAAGCAAGAGGTGATGTGATAAAGGAAATGATAAAGAATAGGGAGAAGCTGTCTTGGTTCATACTTAACATTTAAAAATACTAACATAACTAAAAAGGAGCCTATGGAGGTCGATTAGCTTGATTTATTTGCAGAGGATTTCATTAGTTATGAAAAGTCTTCCATCCAGCCTTTAGGAATGCCCTGCAGACCCTCCCGTAAATAGAGATGGCAGCCAATGGAAGGCCATGCTGCTTTTGAGTGGTACTCAGTCCTACTTTACCTAGCTCCCTGGACCAAATTAGCATCTGTTGGCACGGTATGTATGCCGAGTGTCAGCCTACTAACCCCATAACCCAGCCAACCCCATACCAGAGGGAGTCTGGAATTCACCCACCTGCGGAACTGCAAGGACACGACTGACAATCATCAGTCAAAATAGCTTATCTTCTACTCGTAGCAGGGCACTTCAAAGAGATCGAGAGCCACGGACTGGCAATTAGCCCTGATTTACACAGCGCGGGCCGAGCCGCCACATAGCTTCCCAAGGTCGACTAACAAGGACGTGTAATGTGTTATTTTAGACCAGTGATAACTGCCTGGATATGTTTTTGTCATTTAGCCATTTGCAACGTATACGGTTACATAGAGTCCCGTTTTCACTCATGCATTCATCCATTCATCTCAGACAGGATATTTAATTTGAGGGGAAAAAAACAAGTAAAATTAAAGCCAATTAGAGTGTGAGCAAACTTCCATTCACGCATCATGTAAACACACAGGCTGGCATGTTAAATGGGTTCTTGTCTAATTTCACCGGTCTCCTGTACCCTGTGGTAAAGTAAGAGTTCTGCAACACTGCAGAAGCCCCTGCCATTTCCTGTTGGTGCCCACTGTGAATAACCTCACTGTCTGCATACCTGTCCTGCTGGAACATTTGAAAAGCATCCGCAGGCCTTAGCAGGACTTCTATCCTGGGCTCTGGCTCGCTTGCTTGTCACGTCAAGAGCATACTTTCATATTAAAATCAGATTTGAATGGTGAAAAGGACACCACTGTCAGAATTTCAGACTGAACTAAGAGACAGATATGCAATGCGTGTTTGGTCAAAAGCCACGTGAATGCTAACTAATTCAGGGAACTCAAGAAAACACAGCACCATCTCTAATGCGATTTAGAGTGTTTTCCTTCACCTCATGAATCTGGCCATAAATTGGTTTATATGGCTACATTTTAGTCCTCAAACATATAAATAATGTAAATGTATCCTCAAAGGTACAACATAGTCCCTAAGGTCCAGTTATGGAACTTAAATGAGAAAGAAAGACATATGTTTGCTATTTTAAAAGCCAAGATGTAAGTTAGATGGTAGTCAGTACCTTTTAAAGAATTTAGGTGCAATATGTATGGTACAGTTTTGTGCCCCAAATAAAGGAATTGAAGGGTAACTTGAGGGTTCCACTGAAGTTTCTTACCTGAAAGCTACTTTTTTTGACCCAGAGTGTACAGAAGTACTGTTTTCAGAGAACACAGTGTTTAAGATTGCATACTGTATGTGTAATACAGTATAAAATCATCAGAACACCCAAAGGCATACATCTTCCATTTACAGATAGACTCCAGTGCACCCTTGGGCCATTAAGCGTATGAAAAAAGGCCTTGTTCCATTTTGGCTAGAAGTTCGTTTTCCATGTTCGCATTTGCACCTGTCTCAGCCATCTCCTTCCAGCTGTTTCAAGCACCTTCTCTTTTCCCCCTCTCATGTTCACTCTTACCATCATATGGACTTTTCGGCCTCGAAGCCCTATTATTTACTCTTTTTCAGCATGTAGAACACATTTTATAAGCAGTTTTGAACTAAGCCAATTCTAACAGTCTGCTTCTAGAACTATGTAACCTCAGACCTCCCCGGGGGCAGTCGACTTACTCCCCCCCACCACTCATACACACACACACACACACACTTCTCTCGACCAGATGGTTTAGGCCACGTTCACAGTCAGTCATAATTGAGAGAGTGGAGCGATGTGTGAATGTAGGACAGGAGCAGGGTGGAGGGGAGCAGTGGTCTGTCTGGGAAATGAAGGAGGAAGCGGAGGGCATGCCGAACAAAGCTCCATGGCCCACAGGCACGAAGACAAAGATGCAACACTTTCCCTCACACACTTATCTGAGCCAGCAATCTCTGGAACAGGCAAAGTCTGTTTTCTTCTGCTAAATGGAGAGGAATGTGAACATAATGTGAAACAATCTATAAGAAAAATAATTGCCATAGACTTTGTGTCCAAAGTCCACAGTGTCCAAAAGTCCAAACTGTCCAAGGCTAATGATTTACATTGCGGAACTCAAACATTTACTTCAGACTTCCACTATGAGCCAACTATGTGGGGGAGACTATGATATATTTTTCTCTCTCTTTTTCTCTCTCTCTCTCTCTCTCTCACTCTCTCTTTCTGTCTCTCTCTCTCTCTCTCTTTCTCTCTCACTCTCTTTCTCTCTCTCTATCTCTCTCACTCTCTTTCTCTCTCTCTCTCTCTCTCTTTCACTCGGCTGCCAGAATTGCTCCAGCTCGGCAGGTGTTCCAGTGTGACCGGACATGAAATTACTCGCAGTGTGGTATCCTGAGAAGGCTTATTCGACAATAGAAAACCTGAGTCCTGTTAAGGGAATATTATTAGGCAGTACTTCTTATAAAAGATTCTGGTATGAACTCCCTCTACCTCCTCATACCGGATCTACAGAACAATCCATTTAATTCAGAGCTGCATGTCTGCTGACGGGCTGTAATTTGAGATGTGCAGGGCTGGACAGAGTTTACGATTTAGCCAGCGTATTTTTTTCTATTGAATTAATATACTGCCATAAATTATGTGCTGCCCTGACCTTCTGACTCTTGATTTGAGGAGAGCTCTGTATTGTTTTCCCCATAATGATAAACAGTAGTCAGGCTAAGAACATCTCTGATGGAAGAAGAAGAGGGGGGAAAAATCCCATAGCATCTGGGTCCTCAGCTGTTTGTTTGCAGCCCAAATTAGCTGTGGTGGGGTACAGCAAGAGCGAGCTGTGCTCCAGACATTGGGCTTGGCCTTAATGTGGCTCTGATTGTGTGCTTGTAGAGGCCACTCACGGAGAAGCACAGACGACACACCACTGTGATTCCAGTCCTTGATTAGTCTCATGTTTTTGTCTGATTTCTATGTTGTCCTATGCTCACTAATCATGGTCCTCCCCGCCTCCCTGTCCATGTCGGGGTAATTGGTTGTGTTCTTGAACATACTTCACAGACAGTCTAATTATCCTATCCGGTGTTTGGATGAAGCTCCAGCTCAAGATTATAAATGCAATTGTGGTTCCTCTGCTGTTCCTCATCCTGGTTTTTGATTACGGTTCAGGAAAAAAAGAAGTGAAAAATGGAGACGCTGCATGGATCCATATTGAATCCTATGTCTCTGGAAAAGATAAAACAGAATACGCTCCTGTTGTTGTGTTTTGTCTTTTGATTCCATAATTACTGTTTATTTCAAAGATAAGCAATCGCATAAAAGCAGCGTCCGCATCCAGTTGGAGCGATTTGATGACTTTGGACACAGCTGGACAGCACACCTGCAGCCATGGGCCTAGCATGTGCCCGTCAGACAGCCACGAGCGAGACATCTGTTTGGAAGAGATAATGATGCTGGATGCCGTGCAACTTTCAGAGATGGGCAAACTCTCCGTGCCAAAGCCTGAGAAGTAAAGCACTACTGGACTTTAAGTGTGTCTCGGAGTAACTATTTCACTCATAAGCATTTATTTTTGCCTGGCGCTTTATTGCGGGGCAATCCTTTTTGTTTACTTGTTTGTGTGTGTGCATGTCCTCAGGATACTCCTGAGGATTACTGATAGGTTCTGCTCAATTTATGAAAATTCAGAGGATTAAGGTTGAAGGAGCTGCTTGTTTTTAGAAGAGTTCAGCATTGTTCAGACTACCGGAGCAGAAGCCTCAGAGCCCTACAAACAAGCAGAAGTGCCACTGAAGACCATTTTGCATTCTCAGTGTGCTCCCTGTTACCCGAGCTCTTGTCTGCAGTTGCAGCCCTGACGTATTTGGCGCCCCAGGTGAAATTTTATTCAGCACCCATCCCTGGCAGCCCTGGTCTATTTGTACTTTGTTGTTTAATTCATTTATTTATTTGTCTCATTTCAATGATTATTTTGGTTTGGCTTTGTTTTGTGCATACAGATGCACAAAGCCTACTCACATGTAGGGTATTTTCCACTCTCAACAGATTGAACATAATGTAGTGCTGTGTTTTTTAGTTACATTTAACAAAATATGTGATAATATAAAAAACATTGTTTTTGAGTGTTCATACCAATTAAGTGTCACTGGGGAACAAGTCAGCACTTTTAATTCACTCTTTTAGATACATTTTGGAAAGTGCTCACATTAATCCTCTGGTGCATAGCGGTCATAGTGGACAGCTGTTTGAAAGTCATTTTCTCCTAAATGCAGTGGTTTCTATGGTGGAATTGTATATCAGCCGTTAGAATGCTACTCCCCTTCATTGAGGTTCATTCAGTTGTTAGTTGTTGTAACTACAAGTGAACCTCCTCTGAATCCAAGATGGCCGACAGTCAGCCACACTTGTTGATCACTGCTGGAACATCCTGTCAATTCTTCTATTCTAGGAGAACCCTAGCGGTAAAAAATATGATGATATGCGGAAGTATCTAAATAAAAATATAATTTTTTTATTTTGAAAATGTTATTTCAGATAAGTAGTAAAGCAGTAATTAAGCATGTGTCCAACAAAGTGGACGTCATGCGTTGCTAATTATATTTCCAACACAAGTCAAGTAGTTGATTCATCTTATTATGACAATTTTGGTTGCAATTGGGTGCATTTTGGGTATATTTATGAGTTAGTTTTAAAAAATATACATTTCTGTGCAGATTAGCTGTAGTTTGTGTTAGTAAAAATGATCATTTTGTCATATTTTTGTGTGTGTGCAGTGCTCAGTGTGTGCAGAGTGTGTGCTGAGTGTGTGTGAAAGTATCTTAAAGTGGTTTTCAAAGCATACAGTGAAGTATGGCTCATGGATTTTTGATCAAACTCAGTTTGATTCATTCTTCCTTTAAGTTTATACTGTTTAATGTGCTTAAAACTTGTGCTTAAGCGCATGTAGTCCATGTTAAGTTACATGTCTGTAACTTCCTGAAAAAATCACATTTTTGAAAGACTAAAAACAAGAGTAAACCAGCTGCTTTTGTGTTACTTTCTGCTATTTCTTATGACTGGTTTATGTGTCTGCATTTTTCTCATCTGCCCATGAGAATAAAACTCTCTTGCTCTTACATTGTGTAATATCTCGCTCAGTATATCATTCACATCCAGCACAACCTTGATCAAAATGAACCCAGTGGGATATTTAAACACAAACAGCACCACTATGGCACACCTCTTTGCCATGTCTGCACTGTCATGAAACTGCTTATCAAAAAAAATGATATTTATATTACCACATATTGTGTAATATTGAGTTAAGAGTGTTGTGAAAGTAACACAAAAGCTCACTACATTAAATGTTCAAAACATGAATTGAATTATTTTTGCAATCATTATGTATTTATTGAACAATACTGAACAATAATGCCAAATAGCATCACTAACTTGGTTAATTTAATTGGAAAAAAATGGCAAGATTCAGTAAGGGCAATTTGGGAGCTGAAAGTGCTGGCTGTCATTGGTGAGCTGAGCCAATTGATTTGACTCACTGAGAAGACCTGGAGCCCCTCTCACTAGTTTACACAGCTCAATTTATAATTTGCAAATTATGGTTTTGATTAAATCACCAGCAATTTTAAATAATGTTGTAGTAATTTTTGACATAAATTAATTTGGAAGAGAATCAGTAGTGGGAATGGATGAGGGGGGGTTGCTTTTGATTGCCTGCAGTCAGTGCTGTGTTTTTTACAAGCCTGAAAATGACTTGCACTCTTGAAGTAAGCACTGTTAGAAGACACCTTTTGGAGAGCATAGTGGGTGGTTGAGAATAGGTCAACCAGTAAAGTGGTGTCATTTGATTGGGAAGGACAGTGAGTGCATGAGAATGTGTTAGTTTAGGCCATGCCTTCAACAAATTGTTGTAGTATGAAAGACTGTATGAATGTAAGAAGCAAGAGAAATTTGAAAACTTGAGCTGAAGTTCTGGGTGGCTTCTCTAAGACCACGCTCCTGTAATGAACAATGTTAGGTCTGAGACAACTGGGAAGAAATTATGTGGTGAGGGGTGTAAAAAATTTGTCACAGAAAACAGAAGGCAGAGATGGAAAGTATTGCATGTCAGATTCAAATAAGTTGATTCCGCATGGTTCTCTTCCCAAATGTTTGTTTTGTGATGTTATTTTGTTTTGTTATTAGCATATTGCTGTTTGTCTAAATCAAAGAAACAAACGTATGGCATGTGTGCTGCAAAACTGCAGGCACTGAACCTGATTATAAAATGACGTCAGTTTCATGCATTTTCTATTTCACTGAGTCTCTCTCTCTTTCTCTCTCTCTCTCTCTCTCTCTCTCTCTCTCTCTCTCTCTCTCTCTCTCTCTCTCTCTCTCTC
>JBBPCY010000007.1:6775856-6788191 GCA_037974405.1 Brachyalestes nurse
CTCTCTCTCTCTCTCTCTCTCTCTTTTTCTCTCTTTCTCTCTCTCTCTCTCTCTCTCTCTCTCTAGCTCTCTCTCTCTTTCTGCATCACTCTCACTTGAGTGCCACTGTTAAAATGAAGAACTATTCTATATAGCTCTCACTTTGGCCAGAGTGGTGACTGTTCCTCGTAAACTTGACTGTTGTGGGAAGTGGGGAGTCCAAAAGGAGGAGACTATAAAAGTAGTAGCTTTTGCATCTCCAGCCTTGATTCGTTCTACCTTTAATGTTATTGAACCTGTCATTTTTCATTGTACTATTCTTGCATTTTCTTTTCGGTTAACCCAGCCCAGTCGAGCAGGATGGCGTGATTGTGGTGGCACAGAAGATTAGCGTTCTGTATGCTCTCAGACAGGTGCTGCATGTGATTTGCCTGCTCTTCCTGAGGAGACATGCAGGGAGCCAGGGAAGCTCTTATATGGATTTAAGAGAGATTTCCTGTTAGAGGCCAGGTGCTTGTTTGATTTTCAGATGCGAGTGGAGCTTTGTTGTGTGAGCTGGAAACAATTTGACACAAGGCATAAGAAAGACTAGACAGGAGAAGGGCATGGAACAGGTGCTGAACCTCTCCGCTCCACAGACAGGCTCTCCTCCACAGGAGGCGAAATAGAAAATAAAACTCTTGGCCAAAACATCTGGCTGTCTGTGTACTCTTCTATTTGAGCCTCAAAATTGATTTTTTTCCTGAAGAAAATATAAAGACATTAAAGAACTTTCTTTTTTCCAGGACTGGAACAGGTGCAGGTTTGTGGAGAACATTTCGCTGCACAAATCATCATTTTTTGAATAAACCCCAAAATATGTGTAGCTTCATCTGAACCATATATAGCCATTATCCCACTTAGATAATAATTGCCTTGTTTGTTTATTTTTCCTTTGTTGGTAAACCACTGTTAAGACAGGACTCCACTGAAACCTGAAAATATGAAACTGTAGACTCTTTAAGAACCCAAAGGAGCCACAAAAGTCTGGAAAGGTCTGCTCTATCCCCTGAAGGCAGAAGGACTAGATGGAGAAGAAAGCAGGGCAACAGGCTTGAGTTAGCTGGTTGTATTTGTTTGTTTAAAGGAAAGAGGAAAAACAACATGAAATGTCTAGCTAGCAAGTATGCTAGCTAGCACAGTAGCTAATTTAAGTGTCGGTTATCAAGTTAAAGTTTTGATTATAAAAAGTTACAGATTACATTACCTTAAAATGTATTAAAATCATAAATGGACTGGCTATTACACTCGCTTTGACTTTAACAACTATAGATGACTGCAATATCAAAGGCTTCATTTTTCTTGTTTTTCACCTCTGCAGCCATTTATACAAGTATGTAGTATGTAAGTTAGCTTCAGAGCTAACAAGAGAGAACATTTTCCTTCTAGTCAAAAAGAGGTTAGGACTACTAAAGTTCTAATCTATTGTTTATATTTACCAGTTTCACTTTGTTTGTTAATCTGTAGATCAAAACAAAGTTCTCCTCTTTCTGAATTGCAAATGACTTTCTAAATAGACACTGGCTGGCAATTTTCAATTCAGCATTTTGTTTGATCTTCACCTGATCTAGACATAAAATTAAAAACAAGTTGTAGCCCATGAAAAGCTAGAATGTGACCAATCCAAGGCTGGCAGCTTCCAATCTTTTAATTAAGAGATCATGATCAGCAGGGCAGAGAGTAAGGTCATTCACTACCACTGAGACTGCTGTGATATGACCGGATATGAAATAACATTAGTATCTGTCAAACAGTCGGTTATTTTATAAGGACAGTCTTAAGTGAAGTTTAGCTAAGGACTGAAATTAGTGTGTTATGTCCCAGAGCAGTAGGCTTTTTCTGAACCTTTTAGAGGCCAACATAAGTGCAACATCACGCATTACTGCTTCCCCCTGTGAGCTATGAGGGAGAAATGGTGAAGCATTTGTGGAGAGAGGAAAGGTTAGCTGGCTTGTGAAATAATTGGTCCAATTTGGGCCTGAGCGCTGGCATTTTGAAAGTATTGGAGCTACTTTGGGGACTTTGTGCCTTGTGGTTGTGTAGCTGTAAAAATGGCTTTTAAGTTAATGGAATATTTTTGGTGTAATTGAAATTATATTCTTTGCATTTTTACTTGTTTTGAATTAATAATAAAGCCATTCAAGTATTCTGTTGGATGCGTCCTGTCATATCCTTCATTTTTATTCGGCCAATGCTTTTTGTGTTGCTCATTTTCTATATTGCTGTTATATACTGTACCTCAAAGGGACCCATAAGACTCTTTTTACAGCTGCAAACTCATAAAGAACTGGGCACTGGACCAGTGTGGGAAAATGTACAGAAAGTTGTTTATTTGTAACATGGTGCATCCACTGCCAGCGAGGTGGTGGAGGGAGGGAAATGGGCCACAAATTGCCAAGTGCATTCTGAACAAATTGGAAATGTTGGGTAAATTATCCCAAACCTATAATCAGTCAGCAGTGGCTGGTCTCGGGGGTTAGCAGGTGGATAGCTCATTATACGCTCACCTTCTCGCTGCCCTTCGCATTGTGCTCGTTTTGGCTTCCTGGCAGAAGCGCCCAGCGTTCTGTCTCTTTATTCTCCAGTGCTGAGAACAGCTGGACGATAGTTCGAGTCTATCCATTCCAGTGTTTCAATGGGAACCCAAATATCTTTTGTCTTTTGAAATGACAAAATCATTTAAAAAATGGCATTTGTATTTCATGCAGCTACCCACTTTTCTGTCAAACCCTTTCAGATCTCCATACAAAGAGCTGCTTGCACACAAAGTGTTTCAGCAAACAGAATTTTCACACTGTTTATTAATACATTTATGCTCTTCTGTCAAAATCCTAGACTGATCAAGGTGTCAATAAACCTGCATCAGCAAAGAAATACATCAGCAGGGCAATGCCACTTTCTCAGGATTAGAGAAGAAAAAACTGGGTATATCCTGTAAAACCTGTGACATATCCTGTGGGATGATCAGAGCATGGGCATGATTCAGAAAGGAATGTTACTGGATGACATAATGGTATGTTATGACGGTCATGGTTAAATATGCAGGATGCACAGTTGAAACATCTGTAGACAAGAAAATCTGACAAACTCGGTTTTTATTGTCTCCCCAGTGACCTCATCTAACACTATTTCCTGTGTTTGTGCCTTTACAGGAAGTCCTAATAAACTGGAATGGCATGTGACTGGAGGAACTGTGGGCTCAGCATGAGGAACTGAAGTGCATGAATGAGGACACATGCTCTTATTTGTTCAACGCGTATATGGGACTGGTGTTCTCGACTACTTGCAAGGTGCAGTGAAGCATAAAAAACCTCCCAACACCCTGTGGATTACGCTGAATCTTATATAATGTAAGTGTCTCGCAGAATATAAATGATGAAATGAAGTGAATTATACATCTGTCTGATTTTATGATCAGAAAAAAACGAAACTGCTTGCTTGGTTTAGTCCCCTAAGCTGTAAGGGCCTGCAGTGGGCCAACACATCAATTTCTAAATCTCAAAAACATAAATATTAAGCTGCATGTTAAAGCATTCATACAACTAGATTCGGGTTGCAAGTTGCATGAACCTAATTCAAGAATGAAGCATGAACCAGTTCAGGAATGACACAATGTTGCATGCAACACAGTCAATTATTTCATTATTCTTTATTTACTTCCTTATTTCAATATAAGCCGCTTGCATTTTTACGTACATCACAGCTATACTGGCCAGTTAAATCATCTATGATGTGTTATTTATCCTACATTTGCATCTATGTATTAATTGTGCTTCTGTCTATAGAGCGAAACATTAATAACCTAAATCATTAGATTATGGCATAGTAGGCCAAAACAAATAAAACACCAGCACAAGCAACCACTCAAACAGGTGTCAAATTCATATTCACTGGTTAACTAGTAAGCTCAGCTAACGGAGTGTTTAAAGATTTTATTTCAAGGCGGCTGTTTTTGAACTGTTTCTACTAGCTAATTCAGCTTTGAGATTTTCTAATGACATTAAGCATTCACAGTTTTAATAATGTATAACTAGCGGTGTCCTGTTCAGATCCAGGAATAGAGGCATACCTTTTAAATTATGTTAAATAAAATATTGAAAAAACTATGTTGAAATCTTGTTAGTTTGCGCTTTCTAATTGGTATTGATTTAAATGAGTTTTAAATAAGAATAATATAGAAATCATGAATCTGAGTGACTACTGAGTGGATGGTTTGTTTACCTCCGTCTCTACTTCATACAGCTCATGTGTCCAACATATGGCACAATCACCGTAAAAGCAAGCCTTGTTTGATATTTTACATCCTCAGTATTGATTTGAATGAGTTTTGAATAAGAATAATGTAGAAATCATGAAATGATTAAAAGAGTGAAATTACTAGTCCAATTAAAGTTTAGGAAAATCTCTTGTCTTTGGTTTAAGTGGTTAAACTGGCACAACGACAATTAATCAGAGCATTTGTTCTTTCACAAATGTACTTTAATCTTATTGAGCAGACTAAACGTCTTTTAGAGTGTGTGTGCACATATATGTACGTACATGCTGCATATCATTTACAAGTGAATAGCTTTCTTCCGAAAGAGACGCGTGTTTCATTGGGCAAATGACCCAAATTGATTTAGAGCAAAGAAAAGCAGTTTTCTTCTTTACATCTTCTTCAAAGAGCAACTGAGACCACTGAGTGTATGGTTTGTTTACCTCAGTCTCTTTTCTCCACCCCCCCTTCTGTCCATTCTGTCTGACTTCATTCTCATACAAGTCAGGTCCAACATATGGCGCCCCCATAGTAAAAGCAAGCCTTGTAGTTTGTAAGTTTGACATTTTACACTCTCAGTAAAACGTCCTGTCCAACTTCAGCAAAAAAGTCACACCTCAAACAGAAACCTTACATAAGTAAAAAGGACTGATTTAATAGAATATGATTGAAACCCCATTACTAGCCAACACAACCAGCATGTATCTAATAATGACTCAATGATCTATGTGGTCAATGCTAACCATTTTAAATTCTATATATTTATATAACACTTATCACAACAGATATTCACAAAGCTGCTTCAAAAAAGCTCAGGCCAACAGTAGCAAGAAAAAACTCGAGAGGAACAGGACTCAAAAGGAAAAACTCTCTAAGATCATGAGGAAGAAGCTCTGAGAGGAAGCAAGGCTGAAAATATGAAACTCCCTAAGAGCATGAAGAAGAAAAGCTGAGATGAAGCTTGATTCTTAGTATAAAAAGTCCTGAAGAGCACGAAGAAGAACCACTGAGAGAATCCAAGACTCACAAGGGAAAAACACTCAAAGAGCTTTAAGAATAATCACTGAGAGGAACCAAGAGAAAACTGAGGGAAGAAAAAAAGTCTAGAAATGCATTAAGAATAACCAGCATTTGGCATAAACATTATTACATTTGGCTTAGGCTAACTAACTCTTCACATACTGTACTTCAGTTGAAAGATCAGTTGAATATTTTCTATACTGACCCACATATGAAGACAAAAGATAATGTGAAAATAGTCAAAACCTATGTAACCTATGTAACATCAAAACCTATGTAACCTTAAAGTTAGGTTTTTCACTAAGGGACCTCTTAAGACTTCTGTCACACTTTAAACCCTGGGAAGAACCATTGAAATAAATCAAGAATCAAAACTCAAGTCATGTTAAGTCAAGTTTATTTATATAGCCCATAAGCATATATAATGTAATTCAAATGTGATTTACAGGAATAGAATAAAAATATTAATGAATCAGGAGGCATCGAAATAGTAGGAAGTAAAAAGAAAGAATAAAATAACTAAAATAATGCATAGAAAATCAATAAAAGGAAGAATCCAGGTTTAAAAGAAGAAAGTCCCTAAGAGGCTGAGGAAGAGTCGCTGAGAAGAACCAAGATTCAAAAGAGGAATCTCCTTGCGGGCACTGGATGGCAGAGTAATAATGAACAATTGAAAGCTGAGTTCATGATTGTCTTGTGGTTGTGCTGTGGTTAGAATCATCTTCAGCTACCTCCCACTCTCATGTCATGCACTGATCTTCCTTCTTGTTTGTTTGCACCCCCTTAAACCCCTTTATGTGTTGATGTGTTCTCCCCCACACACAGGCACATCCTGAAACTAGGCAAACCTGCTCCCACACTTCCTACAGTGATCATCATGCAGCTCAACTATCTTCTCGCCCAAGTGGCTGAAACCTTCCTTGTTCATTTGTGATCCCCCCCTCCACCCCACGCACACCTACCGTTCTGAGAGGTTGTCAGAACTCATCAGTGTGTCTGTGGAGGCAGGAGGGCTGGGGGAATTAGAGCCTCGTGTTGTGTGTCATGGCTGTCTGCTCCGGCCCTCGTCCCACCGCCAATGCAGCAGCACCACAGCTAATAAAAGCAGACAGAGCTTGGCAGACCTGTGCCAGAATGGCCCCAATCAATTGACCGTGGCAAGGTCAACACGCAGCCGGCTACTTCCAGCTCCACAGCAGTAGGGAGAACACGCTAGGCGTGAGAGGAGGTGGCATGGCTAACACGGTGTCACACCTAATTCTTTAATTCAGCAAAGCTTCTGTCATATGATGGCTCTTATTATGAGCAAGTGTGGCCCAATTAGTCTTCAGGTATCTTGTGTCAGTGTGCCGGCAGTCGACCGGCAGCTTTTTTTGCCTTAATTACTGAATCCAGTCACCCCGGGTGTAATCTCATACGCCTCGCACACTTCCATGAAAGAGAAATTGTGTTTTAAAGCCTTGGTTTTAATGATCAAAAGCCCAACATCAGAATTACAGCAAGGATATGTGTTTTCTTCCATTTCCCCCCTCATGCAACGGCTGATCGCAGCATGATCGGTGTCGCTGTTACCCCTGGCACAGTGAACTCGCTTCTTATTGGCCTCAGACAATTGAATCTGTTTATCCATCTCCTGAAGGGATTGTTCCGCAATTGCAATTCTTGTAAATGAATAGAGCCAATTGAATAGAGCACATATATCATTACCCTGTCACCCAGTAATAATACCTGTATCGGGTGGCACATACTATGTCAGGATCATTGTCTGAATTAAATTAAGTGAATGATTCTAAACACGTGTTAGAGTAATTAATATTCTGCATTTTTTCCCGACGGCCACCCAGCAGACAGCTATTCATACACTGACATTCAGCTTTGCATGTATGCGCGCGCGTGTGTGTGTGTGTCTGGAAGAAAGGGAATGAATGACGAGCAGAAGAAAAGGGCTCTTTTGCATAAGGAAGACATGTGTGAGTTTGTGTGTTTGTTTTTGTACACTTGCAGACTGAAAATGTCCAACTTGTGCTTTTCTGAACCTGGAAAAAAGTGAGGACCACCACATTGTCACATGTCTGCAATTTTTTAAGCAACAGCTAGTGAGTTAACTGGCTACCATGTAACAGGCACATAATTTAACTCGCAAACAGTTTTTGTTGAACTTTTTTGAACTCAGGGTGCCTGGAGCGCTCCATACAAAAACAGATGGTGAGCAGTATAGAATGCCAAATACATCTCCGCTGAAAACAAAAAAGTAGGGAGAGCTAACGGACTGGGTATATATAGAAATCAGATATTACTCTACTGTATTACTGTATTCCTTACTTATTCTCTGTATAACTGTTACAGTAATAAGTCCTTGGTAGAGTACAAAAGTACTTGGTAACTGTAGTTAAAAAATCTTTCATAGAAACATGGAAACTGAAATTGTTACTACAAAACAAACTAAGATTAGTATTTGCAATTAACATTTCATGTTATAATTGAATGAAGCATCTCTTCTATGTCCAGCTTTGATAACCCAGGACAGTGATGCCTTTGAGTAAAGCTTTATGCCAAGAGCACAGTCTACAGTTGGGCTGGTGTACTAGAAACAGCTAAACTCATTTGAAAGAAACATCAGATGAACTGAAAACTACCTGAAAGCAAGGTGAAATTGAAAAAGGAAATTAATTAAACAATTTCATAAAACATTATAGCAATAATAAAGAGGATGTGGGAAAACAGGAGAGGGAAAAAGAAAATCAGAGACGAGAGGGGGGTGGAGGAGAGAGAGAGGGAGAGCACAACAGGACACCAACCTACAATGTCAGGAACAACAAAATGAATCTGACTTTTAAAGTGCTTTTTGCTTTTTGAAAAGTTCCAAAAGCTTCATTGTTAATAAAAAGGGCAAAGCTATTTCCTTTCGGCTATTGAAGTTAATTCTATGGTGGAACACTTGATATGGATGGATTTGTAGATGCTCACCTTGTCTTTAACTAACATTTAACTAAATGTCCATTAACTTTAAGTCAAGTAAAAAAGATTTTATCAAATCTAGCCCTATGCCTAACATTAACCTTAAGCCTAACTCAAAGCTTAAACCCAACCCTAACACAAAACCTAACCTTAATGTTGTTCATAATCCAATGTCTGTAGATAATCAGTAATTATCACATGGTAAGCATAATAAGTATTTAAATATATAACACAAAACACAGTACTGTATGTACTTTCACACTTGCATGTCCAAAAAAGTGTAGACACCTACTTATACATTGTTTTTTTCTGAAATCAAGGGCACTAATAGGAAGTTTGTTTCACAATACTGTACAGTAACTGCCTCTACTCTTCTGGGAAGACTATACCAGATATTGGAACATTGTTGTGAGGGTTTGACTGCATTCCGAGCATTCAAGAGCATTAGTGAGGTCAGGTACTGATGTTGGATGATTAGTTCTGGATCGCAAACACCACTCCATTTCACCAATTCATAGAACTCAGTTCCACTGCTCCACAGCCCAGTGCAGGGGGCTTAGTGCCCATTTCTGTACCCCTCCCAGGGCTTTGGGGTCCAGCTGCTCCAAAGCATCTCATTCTATTGTCAGTGGTTTTTGTGGAGATCCAAGTTGTATTTGTGCCGTTAAACCCGTGTCAGCAATAGGGGCAACTTGAAGTATTTTTTAGAACCATTTTTAAAGTTGTTGAAAAAGAAGGGTTGTCTGGATACATTATTTCTCTTGATTTCCAAATGAAAATATTGTTCTTTAAAGCATAATTGTAAAGGAAATGACAAGACATCAAAATAAGAGAAATGATGGAATGTTTACAGAACTTATAATAATTTGAAGAAAACAAATCTCTTGTTCACTCTTAAACAAAATGACCTTTGACGTACTTCTAGTAATGTTTTATAATCCAGCTGGTCTCATTACGAGAGGAGAATGTTGATTACAGCAGTGTTTTTATACTTTTCCTCATTAAATAAGATTTGTGATCACTCAGGTGATCACTAATCAGTCCCTCATAAAGCAGAATGTAATGTTTGTGTAGGAATTTAACAGACACTGGCATGGTTGTCATACTCATAGAGATGCTGATTTAAAAATAAATTACAGTGCTCTCTTATTTTTTCTGGCGCTGTATATAAGTGTATACAGTATACATGCATTAGAAAGAGAGAGATAAGAAAAAGATTGATTAAAAGATGAGCATGGAGGGCCAATTTATATATCTCTCTCATTTTTCTCCAACTTCATCTCTTATTCTCCTTCTGACATTTTGCATTGGTGATGGGTGGAGTCTGTAGCTGTCAGTCAGAGAGAGCAGGAGTGTGAGCGAGAGGCAGGCAGCCGCTGCTTGCTTTGGCCCGCTCGTCTTTGTTTTCTCAGCTGAAGCCGCAGAACAGTCGGGAATAGATGCGGCCAGACCACGAAGGATGGGCCCCCGGTCTCTGAGCTTTGTCTACCCTCTCTCCCCTGTTTGAGTTTCTGGGAATTCATATTAAGCAAAAAAAGGCAGACATTTACTGTGCTCCAAAAATGTCAGTTCTGAGATAATGGGGGTTGATGTAATCATTTGTCAACCACATACGAGAGCAAGATGGAGAAATGATACAAGGGCTTTCATTCTCATTCTCATTCTCATTCTCCTGTTCTCCTCGCCTTAAAAGACGACGACAACAATCCTCGGTCCATTGTTTGTGCTGACAGCTGATGAAAGGCCGCTACGGATGAGGGGAACACTCTTCGCAGTATCAGCGCTGCAGCCTATTTTGACAGTTTACTCTTTTAAAGCCATTAAAGTGCAAATTGGTGGGTGATGCAGGATAGAGATGCACCTGTTAACCATATGTCTATATCAACAAGCATTTATTATGTAGTACAGTCTGTTTTCCCTGCAAGGGATGGCCTTCTTCATCAGTGTCTAGATGGTTCAAGTTGGTTTGTTTGTTTTGTTGTTGTTGTTTTGGGCTTTTTTTTGGTGGCAATGGGTTAGCTCAGCATGTACCTGCTTTCATGTAACTTCAGAAGCAATGCTCCTTCCAGCATCTTCTGTCTTTGATTAATTTCTTTCAAAAAGTGCAGACTGACATATTTAGTGAGAGGGAGCAGAGAGCTCTGCCTCAGCCTCATTGATGTTCCCTTTGAAAACCATGTAGCCTAAAAGAACCTGAGAGGAAATAACAGAAACGAAGAAATAAAGGACGGGAAAAAAACCCTGAGAAGTGAACTAAAAGAATTCGAGATACTGTGAATAACCAGTCAGTGCTCTTGGAGTACAGAGTGGAGTAGTGGTGAGAGAGAGAGGGAGAGAGAGTGAGTGAGATGCTATTTGAAGGAGGAGATAGAGGAAAAAAGAGAGAAAAAGGACTTTATAAAAGAAATGGAAGAAACTCAAAGCAGGGAGTGATGGAACGAAGGGTAATTATACTGAGAGTCAAAAATAGGGAGTAAATGAGTGAGAAGGTGATTCATTGAGGGCAGAGGGGGTGAGAATGGCCAAATCAGAGTTAGATGAGACTAACTTCTAGAGAGAGAGTGCCAGAGTGGAGCAGAAAAAGAGATAGGAGAAAGACAGAGAAGGAGATGAAATGTGTGTGTGCACGCACGAGTGTATGTGTGTGTGTGTGTATGAGAGAGAGAGAGAAAGATAAAGAGAAACTGAGACAGAACAAGTGAGATGGACAGACAGAAACAGAGAGAGAGAAAGAGAGACATAAAGGGAGAAAAAGAAATAAACAGACAGACACAGAGAAAGAAAGAGAGAAAGACAGACAGAGAGGAGACTGATGGAAAGTGACAGTGAGACAGAAAGAGATAGGGAGAGAGAACTGTAGCAGAGAGTGAAGGAAAGTTGACACTGAAACTTGTGACAGAGCAGGAGAAGGAGGAGAGAAGTGAGAGAGACAGAGGCAGACAGATGGGAGGAGAGAGGAAGAGAAAGAGGAGGAGACATAGAAAGAGAGAGAGAGAGAGAGAGAGAGGGGAAGAAAGAGAAACATGCTTTCACTCGGGGAGTCCTCCTGAAGTGGCAGAGGGAAGAGCAGCTGTGGCAGCAGAATAAATTTCAATACTGATCCAGTTTAATAAGTAACTCAGTGAATCAGAACACCTGCCCTGCGCTGCTGCGTGACTCCACATGAATGTCTGACTCCCAGGAGCTGATTACAACCACGTCTGAAGAGAGAGAAACAATCACATTCAGCATTGTGAGCTCAGACTGTCTGTCAGCAGGGCTGAAACTGGCCATCAGCGAAGGAAGAGAGAGAGAATGTGCCAAAAACAGTCTCCGCTCGGAGCCACCAGCTGAGCCCAGAGGCCTTCACAGCCACTAAGCTACCAAACAACTGAGCAGAGCAGCATTGAAATATAATCACACAACACACAGATAAGAGCTTACCTGAGTGTATACAGGTGTATGAATGAGAGCTTGCTGTACCATATTGTAAATCAATGGAAGAACATGGTGTGACCAACCAGAGATGGGGACTCGGGTCAGCTGTTGACTGACTCAAGAGTCCAGATTCAAGATTCTTTGATTTTTCACATACACAGTTATTCAACAACAATGTGTAGTGAAATGTGTCCCTGAAACATCAGTGAGACTGGACAGTATAGTAGCAGTTAATTAAAGAGAAATTTAAAGGCTAGAGCTAAGTAATAAGAAATACATAGAAAAATAGTAGCAGCCTCAGGTTTGATACAGCTTGATTCCAGTGGCGCCAGGTTCGATAAAGTTGCAAATACAGCTTCAAAGGATGAGGGTATCATTGCAGTCTGATGGACAAAATGAGGAGCAGTAAGTAACTTTTCAGCCAATCTGTCTGAAATTTTGCAGATTTTAGAATATGTTCCTTTAAATCATAGCACATTTCAGCTGGTTTTCTAATAGCATGATATCACCTTCTGCACAAACTACAGACTAACCACTACATTTGCTGCATGTAATGCTTCAGTTCTGCCAGGCTGAAAGTAGTTCTGTAATGTGAGCAGTGGTGGAGGAAGTACTGAAGCTTAGTACTTAAGTAAAAGTACAAATATCCTGCAAAATATGTACTCAA
>JBBPCY010000007.1:6799495-6826884 GCA_037974405.1 Brachyalestes nurse
CTCTCTCTCTCTCTCTCTCTCTCTCTCTCTCTCTCTCTCTCTCTCTCTCTCTCTCTCTCTCTCTCTCTCTCTCACACCATATATTTTTATACGTACATATGCTCTCTCTCTCTGAGCTACTTTTGTGCATCCTCACAAACCAAATCCGATCTGCAGTTTTTCTCCTAAAACGTTCTCGTTCTGTCTCTCGTTCTCTCTCTGTCTCTCTCTCTCTCACTCACACACACACACACACACACACACTTTCTATATATGCTGATATATATGTATATATTTGCATATACAAACATCTAAACACATTCACATATAAACTACATACACATACATATACACACTAATGTTTTAACAATAATGTTTTTAACAAAGACTTTGTTAGTATCAATGTCACATCCATAGTCATTTATCATAATCAAAGTACTAGTAGTATCATAGTAGTATCCTTTTTATAATCATGGTAGCAGTAAAAACAGTAATAAGATATGTATCTTGTAAATGAATACTTGAGCGGTAATAACACCAATATTAGAAACAGGATAATGATATAATGACATAATATAAGTATTAGTGAGACCAGTTAAATTCCTTACTTGAGTAAGGAATAACCCTTTATTGAGTTTTCTGTTTTTTTGGTGGCTTCTTCTTTGGGTAGTTTAGTAAATTAAACAACAGACCCATAAGGAGAACTGACTGCTGCATTGGATATTTTCCAGAAATTTTCTCTAAAATGGACAGTAAAGAGCACGAGCTGTGTTAGGAGGCGGTTTTATTTAGCAGATTATGCATTAATGTAGGGGGTCACTGGGTTGAATGTCTGTCAGTAGTCAACCAGTTACTTGCAAGCTTCCCAAACACGCGTGAGACAAAGGCTGTGTTGTGTGTGTGTACGAGGGAGAGAATAAAGAGGGGATTGAGGCGAGACTCTCGACCTGCTCTGGAGAAGTCACGGCCTCTCACACCCCTCGGCCTCTGACCCGCACTGCTGCGCAGCTCTCCTCTCTTCAGGACTCCAACCGGCCCTCACACTCACATTCCTGATGTTAAGTAATTTGTTACATTACAATATTACTGTATTTAAAATGTAAGGCATTACACTACAATTGCATTACTTTTAAGTTACTCTCACCAAAATAACTGAAAGTATGGATTTGGCAATCTAAATATAGCTCACGACGCTCAGTTAGCTCATTACACAGCCAGTGGTGATGTGATGTGGTATCTGACTGAGCTGGGCTTATGGTTAAACACAGTACTATCCGATGTTAGATCAGTTGCAGGTTCACTCCTCTCTCTGTTCTGTCTGACTACAAGAAGTGAAACATTTTGTGCGGACTTTTCCCCTCTGCTGATCTCGCTGTGATTCTGGCGAATTTGTATGAAGAAAAAAAAAACATCACTTCAATTCCAGGTTAAAAATACATTGTTACGTACGTTACTGACATTTGTACCGAGTAAAATATTACCAATTGTTTTCTGTAATGCCTTACATTACCGCGTTACAGCAAAAAGCAATGCATTACAGTAATTTGTTACTTTTGTAACGTGTTACTCCCAACACTGCATGAGACAGACACAAGAAGAGTAAGGGGTCATTATTGCACCTTAATATTTAGGCATAATCCTCCTCTGATCTCATCTACAATCAGCCTATTCATGACCATTGGACCAGTTACCACTGGCCCCCTCACCACTGAGCCTTTGCCCACTGGGCCCACCACCACCGAGGTAGTCACCACTAAGCTCACAACCCTTGGTCTACTCATCGCTGAGCCCATCACGACTGGGTTAATCCCCGCAACCAGTCCACAACCAGTCACACTTAGGTATATCATCAGTGGACCAGTTACTATTAAACCAGTTCACATTAAGTCAGTCATCTCAGGGCTTTTCTCTGAGCACAGGTTTCTGAAAGTGATATAATAACTTACCTCACCATATTCACATTTCTGATTATACTGCCATCATTTCAACTTGTTTGATGGCCTTTGAACATCCTAGACTTTTGTAGTCTCCTTCCAGCAGAATGAAAAAAGCTACATCAAACACAAAAACAGATTCATGTTAGTCCATGTCTTTGAATGTCACTTTTCAGTCATTCCTCAGCGTATTTCCATGACAATAGCTTTAGTGCTGGAGGAATGTGAATCCTATTTTTGCAGAAGCAGCCCTGTTTGTTACTGTCCCCCTCTCCAGACTAGTGAAGGATGTTTGAAACCTCACAGTGAGTCTTTGCTTCACAGCCATGAGACAGCCGAGTTCTGTGGTGATGGCCTACTGCTCAGACCTTCACCATTGACCAGACTCAATGAGACAATGATCTGTGTGTCACATCTCTGTTTCTCAGCCTCCCTCTGGGGCTTCATGTTAAAGAGGAATTAAAAGTTATGCCAAATTCTGCATGGCCTAGCTTGGAATGGAACACAGTCCCACCAATCCTCAAAGCAGAAGGAAAATAAAATCCAGAGAGCTCCAGATTTAGGAGTCAGACATGTGTGTTTGTTTAGCTCTTGATGTGCTTCCATGGCTTCCTTGAACAATTATCCATGTGAATCAATGCTGGAGAAAGGACTTTACCCAGGGAAAGTCAGTAAGGCCTGCAGTAAGATAGTGGAAGTACTGCTAAATCCCATCTCACTTTCCATGAGCTGCTAATCCTCAAATCAATACAAATGTAGATGCCAGGCAGTTCCTCTTGCTCAGCCATGGAGAACAATAGAAGATGTGAATGTGAAGCGGTAAGTGCCCGTTGGTATGGATGCGAAACTTGGAATGTATAATGCTGGATTTGCAGTGAGGCTCTCCCAATAATTTGAAGCTGAGCTGGAGGGGGTTTGGAGCCAAATAAACAAATTGATAGAAATGCTGAGGACAACAGCCAGAGAGAAAGCTTAAAGATCACCGATTGGTGTCTGTGGAGGATAGATGTGGAGAGCATGAGTAATTGGACTGCAGAACAACAAATATGTTTGATAAGTACGGGTCACTGGTAACAGACCCTGATAGAGGAGTCTGGAGTAAGGAGGATCTGATCACTTTAAGGTGTCATGTTGGAGACTGTTTTCTATCAAGAGTCCTGGCATGAGAAAGAGAGCGAGAGGGAAGGAGAGAGAGATTATATAGTGCTGTGCTTATGCACGGAAGGCTCAGGCTCAACCACATTAAAGACTGGCTGGTCTCTGAGTATTCTTCAGTTCAGCTATTCCCCTGGGATGGTAATAGAAGCCAGGCTGAGATGCCACATTGGGCAGAGAGAGGCTGTAAAACAAAAAAATTCCAGAGGGGATTAAACAGAAACACCACATAAAATGACACTGTGTTTCTACTGAGCAATTATTTGATTTGGTACTGCATGTATCATTAACCCTAGAAGCAAATGCTGGATTTGCTATTACTGTATAAGGTCCTATATTATATTGTCACTAATTACTGTGTAGTTTTACATTAACAATGCATGCATCAACAGTTTAACTCCTAGTAACAGAGACTGATGGGCTGCATTAGTACAGCTTATGTAAATACACGTGTTTCAACTTTAGTTTTTTCTTTATGTAACTGCACGCGTACCTTGACACACATAACAGCGTATTCTCTCTGTATAATTACATATGTGTGTAATAAGATGAACTGCTGTTTTTCAACACGACTGTCAAATTGTAATTACCTACATTATAAGAGTACATTACACTGCTTCTACACATGAAGTATAAACACTGCAAAATCAATTAAGTCAGTTTTGGTTCGGGTTACCATGTCAGCACAAGTGGCCCACAGCAGTGCTAATGTAAGTAAATGTTAATGTGGAGTAAACCCCATAATTCAGGTAAATTACAGACTTACTGTTACAATCTGTTGAGTAAAATGTTTATGCAAATGTAATTACTCTCACGCTAAATACACATGTAATTGCATAAGAGTAAATATGGGGTTGCACCATAAGTTACATAGTTAATAATGTAGTTTCATTATTGATGAATTACATTCTGTATCAACAGGTTTCAGGTCTGCTTTTCTGACATTCTTCAGATATGTGGCAGGAGTGTTAAAGATGTTTTTTCTGCTAAATAATATAACAATAACTGTTCATCAAATTCATATTATAATGAAACACCTACTGTTCTTGTTATGGTCACAAAGGTGGCAAAAAAAATTATAATATGTACTTTCAAAAGAATTATACTGCTTTTTTCTGCTCATTTAGAGCTCTGAACAGAAATAATGAAAAATCTTTTATAATATCACTATAATTTTTAATGTGGCTGTCAATAACTAAACATTAACAACTTGTGAAATGACTTTCCTCTTTAAAGAAAACTTGAATAAATTGGTAAAGTATAGTTTGCGGTAGCTCAAGAGGCTCAAATATCAGATTATTTCCTTGTGCAAACTAATGAATAGTTAAAGAGCCAATATTTGTGTGCACTTAGCCTGGAATTTCCTTTGTTACGCTCCTCTGTTGTATACAGTAAAGTCTTTCTTAGAGTGTCCTGAGTCCTATAATTAGAGTGGGCAGGGAAAGCATGTGGTGACTGGAGAGTGGAGGTCTGGTCATCTCACCCTGCAGCCAAACACAGTGCTCTGTTCAGGTAGCGCCATTAAAGCGTGGAGAGCTACTCGAGAGACCATTCAGACTGACCGTTCTTCTATTGCCTGAACAGCCGTCTATCAAGCTGTTCACCTCCACTTTCCACCTGCTGCTTTCACAAATGAGTTGTGCCCTGGAAAAATAGATCTGATGACGAATTGCGGTTCATTATTTAATAGACTAAATATGTACCAGGTTTAATTAAAGAAGGGAGCGCTGCAGCATGTTTGTCTTATATTGTCACTGCCAGAAGAAAATTTGTATCTCTGTTTTCTGTTACTGTTTATTTTTGTTACATGATGTGAAAAGTCCTTTACAATGGACCTAAGGTAATATAAAATAACCTCAAATAAAATATCAAATATCTTCACATTAGCTTGCACTGAAACATATTTTTTCCTTCCCCTGTAAAGGTACTGTGTTGGAGATACGAGGGTTTGCTCTGGCAGGACAGAAACAAATGACAGGTGGTGGGCTGTGATCGCCTATGACTCATTCAGTAGTACTGCATTTTGTAAGTATTTATTTTTCAGTGTATTACAATTTAGTATATTTAGAGCATCTTTTTGTCAGATTTGACACCTTTTTCAGTACAACAGTTCTGGGCTTGCTTAAATACATGCAGTTAATGTACAGAGAGAACGAACATGGAGAGAAAAAATTAGCCTCTCCAAACCGTGTGTGTGTGTGTGTGAGAGACACTGAACTTTTAATATGTCATGATGAAATGTGAAATGAACCAAGAAATGTAATAAAAGCATTTAATAGATTAATTTTATGAGATTAATCATTACTTTATACAAGCAGCCCACACATCTCTGCTACAAAAGAAACAGTGTGCTTTGTTTCAAGCACCAACTGTTCATGAACAGTGCACATAATGGGAGAGGAAATGTTACAGTTTACCAGTTTGAGTTTTAATAAGCCTGGGCCTAGTAACATTTGCTAGAAAGGTCTGGCATATCAATGCAAATGCAATTCGTTTAATATAATTTAATGTTGGTTAAATCAGTTTTATTTAAATTGATACACATTAATATGCATCACAATAAATGACCAGTTTAAAGAGACATAGATAAGCACCAGCAAAATTATTTTTGACCCCAACGTAGAACAATAACCACATTAAATAGATTTTACTTACATAGCCCCTGCAATATTTGATAAATATGTGAATAAAAAGTTTTTGCCTTTTTAAAACTTTTGTATTGACAGATGAAGTTGCTATTTTTGAAACTTTTGTAATGACAGATGAAGTTGCTACATAAAACTCTGTGTTAAGTTTTATCCTGCATTGTGGTGCCCCTGCACTTCCCTGTAACAAATGAAGTAATCATTATCATATTAAAGGGTAAAAAAAAAGGTGATTTGTGAAACCATACAGAAGTGAAGACTGCAAAATAAAGTGAGGACTATATATGTGATAATAAACAATACCAGTAGTGTCTCCTTCACATTTCTATAATACAAATTTAATGAATTACAACACTGTTAAACATGCAGAGCTCCAGATGTACAGCTCCAGACTGATTAACAGCACACGCCGGATTCATTATTCCATTTTTCCATGATTCCTTTCACATTATTCCATGCCATTTTACATTTCTACGCATTTGTTGAAGCTTGGTTACTTGCTGCCACACTTTGTTGTCACCTTTAGTCATTTGATGTTTAGCAACATATGCATTCTGCAGAGAGGTAGGAGATTTACACAAATATTAAATATAGTTGAAATGCAGTATGATGACAGGTCTGACTGAAATATTTGCATGCTTTGGCCAGGGGTGCACTGTTTGTCTTGGCGCCGAACTGAATCCTCTGGTCAGCCTTGGCAGGGAGCAGAGCGCCGCTAATGTTTGGACAGAGGCCTTGTGGGTAAGGCTCATGATGCTATGGGAAACTTAATAGTGTGATAACTGAGCAATCTCTTTCATATGGTGGTAATGACATATCGCTGATTGATTTTTAAAAAAGCAATACATTCAGTTGCCTCTACACAGATTTTTTTTTAGTGAAATTACAGTCGATTTGCTAGGCCTTCTTTTGCTGACATCAGGGGGGGACTTTTCCTCTTAAATTATGTGGCACAGCGATTGATTGCAGGTATTGATAGAACAGGGAGGAGAGGCGAATGCGTTAGGGTTTGGTTAATTGGAGGGTGGAATTTTAGGCAGCCAGAGTCTGATCACAATCAAGAGAAAATTATCCTAGTGCTAGCAGGTGCTAATACTCAGAATCTCGCGACTGCAACTGAGAGAAAGAGAGAGAGAGAGAGAGAGAGAGAAAGAGAGTTTGTATTGATTAGGTCTCCACTTCGCCATCAGATCATACAATAGACTAATAAACCCCCAAGTCTCCTATAAACATCTGCATCCACTCGTCGGAGGAGAAAACGGCGTTCCAAATCACCCTCCTCTTTTGTGCAATCAGACCCCAGCTGAAGAACATTCTGTTGTCTGATTTGTTAAGGAGCTGTGGACTTTTCTCGAAGTTTTCTCGAGTTGCAGCCAGCAAATGGGAGTTATTCTTCTATTTATTGTTTTAGCGAGTACGAGTCTCAGGCGAGGGGCTTGTTGCCAGGCCGAGGGTCTTCAATCTGCTTAATCAAGTGACCTGAGGAACGATTATTCAGGGCTGCAGTGTGTCAAAGCACACCAGAAACAAAATCTCTGCTCCAGAAGTGCTGTTATGATTTAAAGAGTCTGTGATGAGTACTGACGAACATCCGTGAGCTGAATCTTATTTTCTTTTGTGTTCTTGCTCCAAGCATTCAGTCACCTCCCATGCTACAGTGCACCTGCACACACACACACACACACACACACACACACACACACACACACACATACTTACACCCCCACGTTATTTGGCCAGCATTAGTGTTATCTGTAAAAGCTGGTTAGTGCGCTCAATGTGCCTCTATCATTTTTCTTTCTGTCTCTATCTGTCTCACACACAAACACACAGCGCAATGGACACGTTGACCTTCTTCACAGAGCTTAAAGTGACACATCAGATCTAGATTCCTTCCCTCAGGCAGGCGCTTCAGTCAAATAAAGGTTACTTTTCTTTTTTAATACTTCTCACCTGCCATTACGCTCATGGACCATTAATATCCATAAGTAGTGGGTGTGTTGGTGCTACTTGGCACCAGTGTTTTCATGAATTCAGTATTTGACTTATCTGGCTCCTGATGTATTCAATACTTTTCTTATTTGATGAATGAACTCACATCTGTGTATGCTGTTACAGCAGTGCTGCCCAAAAAGTAGTCCAAGTCAAAGTTGGTCTGTGAGGTGTTTTTACACACATTGCAATGTTTAGTTGAGTTGTGTCTCTACACTACCAGTCAAAAATTTTGTGAACCACAGTCATTTTTTTCCCCACATATCCATTTATTTAGGAAACTTTTTCTTATTAAGCATTTGAAAGTCATTGAGTGAACAGCTATCAATGTTTCCTTTATAAGATGAAAGAATCATGTAACATTGCGTGTCTGACATCCTATAGTGTGGAAGTAGCCTAGTGAGTAAAACACTTATCTGAACCAAATGACCACAAAGTTGCAAACTTTTTTCCATTGTGTCCTTGAGTAAGACACTTAACCCTCAGTGTCTCCAGGGGGACTGTCCCTGTAACTAGTGACTGTAAGGTGCACTTAATAAGAGCGCCAGCCAAATGTCCCTTTATTAACTGGTTGTGTGGTGATGCAGAGTTGAATTCTAGACTGTCCTTTAACTTTAATACACTCATTAACAGTTTCATCCCACTGGCTGTTGCTTAGGATCCCACTGGCTGTTGCTAAGGTGGATTTTTGTAGGTAAGTTAGCAAAGAATAGCAAATAATGTTGAGTACATTGTTAGTAAATATTAAATGAGTAAAATGTAAATGAAAATCTCAGTATGTGACTGGTAGTGTATTTTATCTCATTTACAAAATATGAATTTTTGGGAAGCCCCTGAGTGGTGCCATCATCTAAGCATTGGCCACATAACTCAATGATGTCGAAACAATCTGTGACTGGGAGGCCAACAAAATGACCTTGTTTATCTGTTAAACATTAAATTGATACATCTCCTCCAAGCATGTGGTGACTAGCTGGTAAGAAATGGGGAGAAAACTGGATATAACGTGTATCTGAGAGCAAACTGGGGAAAGCTTGACTCCATCGTGATCTAAACATCAGTGTTTAACATCTAAGTACTATGTTGGAAAACATGTTCTTTTACACTGATGTTTATTTGATGCTAAGTGAAATTTACAACTATACTAAACAACGTGACGTGTTTAAAAAGTGGTTCAAGCCCAAACATTTGGTTGTATAGTCTGCGTGACTGTACGGTTGCAACATTCCTATTGCCATTGTGTTACTGTGTATTGTGAGCCACTGTGTAAACTAAATTCTTCGTGTGTGCAAACATACTTGGCCAGTAAAGCCAGGTTTTGATTCTGATCCTGAGGTTTTGAGATCAGAGCAGAATTGTGAAGTGGCTGGATGCTGGGTGTTATCTTCTATGTGGAGCAAGAGGAGAAAGTCTGATGGAGATCTAAACTGTTCTCCCTGAGGACCTGCATGTTTTCTTTATTCACTTTGAACTTTGGTTCAATGAGGGCATTGATGATCTCCTCCTTTCAGTTGTGAGGTGTAAGTAAACACAGACAAACATGCATAACTCAGCACCAGTGTTCCATCACTGCTTCTGCCTCAGTGGTATTTGTTGTTATTGCACCAGCATAAACAATCCACCGCTGTTTCCTTAGTTCACACCTTCTCAATATGATGCTTATGCTGTGTTATGATGTGCCATACCCAGAGGATGGAAGCTAATGTTGTTTTTTGTGGGGTCTGCAAGATTTCCATAAGGTGCCCAGGGGAAGTCATTATGATGCATCTTCCTCTCACTACCCATCAATCTGTAATTAACATATGCAATTCAAATAACTTTCTTTGGCCTAGATCTAAAGAGTTATTAGTCCAAACAAACACAACATCAATAACCATATTGTAAATATTTTGTGGTCAAAATAAACAGCACTAGTCCATTATTGGCAGTAAGTACTAACTAGTTGCATTTATTTAGGCATATGTACTCAAATCAAATTTATTTACTTATTTACAATTTATTTACTTATTGACAAATTTATTTAAATATTTACTTTCTTCAGTATCTTTAAAATAGCTGCATTTCTCATTGAGAATATTTGTAAGGAACCTACTTTTTACTTTTAGTGGCATTAAGTCAAGTCTGGATTATTTGACTTATTAGCCCCTAATATTTCTTCAGTAGTGCTGGACCTTTTCTGGGATTGAAATATTCCTATTAATATAATTAATTTACCAAACAGCAAAGTGAAAGAAAAAAAGAGTTCTACCACTCTTGTGTAAATGTGGATGAATAAAAAGAACCACTGGAGGAACAGTTTCTGTATCACAGGGAACATTTTACCATCCTAAGCACCATTTTAACACTTTAACATATGGTTCTCTGATATGTATATATACATAAAAACTCCGATATATAGCTTTTGCTAAAGGCCCCTTGGAGAATCTTCTTCTAAAAGGGTGTACTTGAGTCACAGAAGTAATCATTTTAAGCTATTCTGCCCAGCTCTGCCAATACATTAGTCCGGCCGGTGATATTAAGAACTAAGAAGGAAGACAGGTCATGGTGGAGCCCTTTATTGTTCAGATGTAAGGGCAATGGCCAGTGAGTTTGAATGGCAGGAAGAAATGTGTGGAATGGAATGGGCTGAGTGGAATTCCTGAAAGCTTTTTGTGGGAGGCCACAGCTGCAGGAGCCCTGTGTTTACCCTCCACCGCATTAGCATTAGGATGTGTGTGTGTGAGAGAGAGAGAGAGAGAGAAAGAGAAAGAGAGAGAGAGAGAGAGAGAGAGAGAGGACTGACCTGTATAAACCTGAAGGAATCCATCTACTTTCACACACACACACACACACTTGTAATGCTGTCCTTATGGGGGCTTAGTATTGCTACTCATAAATAATGCTGTTCCTACATCTTACCCAGCTTTAACCTCAGAAACTAAAATACATTTATTCCCAAATTTACTCCCCTTCTAAGGAGTCGTATTCTCATCCTGTGGACATTTGGTCCACACAAACATCTAGGTGCATGACCATACACACACACACACACACACACATGTACAGACATACACATATACACTTTAGAGGTATAAAGAGCAAAGGGGTGAGGAGAGACCAAGAGCAAGGAAAGGACTGAAAGGAGAAAACGGACAGAAGGATGGTCTTTGTGAGTGAGGCAAGAGTGAAAGGGGGCAAAGAGAGGCAGACAGAGAGAGAGAGAGAGATTTAGACTGGCAAGAGGTGCACAAGAAATATTTACCCGCACAGCTGTAACGGTAGATTGCCAAAGCGAATGTGTGTGTTTGTGATAACGCAGGCGCTTTGAGTCTTTCATCAACAGCAAAAAACGGCAAAAGGCAGATCTAGCTGGGGTGCTCCCTCCCTTCATTCGGCCTCATGAAAGAGGAAGAGGCAACAAAAGCACAAGGAAAGGGGGGCTTCCTTCATTTTTTTTCATCGGCGAGGAACCGAATGCCTTGTCGCTTCTGATTTGACACCATGCACCGTCCCTGTTCATTTCCACTGGGCCTGCTGTCTTTGGACAGCGTTATTTTGTCGGCGAGACAGCCAGTAATGCTCATTAGCATTCTTTTACGCCGTTCATTTAAGGAAACAGGTGGGGACCCATCCTCCCTCGCAGGCTGAGCCATAAAGGGCCTGTCTCGAGTCGTTATGCTGGTGGTGGCTGTTTAATTTGGCCGTTGGGGGACTGAGGGGAACTCTCTCAGGTGTGCTGGGCTGCATGGTTGTGGGCTGGCAGGGAGGAGATTGCCTGCATGAAAATGCACCTGTGCTTAATAAGAAGCTTTAATAAACACAGGACCTGCACTGTGAAGTTTAGAAGTGTTAAAATAAGAGCAGTCATACACTCCCTTTTTGCAGGACATGTCCTCTGCTGTCCAAGATTTAGCTTTGCTTTTGTGTTGGCATTTGATTGCTGCATTACATCCTTTGCTGCCCTCCCACTACTAATGTTTCCTCTTTTGTAAACGAAAACATTCTCACCCTAAAAAATACCTTCAGGCCATGTGTGACACGTCTGAGGTGAAGGGAAACTGTGGAACGTAATGTTGATACTTTACCTTTTTATATACAGAAACCCCACACTTTCACACGGATCAGCAGTCGCGGTTTTAGTCCATCGCGGATTCTCGTGCGCCACACGGCGGTACCAAGGCAATCAGACACCTGAGCTGAATGAACCCCCACTGCTCAGCGCCGTCACAAACATAAACAACCAGCACAAGGACGAGGGGGTGTGAATTACAGTGCGGTCTATACAGGGGTAACATGGGTATTTACATTCTAGCGCTGCAGGAGCTCAGTGTAAACTGTACAGTACGAATATGGGTTTACCTTTATATTTTTTTTATATGTGTTTTGGGAGCATATTTGGGGGCATATTTAGGGTTAGCACTATAAAAATAGGCATTTTTAGGTATTTTTTTAACCACATTACAATAACATGGTTTTTCACTGTAAGCAGGCACTTTTGGAACGTAACCCCCGTGAAAAGAGGGATGTTACTGTACCTGTTTTTAGTGGTTTTATGTTGTAGTCTCAGCCTGTTATTATATATCTTAAGTGATATTATAATCAGAACTCAGAAACAGACTGAAACCCTGACGCAGTGTAAGCAGAACCAGTGTGTTTCAGTTCTTATATTTCATCCTGTAATTTTCTCAAACTGTTGAGAACAAAATGAAAAACGGTTCTTTTATCACAGGCTGTATGTAGGTCTAATAAAAAAATATTAGGTTTGGAAAGCTATTATGGGAAGTTATTAAGGACTCGCACACACTCACACACATATACACAGTTTTACTGTTTGTGAGTAAATATGAAATAGCCCATTACAATTTACTGGAAGTTGTTTTGATTAAAACCCAAATGCAGCTACATGTTGACAATAGAGCTGGCAAATTCCCTTTTGAAAAAAACATAGACATGCTAGTGGGCTAAGTAGTTTCTTATATTCTGGCAAGAACAAAAGTGTGTGTGAAAAAGCACAAAGGACAATCAAAGCTCTTTTCTACTTTCAGATCATAAATACCAAATCAATCTATAGCCTGGTGCTATTTACATATAAGTCTTGTAAAAATGCACTAAATGAAATTACATATAATGCTGATCCAAAAACCTTTGGGATTTTGTAGATAAGTTGTAAATTATTAGACAGTGATCTAGACAAAATGGTAAAATAATGTTAACAGAGAACATGGTGTAAAATGAACATTTCAGTTAGGGGTGATTACAGTTACGATTCCAAGCAAAATACCATTGGCTTCTGGTTTTTGTTTTCATTGCTTGGATGAGGTCCGAGCCCTGCTTATAATATTCTTACAACAACCTCATAATGAGACATATTCAATCATTTCATGCAGTGTAGGGTAATCAAGTCTTTTTTCAAGCAATAGTATATGGCTAGGATAATAAATTCATACCAGGAATACCATATTTTTGTGAAAGTTATTTGGCCCATGTTAAAACCACTATTAGCCTCAAATCCCCCTCTGCAGTCCATGGTGGAACAGTATTCAAATCAAGTCATTTTTTTTATTTATATAGCACTTTTTACAACAGACATTGTAAAGCAAAGCAGCTTCACAGAATCCAGGTCCAAGTCTCTAGTAAGCAAGCCAAGGGCGGCCTAGGCAAAGAAAAAAACAGATTGCGAGAGGGAATTACTATTGGGGCAGCTGGTGGCCTAGTGGTTAGGGAGTTGCCCCTGTGATTGGAAGGTTGTGGGTTTGAATCCCAGGACTGCCGTTGGCACCACTGAGGTACCCTTCAGCAAGGTACTGTTCACCTCTTTACTCTAGTGATGAGAGCAAAAGTGTGCAAACCTAATCACTGATGAGCAGCAGAGTCTATAGTTAGCTGAAGTAGGATCAGTTAGAGTCTGTAATTAGTTGCTGCAGCTTCTCTGGTGGTCAAACTGGTCTGGAGGGCAGGTGTGTCCATCAAGGGGACCCCAATGATGGATGATCAGGTCTAGAGCGATTGGTGAGCTGGAAAGCTGACCTAATACTAACATATTTCATTACCTATAAAAAAAAGTATCAAATATAAACTGATGTGTTGACTAGCCAAACATGTTTTGCATAATCAATATTTTAACACAGTTGCAGACAAGTACTGTGGGCCTGCATTCACCCAGGGTCACTGACACCTATAATGATGTTTCTAATGATGCCAGGCTGCCACTGAGATTATCTGTTTTACAAATGAGGGGAAATAAAACATGTCATTATGCTGCATATTCACACATTAAATTTTCAAGCAGGACTGATAGCTGGCTCATGATGTTCTCTGACCAGCCAGTCATTGTTTTTCCCGCCCATTTTACCCCATAGACACAATTCCCTTCGTCATATCAGGTACTATCTTTCACACTCATAAAAAATCATTTTCAGTGTTGTATGTGCTCTGCTTCCTTGCCTCCGCATTAATCCTCTCGCTCTTTCTGCCTCTGAGATGATGGGCTAGTGGAGAACCCGAGGGACAACAAGCTTTCATTAACACTCCTGTGTAATGCTGCCTGAATGCTACATCAGGGGCCAGTGTGCGGGTGTAATCTAATACGAGTGACAGCGATAAAGCGTGTCACCTCTGTGCCTGCATCTGAAACGAGAGCAGGCTTACATGGCAGAAAGTGTGCAGCGGGGGAAATGGGATTCAGAGGTCAGCGTGCCAGTAGAGTGGCCCAGAAGCATGCAGGCGCACATCGAAAGCTCTTACATAATGAGAGCAGAGGGGTCAAGCTGAGCTGTGTAAACCCACTAACCACAGAAACTTCATCTGTGCCTCTAAGCATTCTGCTTCTGTAGGATCCGACACAGAGCCTGGCTGTGGTTCAAGATACAGAGTGCAGAACGGCTATGAGAACATTCTGTGAGTGACTGAGGATGGATGGTCACGAAATGCTTAAAGCGATACTTCAGTAAAACATCAAACTCACTCTTAGTGCTCCCCTTATACCAAATGTAGTCAATCAGCCAAGAGGTATTTGATATCTGGAGTTTCTCTGGTTTTGCTCTGGGGCTGTGAAGCTAGTGCAGTAATGAAAGTTTATATACCAGCACTTAGCACTGTACAAACCACCTTAAAAGGTGTCAAGTTGTAAAAATTGTTTTAAAAAGCTGTTTGGTTGAAACAGTAGCTGAGCACATTTTGAAGCCTGAACGTGAGTCATACAGTGTCATAAACCACATACAGGACTGTGCAGAAGTCAAAGGCCACCTTCAGTTTTCAGTCAAAACAACCTTTAAGTTGTTCATTTTTCAGTTTCAGAAACAAAAGCAAGAAACAAACACCTTTCATTAACAAAAAATTCCACTGATATTCAATGGTTAGATATCATTTAATTGTTAGTATTTATGCTTTGCCTTTATTACAGCTCCCCTTCTTCTCAGCAGACTTGCTTTAGTGTTCCAGTGAAATCTGGAGGGATATTTATCCATACCTCTAATGTTCAGTTGTAGAAGCTGGCTGCATTTTCAACTTCTCACTATCCGAGTAATCCTAATTACAATCAGTGATATTGAGCTCTGGGTTCTGGGGTGGCCAGTTAATTGTTTGCATAACAGAATAAAATCTTTTCTTTTTTTAGTCTATGTCCTTTTCCCAGTAACATCTTCTCATCAGCTACCTGCCATTTCAGTCCCACAGTGTTGAATTGTCCTCTCACAGTGGAAAGGTGGACCGAAACCCTGTGAATCTGAAACAAGAGTTTAGCTTGATTTTCTTCTGTCTCCAACGATGAAAAGTTTTAAGTGCTGCTTATCTAATGGGTACAGTTTAGTGGTCTACCAGGTCCTGCACAATGGTTATGAGTTATTTATATATACGTATAATTATCGATGTATTGTTTTTGATGTTACCCATTCCTTATGCAAGGTGTAATTTCTTCAAAAACTCTTTTGAACTCTTGAATTTTCCAATTGCCTGTTGGAAACCGGATTAAAGACAGGATGGTCTCTTTTTTGAGTGCTGTAAGTCTGTTTTCAGCTATTACTTCAGTTTTGCAGGATTGCCTCCTTGTCACAGCTCAAAACTGATGACACAAAAATAAGCACTTTCATTCTTTAGTTTAGTGTGTGATAGACACGAGTCGCCCTGGATTTAGTGAGTAACCTGTGCTGAGGGACTCAAAAAACAAAAAATATGTTCTTTGTAGCTTATATGAAGTCACCACTTACTGATAGCAAGTGGTGCACAGTGGAATCTAGACCCCATAAGCAATATCTTTCTAAATATGCTGTCAAACAGTTTTTATGAGATAATTTAAACAAAGCTTCATGAAGAAATATCCAGAGACATTTGATTACCAGCAGGTGGGAGATTCCCTTCAGATGCGGTGCTAATTTTTTTCAGGGTTTGGCCTGGATAAATTAGCCTGATCAAGCAGATCTCTAACCAGTGATCTATAGTCCTCCCAGATAAGCACTCCAGATCATATCTGCTGCAGCTGAAGAGCTCAAATTAACATACTCAGGTAAATATAAAAAGTGTATTGTTAATAATTAAATTCTAATTAACCTTTGAGCAATAATCTTGCCGAAAATGCAACAGTCAGCATATTCTAAGCATTATTTGGGCCTAACGAGTACCCAATGAAAAGTAAGTACAGCAGGGCATGTTATTATTTAATGTAATGTGTAGAATATTTCTTCGAACACAGTATGGTCTTGCATTCTAAATACAATACCCCAAAAAGTAACCATCTGTAGTGATTTAGGTTTATTTCTAGGTTTATTTATATTGTCTTTGGCTTTGTGGCTGTCACTCTGTGGGCCAGTGCTAAGGCTCAGCTGACAAAGACAGAGAGCTGCTCTAGATGGAGGGAGATGGAGAGAGAAAGGGGTGATGAATGAAAGAACAGTGTGGTTTCACAGTCCCAGGCTGGAAAGTTCTCTCTGTATTGCACAACACCAAGCAGATGTGAAGTGTCACTGTGAGAACATAAACACGGCAACTTCCCCAGCAGGGAGATCATGAGACTAAGTTGCTCAAAACAAATATTAGGCCATAAGCACGGCGTGCCATCAATTTACATCTGCAGAGAAATAGAAAATGCAGGATTTTAGGACAACTGAGAGGAAGTGAAATACATGAGACCATAATTAGCTTCATTTTTATGCAGATTTTTTTGTTTGTTTGTGATCGATTTCAGTTATTCCAGGTGAGGCCTGATCTGAGAGCTCTGAAATTCATCTAGACCGTGAGGGCCAACTCACATGTCATCAAAGCGCTGACTCAGAGTAAATGTTGCTTCCAGAAACACTGTTTAGAGAAGCTTGTGGGACGTTCTGAAAAAAAAAATAGCAGGTATTGTGTTTAGTTAACAATGTGAATAGGCCAGCAGATTCTCCGCCTGTCTCTTTTCTTGTTACTGTTCTCATCTCGGCCTCATCAGCAATTCTTGAGGCACTTCTGATTATGCAAGAATGGCAAAGCGCTCTGAGAGGTACCTCCCCTCTGCGGTTCCTGTACACTCGTTCTGTCATCTGGCTGCTGATTAGGGGAAACTGAGAAAGTGAGAGAAGAAGAAACAAATCCTTCTCAAGTCTTCCGTTTATCCTCAGAGCAACAGCAAAGTCAGTTCAGAGCAGTCTAGATTAAACTCCTTGTATATTCCAGTACCAGATCTGTACAGTGTAGATAAATGATGTACAGCAGGATCTACATGTAGGTTTGGTCCTTGAAAGCTCTTGTCCAGCAAAGCTGATGTGTTTTAGAAGGAAAATAACCAAATTTTGCAGGACACTGGAACAGAAATGAATCCTCTTGAGTTATAGCATCACTGAAAAAGGTCAAGGTGATCAGACAGATTATGACCGCGGCCCAGCACTTCTGGGTGACTTTTTCTCAGATGGGAACAGCAATATGCAAATGTGGTGAAGCTGTCAGTGGAGCCCAGCTTGGAGAGATGCTTTATGCAGAGGTCAGTGCTCGCATGAAAAGCAAAAGAATGTGGTCTTACCTGTGCATGTTACTTAGCAACCTATGCAAAGAAAGACAGAAATGAGACAAAAAACAAGAGCTTAGAGCAGATAATCAGGAAGGCTGCTCCTGGGAGAGACATGTCTGGTCACGTCCTGTTGCTAGTGTGTCTTATTTGGTGTGATTAGAGTCTTTTCCCTTCCTCTGATTCACTAATATTGAACTCATTAATTCGACAACCCTCAGACCGCCATGAGCATTGTTGTTGGATATTGGGTTCGGTCCTTAGACGTCTTCTCTACCCTCCTAATAAACCACTTCTTTTAAATGGCTCGTAGAAATAGCTTCAGCCTTGCATCATATGTGTATTGTAATGTGTTTCCCTAAGTTAATAACACCATTAAAGTTTACTATCCCATTAAATTATACACGGCTATTAATGCCAACACAGGAAACCAGAGGATGAAGTGAATCACAACACATTAACACCCTTTGTGTATAGACTGCTCCTCAAAGCACCAAATGAGAGATATATTTTTATATCTTTCTGCAAGCCTGTCTTAATGAAGATGACAAACTTTTTTCTTACATTTTTAATCTTGTGCTTTTTATTCTGACATTTTGAAATTCTTATGCTTTTTTTATTCTCTCAGAGAACATGAAGCTATCAGAAGCTGTCAGAAGCTGCTGCCTACCTAGCCTGAGATTGATTCAGCATTGTTAATTGACACTGTCAGTTCTGTTTTAAATGTATTTCATTTTTACAGCGATATGGAAAGCTGAGAATGACCTGAGATAATTACGCGAAAACTCATTTAGAGCAGTTATCAGCAAAGGAACATAGCAGTGTGTGCAGCCGCTCACTGCCTTGCAGTCAATGTCTTTGGTCTGAGGGAAAGAATGGCAGGATCTCACAGCAGTACAGTCAATATCCAGTGAATAGCCGAGTGTTTAACAGAACATCTTTCGGAGCCTGTTGGCTCAGAATGGAACTAGGTTCATTAAAACACAGTTCTCTTTCTGTTGCCCAGTCTGTCTAACAACAGACTGTCCAGCAAATAGAGGAGTACAGAGCTTTAGGCAAAAGAACTGGACATGGAAGATTCAAGCTGGACATAAGCTGAAGATGGCATAGATGGGTTGTGTGTGTGTATATCTGTATTTGTCACCCTGCAGCCTCAAATTTGAGATATCACACTATTTTTTTATCACAATTCCAAAATACATTCCCATCTGGCGCTCTTAGATCAGGCCCCTGGTTAGAATCAGCCAGGCTGATCTGTTATTTCTGACCCCTGAAGGTGGATTTGGGCGTGCTGGTCAGGCTGACATGATAAAGCAATATAGGCAAGAAAGCGGAGAATGTTGGAGATAAGAGTCAGGTGATTACTTCATCGCAGCAGTTTGGATTTGAAATATGTAGAGGTTACAGAGGGCACAGCATATTACTCAGAACAGGAGTAAATGTACACTGTAAAATCCAGTAATAGAGTTTACTTTAGTTAAGGAAATCTGTTAGGCTAGACTACTTGAGTTGCTATTTTTACAGTTAACTAAGAGCAACACTAATGACTCAAGGCCCTTTGTTTTCATGGTCTGATATGCCTTATGAATATCCACATGATTAAGATGTGACTTTAATTGTGCACCTAGGTAATATTAGCCACTGTAGAGTCTAAGTGTAGTATTTCTACTTTACTTATGCTCTGAGTAACATGCAACCATTAGAAAATACATTATCCCGGGGAAAAAAAAAAGAAAATACATTATTACCAGAAGTTCTTGTTGACATAAAAGTAAATACTGACCTAAAATGCAGATTTTTTCTTTTGCATATTGACCCTGTAGGCTTCCTGTAGCCTGCAGAGGCCTAGAGGAGGCAGCATAAGAAGACAGGATTTAGCAACTGAGCACCAAGTTTCAGTTTGTTTACTGTATGTATTACTGTTTCAGTGAAGGAAAAAAAACAATTCCTTAAAATTTTTTATGACTTAGTGCCACTTCAGGCTGGACGTTTGGAAGTGCACAACCTTGTGTATGTCTTGCTTGTGGGTTGTCTGGTGAAAACATCAGCAGGATTTCAAGATCCTCTTTCTCAAGGTCAGTTGCATCTTCCCATCAACTTAGAAGAACAGCCAGTGAGTTGGTTTGGCAGTTCGCTCAGCTTATCAAACTTTTACAAATAGCAACAACTTAAGCAAGCTGAATGTTATCATCTCAGTTTATTTAGGACTGCTTTGCTGAGGTGCCTTTGTTTTGTTTCAGACCTCATCTCAGGAGGGTGAAATATTGATGATATGTTCTAAACGGCACTTCGGTTGAGGCTGGAAAATAGAACATGCCATTTTAATGTCATATCCTCAGGCTCATAGCAGTAGTGTTCCCGTACATCACTTTAGCAAGATATCAGGTACCAGGAGGAGCAAGGGAATTTCATGAAGGATGAGGCTTGGCCAGGAACAGAGCGGGAATCGTTTTCAGACTGGGAGAATTACATGATGACTTTGGCACAGTGGTTAGCCTTGTTGCCACAGAGAAGGAAGGTCCTGGGATTGATTCCTGACCAGGATGATCAGGGTCTTTTCAGTGTGGAGCTCTGGATTCCTCCTACAGTCCAAATACATGCACATCAGGTGATACTAAATTGCCTCTAGGTATGATTGTGTGTATTCACCATGTAGTAGACTAGTGACCTATCTAGCTCTGGGGTGGACACCCACACCCCCAGCAAGGATATGCGAATTCTAAAATGAATGAATAAGCTGTAGATGTAGAAAACTAATAAGATGTAGAAAAACCCACTGCAAATTGTAATGGAATGTTCTCTTCTAAGCACACACACACACACACACACACACACACACACACACATACATACATACATAAACTTCATAAAAACATTATGGCATATTGTGACCTAATTTATAACAATAATGATAAATACCAGATCGCTTAGCCCTTACTCTGTAAGGTTCATTGGTTACAATTGTACCACACATGATTTCATCCATAAACTGCGGCAAATATAGATTTGGCTCTAAGGTGGTCAGTTTGTCTGTGTGGGTTTATATTTTTCCAGCTTAAAATGTTACCAGCACACCAGGACTGCTTCTGATTCTCCTGATTACCCTCTCGACCACTGTATTTGGCAAATATCTTTTACGAAGATAAAGGAGAATGTGCACATTCAATCAAATATGCATGATAAACCAGATCCTAGATAAGTTCAAAGTTATTTCAAGTTCCATAATCCCAAAAGAAATCTGACATACAAGAAAGGGTTTTCATGCAGGTTCATGAGATTTAAAAGGATTAAATTCTGTTTTATATATAGTTATGATAAATCCCAGGAGAAGAAAGAGGGCGTTGAAGTATGACGACTGGCAATTGACTTGACAGTCAGTGTAGTCACCTGCAAAGAACTTGTCACAAGGATGATGAAGGCATTTCTGGGCCTGCATGCATGACTGATGATAGGGAGATTAATTATTCTCCTGCTCGGATGTGACACATTTCATATTCTTTACAACTAAATAAAAAATAACATTAAAGCCAGGTTGAGAATACCTTGATTGCTCACCAAGCTCCAATATTTCATGCCCTTATTAACTAACTGCCACTGTCAAATGACAAATTGGAACGAAACAACTGCAGGCGAGTCTGTCTGGAAGCTGATTGTTGTTAATTAACTTTGTCTGCTGTCTCTGGGTTTTAGTCTGAAAGGGATTAGAGCAGAGGACGAGAATAACAGGGGGATTTTATGTGTCACCTGCAGTTGGCACTGGCAATTTTTTCTTTGTGAGGCGTTGGCTTTTCTCATGAAGTCTGTGGCAACTCTTGATATCTGAGGAGAGCATACAGACAGGCCTGTTTGAGGGTGTATTTTGTCTGAAAGGGAGGTTGAATGAGATTAAGAGGAACGGTACTCAGTGAAAGAGAAACAAATACACAAAATCATGAGCCTCTTGTAGCGTTCACACACTGCCAGCAGACCGTGGACCCATTTCACAGTGCTAACGCACTCAACCATGACCTGCTGAATCTCAGCAAACCTTTGCAAACAGCCCACTGATGAAATGTAAACAGTGTTTCACAAGAAATGTAGATGTTGTTTTTGGAAACTATTTATCTTTGGTAGGTTAAGAAGTAAGTCAATGGAGGTTGTATGGCCCTGAAGAGTCATTAGCTTTAGCATTTATTCATTTCAATGAGATGTGTAATACACTCATCAGCCATAACATTGAAACCACTTACTTAATGTTGTGTAGGTTCCCAAAAAAGAGCTGTGACCCACCATGGCATGAAAAGTGTGTTGTGGTATCTGCGCCAAGACATTAGTAGGAGAACCTTTAAGGCTGGTAAGTTGCTAGGGGGGCCTCCATGAATTGGCTAGTTTATCCAGCACATCCCACATAAGGAAAGAGATCTGGAGAATTTGGAGGCCAAGTTAAATCCTGGATCTCTTTATGTTCCTCAAACCACTCCTGAACAAAGTCTGGCCATCTGGGTTAAGCTGAGCAGATTCAGCCAATCAAACTCTAAACCTAAAGAAGCTCCATAAAGAGCCTTCCCTTTCCCGTCCTGCCCAAGTTGCCAGAGGCAAACTTCTTCCAAATGAACCAGATGCCGATGGAGAAAGGCCTCATGGCTGTAGGACATCCATAATCTCACAGGACAAACCGTCAGCCTTCCTTAAACCTCCCCTGAAGTGTTCCAGGTTTTTGTCCAACATGAGTAACCCTGAAATTAGTCAGGGCGGCACCTTGGTGGCCCGGTGGGACACATGGCGAGGTGGGGAGGAAATCTATTACATCCCAAACATGTACCTCCTCGGGGCATAGCGTAACCTGCGACCCCCATCTGTGCACAAAGCCCGCTTTCACGTTCTTCTCATTCTGTCTTTCACCAGCTCTCTTAACAAAGTTTTTTTTACCCCCACAAAAAAGGGAAGAAATCTGTGGCCACATTGATGGTGTTGTAGCTGCGTAATGGAAATATCTTACGATATCTCCCCCTTTGTGTGAAATGACTGCTGGAATGTGGCTCTCAAAGAAGGTTTTATTCCATGTCACCTTGGGGCAGCGATTTGACCTGTGACCTCTTGAACAGGAATAATGACAAGTAACAATAACACAGTGTGAGACTCCATCCCAAAGTGTCAATCATCCTGACACACATGTCAGCTTGGTTTACGAGAACTTATTGAGATGTCTGGAACCGAACGCAGCGATAAGCCAAAGTAATAAACTTGTAAAGAGAGTCGGCATTAAAGGACAAGCTGTCAGTGTAAATATTTATTTCGAGCGCAAAACAGTACATTCACACAGTAGAAGCCCTAAGCTTTGGCTTTGCTGTGAAACATCCGTTGCCTGCCGTTATTATGGGTTACTCTTCTCTGTGGTCAGGTCAACAACATATGCGCAGAAGATTCATAATGTGTTTTAAGAACCTAAAATTAAAAATAATGTTTGAAAAGATCAGACAAAGCTGCTCAAAAAAAGAGAGAGGAAAAATGCAGTTGAATTCCATCCTGCTGCACCCTATGTTTCGGTAACCTTGAAGAGTTGTGAAAGAAGAACAAAGCAGAAAATATAAATAAAGAAAACATGATCTAACACTCAGAATCTCCAAGAGGAATGTTCTAAATGTGTGTGTGTGTGTGAGAGAGAGAGAGACGGAGAGAGCAGTAGGCAGGCAGGCACTGGGCCTTGAGTATCTATGGTTACCTTGGCTTTATCGCTGTTTGTCTTGGATTGCAAATGCAATAAAGTGAGAGGGATTCTTTAGAGCGGCATGTTATTGCACAAGCACACTTTCACACACAGCCACCAGGAGACAATGCAGGAGTCCAGACTGTCTTAGAGTTTCTCTCTTCCTCTCTGTCTGTCTTTCTCTTAGTCTCTTTCACTCACTCTCTTTCTCTCTATCTCGCTCTCTCCTTCTCTGTCTTTCTCTCTCTCTCTCTCTCTCTCTCTCTCTGTTTATTTTTCTCTTAGTCTCTCTTTTGCCAACTCTCTCTCTCTCTCTCTCTCTCTCTCTCTCTCTCTCTCTCTCTCTCTCTCTCTCTCTCTCTCTCTCTCTCTCTCTCACAGTCACGCTCAGTCTCTCTGGCCCCCATCTGCACTGTGTTTGTTACGCACACTACAGTCTCATTAAAGCTGATTGCACTGTTGTTGTTTTTTTTTCTTCTTTTTTTTTCTCCCCCCAAATGTCCAGCAACATCATCTTTCACCCCCGTGTTTCTAATTAAGATGTAGTGCTGCAGGACAGCCAGGTCTGTTATTAAAAAGAGGAAAAAAAAGATAGATGGAAAATTAAGTATCTCTCACTGGAGTCTTGATCAGAGGCTGCCACAATAAGCACTAATGAAATTTCAAGCCTGTAATTCATGGTGGGGAGAGTTTGGTGGGGGGGTGTCAGGAGAGAAAGAGATTTAGAAATCCCCAGGTGCAACTGGATATACCTCCTATTACCTACTTTTATATTGGGGAAGCTTGCCTACACACACACACACACACACACACACACACACACATGTGAGGCATAACTCTTCCTTCGATCCTGCTGAACACATCCTGAGATCCCCTGGAGTGTCATAAAAAGTAAAGGAAATACACGCGCACACACCTTTCCATAAATGCCTTCTTCTAGATGGGGTGCACATTAACTCCCATGCTCCCCACTCTTCAAGATGAATCACCCCCAGGGATCTGAACCATCATTGCCCCCCACACACTCTACCCCCCACCACACACACACACACACACACACACACACTCTAGAGGAAGAATTGCATGCCATGCTATTATTAGCTACTGAAAGGACACAGTGTGGAAGAGCCATTTGGAGAAAAGGAGGGAGAGCATGGGGTGCCAGCCAATCTCTCTCTCCCTCCTTCCTTCACACTGTCCTACTGGGGTGCACAAATGCTTCCTCTTGAGCTATTCTCTATGTTTTCACCATTTTTCCAAGAGAAAAGGGGAAATGATGCCTATACGCGGCATATCCTGATGTACTTTGAAACTCAGCGCATATACAATCCTTAGCCTGACATTTTTTAACCGGTAATAAGGATATTGTATGCACTCATGGACACCTGATTTTAGTAGGGGACTGGTGTTTATAAACACATAAAAGGAATCATTTTTCAACTAGTGCCAAGTCAGTGTTTGTTGAGCTAGGCAGAGCTATTACACTGACAGTTTTTAGCCCTGTTTTACATGAATTCATTATACATATGATTCTGGAGCCTTTTCCACTTTCACAGGTGCTGCTCTACAACATTGTTTCTGTTATTTCTGTCTAGATCAGCAATGTTGCTGTTTTCTCTCACTTTTTCACTTTTTCACTGTTTTTTGAGGACAATACAGAGTGCAAAAAGAGAGCGTGCAAACCAAGAGCAAACAATACAATATTATGGGGCAAGACAACATACAGAGCAGTCGACAAAATCAGTAACAGTTCTTGTGTGAATGAATGCGGTATGATGACAGAGACTGTATTCTTACATGTGCAAAAAAGCAAAGATTGATGTGGGAATATAAATAAATCATTTTGCAGAAATAGCCATCAATAGCAGCAACAGGATAAAAGAATCTACAGTATAAAAAAATAGAGAGTATTTACATTTTCAGCTGGGTTTTGGTTTTTGTGTCCATATGCATTGTGTTTTGCAGAAGGAAGCGGTTCAGTTCAGGAGTGTGTGTGTCTGTGTGTGTGTGAGAGAGTGAGAAAGGCATCCAAGTTCATTGCTAACTAATATTAATTAAAATGATACTACTAGCTAGAAGATCTAGATGGCTAGATAACTTGTTAGATTAATGTTAGAAAAAAAAATAGCCAACTATCTCGATGGTGAAGTACTTCAGTGAATTTTATTGATAAAATTACATTAAAAGTATATTTCTTTTCATTAAGCTCTTTAAATACAAAGTGGGGAAGCAAAGTAAGTGTGCCCCAACCTTAATAAAGGTAGGGGCACAGGTGCTTCACCTCCTCCATCGCTCTGGCCATTATGCTTACACCTACAATAACGATTATGAAGTAATTTAACACAGTATTCGATTATTCAGCACCCACACTGCTGTTAATGAGGTTCCACATAATGTTTTTGTTTACCATCCAGTTTTTGTAACATGACATTCTGTCTGTTTCTTCATTACAGGCTTCTTAAGTAGTTTCCCTGTACAAACTCCTGGCAACGCTTAAAGTGTGAACATGTGACTACAGAAATGCCAAAATATGCCTGCTCAGTGGAGGCATTCAAACATGTCAAAACAGAGAAAGTTTCTGTAGAAGGAAATGTCAGCAGTCAGAAAGTGAACTGGAGTGCTGGCTGAAAGCCAGAGTCATGAGTAAAACTAATGTAGATATTTCATTACTCACTGCAGCGTCTGCAGCCGCAGCAGATCACCCACTGACTGACAGCATGACACATCCTGAACGTCACGCTCCAAAATATCGCTACCTCCTAAAATAATCCAAGCCAAATTTATGGAACGTTTGTGAAGCACTCAGTTCCAAAGAAAACATTTCACTCTGCTCTTCAAAAGTTAAACAATATTAAGCAAATTCTCTCTGCCATGGCCTGGACCAGGGGGTGTGCAATATAGTGATGTTGACTGGCCCTCATCTGGGCAGATAATCAGCCACTGCTATCCCTCAGTACTGGTGACGACCACATCGGGCTTAAAATAGGCAAAAATTGCACAATGAAAAGTGACCATTCTGTCATACGTGAACACACCACAGCACACAGTGTGAACAGCATGAAATTCACCAAGTGAAGCAGCAGGCAACCAGGAACACAGCACCTGGGGAGCAGCGTATGTGGACAAACGCTGGGCGTACGCTGGAACCACTGGACCACCAGCTGCCCACTGGACCACCAGTGTAGAGAGAGAGGGCATCTGCTCGCTGACGTAACAGAATTGGCAGTTGATCCGCTCCAAGCGTGTTACACTGTCCAATGATTCTGTATTAACGGCAGTTCAAGAGGCAGTGGCTGACTTCATGTGTCTTAGAGGACCCACAAGCTAGTCTTCACCCTCCCAGTGTAGGTGGTATTGTGTGAGAGGGGAGTCCTAGCTTGGAGATTTGGGGAGTAAATCAGGAAAAAAAATTTAACTTTTTACTGGCTGGTTTAACTAGGAAACGTTTTCTAACAGCTTGCATTTAAAACCTCTCTTTTGTGTAAAAGTGCAGGTGTGGTTACTGAGAAAGTCTTGTGTCTTATTTTCTCACTATTCTATCTATGTGTTCATTAAAAAAACAAGAAACAAAAAAACATGCCATATGTGAGACCTTGTTTTTGCTGGTTAGATAATACAAGTTTGCAAAATGAGATTAACTGCACAATTTTCATTTTATGATGTTACTTAGTATATTACAAGAGGTTAGCTCCTACCGTGATTATTAGCATTGATCTGGCCATTCATTGGTTGAACTGCTGTTAAAAACAGACAAATGCTTCTGTGCCAGAATATGTCCACTTTCAGCTGTCCTCACACAGCAGCCCTACAGCCTGACAGTGGAAAGCTCAAAGGAGAGAAGCTGGGATATTCTGGGAAGTGAATATCTGTACTGAATCTGCACTGTTTGTATTCTGTTGTTTAGACAAAAGGTCAGCCAAAACTTATATCCTGACTTTTTCCCTGTGATTATAGTAAAGCAGGACAACTCTGAAAGGAATGGAATTTTTCTGGTGTAGTGTCATCCGTCTGCCACCAACATGTACACGCAGCAGCAGAAGTGTATG
>JBBPCY010000007.1:6833892-6851250 GCA_037974405.1 Brachyalestes nurse
TTTTTTTTCTTTGTTTTTTTTTTTTTTTTTTTTTTTTTTTGTTTTTTTTTTTTTTTTTTTTTTTTTTTTTTTTCTTTGTTTTTTCCTTCCTTTTTTGTTTCTGGTCGCAGTTTAAAATACTGGGTTTCTATTTCAAAATCTTTAAACAATGACCTCAAATTGTTTATCTCAAAATAGCGACTTATTTTCTCAAAAGGTTTACTAAGTGTCTTGAAATAATTACTTATTTGAATTAAAGGTGATAATCAAGCATGCTATGCCAAAATAATGACTTACTGGATCTAAAGAAAACAGGTGATTATTTTGAGAGAGTCAGTATTTCAATATTTAGTATTTATGTAATTATTTCAACACAGTAAATCATTTTTTTGTGACAAATTCTTAATTACAAGTCAAAAAGTTGTATATACCACTGCCAGAAACAGAGACAAAAGAGCTGTTTTTCTCCTATACCTGTTGGGAATGGGCTTCATTATTATCTAGAAATAATCAAATTAATCGAAAAGTTTAATATATTGCCATAGTATGAAGTTGTACTGTTTTTCTTTGGTTTACTGCATACAAGAACATTATGCAGGCCATTCTACATGCAAAAACCAGTGTGAAGATGCCTCTTCATATTTGGGCATTAACAGGTTTCATGGTTTTCCACACATAGATTTACAATTTAGAGTAGGCTTCCTGAAAGAATCACTGCTGACAGTGTGATTTCAGTCAAGACTCATCTTGTTCAGGCTTAGAAATCTCGTCCTTTAGGCTGCAATGATGTTTAAACAAAAAAAAAGTTCACGAAAAGATGTGATCTTGAGAAAGCACCTGAATGGCAGCTATGTGCAAACATGAGAAACAAGTGCTATCAACAAACAGCCCCATTGTTTGTGTGTGTTCTGTGCCTACATTTACCTTTTGCCCCCTATACCATGGGTCAAAAGTTCAGGGTGGTCAAAGAATCCCCCTGAATGTCTACAAACAGCCTGCACGACCAGCAAACAAATATTCGCACATCCTCTCTAACGCACAGCCGTTCTCGCCATGTTGTGACTTTCCAGATGAAGGGAATCTGCAGAACTGGGTGAGGGAGATTCTGTGGAATACAGTGATACTCATTACCCCTCAGTTCACCATAAATATGACATTCGTTGCACATTTTAACACAATTCACTGCGCCTGAGTGCTATGTTATCTCAAGTGTCTACCACTGTTCTCGTGCCAATTTCCTATAGACCGCAGCTGGAGCACTTCTATTATACTCCCGCATATGTCACATAAAAAAGACAGTTAAAGTACTAGAAACCATATTCCATAGAACAAAAGGTAGGACATATATAACACAAAGAGAGTGGCTGAATATAAAAATGAATCATTGAAATGTTATACAAATGTTTTCTTTTAATACCCTTCTGTAAACACACTGACACTGATATTCCCTCTGTGAAGAGCGCCTGCTTGAACTACAGGACATTTGAACCCATGCTAGTATTAACAAATTCCTCACTATGTTTCAGGAACTGTAATAAACCCAAAGTGAACTTTGGAACTGGTCTAGCAAGCACAGAAGTCTAATTTTGCTTAAAGCAACATAATTAGGTCATAGCTGCTTGACTGTGTAAGGACTGGGATCAGTTTAAAAATGAGAACTAATTGTGGTTGGATTGTTCTGGACATTGAAAGGATGCCCACTGATATTTATGTCTAACAGAGGACTATTAGCCTTTCTTAAACCACCTGCCATTCTGAATGTTTATTCTGTGGCTATTGCTGTGATTTGTTATGCAGGCTGTGTCTGGCTATGGTTGACTGGACATTGTACATATGTGGTAATTAATAATGGCTTACTGCATTTCATACACTCTTAAATTTAGATTTATTGCCTGTTTGCCATGTTTCCGCAGAACAGTACCACCCCATTAGCGACCTTGTCTGATTATTGCTGAGTTTGTAGTTGCTCTGTGTTGGGAAATTTGCTCATTCTTCCCCAAAACAGGCTGCTGTTTATAGTACTGTAATGTATAGATACCAGTGAGGTCTCCTTAGGGCCTTTAGAGAAGACCTATTGATTCCAGGGAAACAAATAAAATGGTTAAAAAGTGGTCTATTTTTTCTGTGGTATCTAGATAGATACAGCCATTTGAGCTTTCCACTGGGTTAGGCCATAAGAAACAAAATCTTAGTAATCTACAAAAACTAGAGATATATTAAAAATAATGAGGAGTATGTACTTATGTTAAATAAATCTGCCATGCGATGAGTAATCAAAAAAAGTAATCTTTCTTGGAGAAAAAAATCTAGTTTACTCTGCAAAGAATAACAAAACCAAACCAAAACAAAAGTTTAATGCTGTATTTTTTTTCTCTTCGATGTATTTAATCCCTCAGATTTTTATTTATTGTACTGTTATTATCACTTTCTTTGTTTTGCTCATTTGAATAATCCTACTAGGTAATGTTAACTAAGTACTAACAGATTATTAGAAATCACACAGCAGAAATCTGCATTATCTTAATGCTGGGTGACATTTATGGCCCACGCTGATGGCCTAGGCACAGTTCTCCACTGAAAGATACTGTAAGTAAGGTACACAGTAGTAGGGCTCTATGCTATATACTGCATATAGGCTCCTATATACTTCATGCCAACTCAGAACTGGTGCTTTCACCCCTTGAACTTTGGCTATATTTAGTCATTAGTCTTAAGACATGTAATTTAGTTTCTACCGCGAATTTAAATGGTTATGTGGTCAGCTGAGGAGCTGAAGTGCGCGCCCACATACAAAACCACATAAAGGGTTAAGAATAAAGCCGCCAGATATTCATAGGGTGCGTTTTATGAGGGAGAAAACACACGAGTGAAACAAACCACAAATCAGATTGCTGTGTTATTTCCATACGTCCTTGCACATCTGACAACTGGACTGAAGAGCATGCAAAGGCTGACGGCTTGGTTAAGAAAACGGTCTATAAATGTATCTATAAATGTTTGAGTCAAAAAAAAAAAAAAGAAATGAAAAAAATGGAGGGGGGGCAGTTCTAATGCCATTGCCATGGAGACTGTAATTATTGTGCTACATTTCCACAGATGTGTGGAGAGAGGGCTTGAGAGGTGGGGAGAGGGTAGTGACGCTGTGGAAGCGCGTCAGCGAATATTAGAGCCCTCAGTGCCAGTAAACAAGTGCCTGCCATGCAGCTAGCGTCCCGCTGAGCACTGTCTCTCGCACTGGGTTGCCTTGGAAACCAGCAAGGAGCAGAATGCCCCCCGAATGTGCGGCGGGGCAGCTGATAGGCCACCGGCAGCCAGCGGTGAGTTATGTGACCTTGGGTAGTAGAGCATGCACATGCACGGTGACATGAACGTGGGATGTTGCGCAGCCTGAGGATGACACTTGTTGTTGCTGCTCATAGTTATCATGCAGGAGCTAAACACACTCCATCACATGGGAGAGAAAAGCACACTCGATAATAAGGCCTACACGGCTAATAGTGGAGCTCAGGCCAAAGTGAAAACTAGCTGCTAACAAGAGCTCAGCAGACCTGAGCCATAATTTGCATCAAGGGATGTAGTTAATGCTCCAGTCGAAAGTGCTGATGCAGTCGCACTAGTCATCCGGTAAACAGCGGTGTCCTTTACCTTCATATTATTTTCTGGTTTTTGACACTAAACTAGGTTGTATATATCATTTGGCTGATATTGACACCCTCCTGTTTTATCTGTAAAAGCACAAATATTGACAAAATATTAATAGGTAGAAAACCTAACAAAGAGAGAGTTTATCTATATCAAAGTAGTAGTGGCAGCTGTACCTCAAGTAATACAATATTTATACTATGTGCGTTTTGGATTCTACCCAAACACTCTTCACAAATACCTGTTCACAACAAAAATGAGATCTGGGCAAGTGAAAGCATCCTAAATGTTTGCAAAATATTAATATAATATCATAGTTGTTGTAAGAGATTAATAAACATATTTAAAGACATTTTAAAGTGATTGTATTGAAATATGCACATTATATTGGCTGAAAACTGTCCTTGATATAAATTAATACTCAAAGGAAGTCAAATAAATGAGCTTTTCACTTGATAACATTTATTTTTAATGCTTTCCCTTGCATGTGTAGTAGTGTAACAGTATACTCTCACGCAGAACTTTACAGAAGTCGTGCCGCCCGACGTGTGTAAGCCAGAATACAGCGAGCAGCAGCATATAAACAGCCCCTTCATTTGAGCTGTTATTACTTCCGAGCAGACGCTGAAGCAGCAGAGGCTGAGCAGTGTGTGCGAGCACCACTTCTCCACTAAAGGCATATTCCTGTCAGCCGCTGCCATTGTGGCAGGAGACTGCTGATGTCTGGCTTTCTTTAATTGACAGGTTGAAAGCTGCTGCCCTTGTGTCCTTAATCACTCCACCGGCATTAATTAGCCATTTCTCCTCTCTGCCAATTAAGCACGCCTAAAGGGAGAAACCAAATAAATCATCCGACGTGAGGCCCCACACATCCACTGCATTCACCGAGCTCTTCAAGGGCCGCCGTCCCTTTCTCAGGTTTCTCCTTTTCAACCAATTAAAGACTGATCAAAGTATTTCTTGATTTGACATGACAGGGAGAGAAAGTAAACGTGTTGCTGTATAATTAATCTAGACAATAAATAAATGTAGGAGATTAATTAGGAAATGCCAGGTCAGTGTGACGGGCTTTTCAGAGTAATTTATACCGAAGAGAAAAAGACGAGCATATTATTCATATATTTTGCATATTCTCACCTAACATTTTTTTTTAGACAAATAGTCAAAAGTCTTGGCAGAAGTAGAATGCTGACTGTACAGTTTGTGAAACTTATGGTTGCTTAAATTTACACACTGTGAAAAACTGTACTTTAGCCATAAATCGCTGTCGATCATATTATGCATAAATTGGTGTTCTTTGTTTATGTAAACCATTACCATATGCCATTTTCACCACAGTTGGTAAAAAAGGGTTATTTCCACAATCTACCTTTTGCTGTACAAAAATCAACCTCATGCTTGGCCTTTGATGCCCGAAGAAGTTTATTTAAAACTATTTCAGGATTCAGCCTAAGCCTTTCAGGACACAAACGTACAAAAAAGGGCTTATTTCAACAAGCATTGGTTGTCAGCGCTTTCTGGGATAAAACTGACAGCTGAGGCTTGTTAGAACAAGCCTTAATAAATGTTAATGTAGCTTTTCATCAGTCACCCTAAAAGACTTAAGTAGGTGTCATATTGCCTTATAGTTGCCACCCTTCCATAAAGTGTTACAGAAAGCAATTAGTGGTCGAACCAAACTTGAGCTTTTACTGCCTTTTTTAACAAAAGCAGGGGTTCTTAGTGACATCATGTTAATCAAAACTTTGAGCTTCTTTTCAGTAGGACAGTGTAAATAAATGAGACTGTAAAGTCTTTCTTAACATGCTAGGAGTCAAAGGTTCTACATGTTAATATCATAACCTGTCAAATGTGTTTCAGTCTCAAAAGAATTTTGTTTCGATGAGTCACACAGTCAGCACATGCAAAAAAGGCATTTGACATCTTAAATGCTGAGGGCAGCTAAGTTACCACCTGTTTTGAGACAGAGGGGTGAGGGGGGCAGGGGTCAGAGAGGTCATTAAGATGTGGTCATTCCTTTCTCTGAGGAGTCACAATGTTCTCTCTGGAGCTGATGTGATCACACACTAGTGTTTATCTGTTCTTACCTGCTTGTTTGTTATCCTGCATGTGGTCATCGGATCCTCCGTTGATCTAACCAGACACTGCTCAAAAAACTGCTCAAAAGGCATAAAACACTTAAGAAACTTAAAACCGCTGATCCTGTATTACAACACACCTTTAACATTGCTTTGCTTCTTCTGAATTATTACTGTCTGATTTTAGTTTTCTTTACATGATGCATTTGGTGAAAAGTTTGAGTTTGCATTTGTTCAACTTTCAAACAAGTTTTAATAAATGATCTTTTACTGTGTATATTTACTAATTTGTTACCTCTTTTGCATGTGATCTTAATTTTTTCAATTAGCTAAAAAATAAACAGCAAATACAAATTATTTTGAATTTTTATTAACATAATTAGAAAAGACCGTGTATATTTTGACAGCCATTACAAAAGTCAGTAAACATATTCTAAGCACCAAGCTATCCATTTTGTGTATCTTTACCATGCACATTTGATAGGTTAACATTTTCATTATTACAATAACAGAATGTTAAGCTATCTATAACCTCACAGTAACTAATATCATTTAGCACTTTTGGTTTATAAAAAAAAAAGTTATAAAAAGCTACATAGAATATAATTACCCTATTTTCTTAGTTATGGATGTATATAATCTATTGTAGTGTTCAGTATATCAATAAAACATATATTTAATTTGACCTTCTACCTTCCATTTTACAGTTTTATTAATACTCTGCAGTTAACAGATATCTTTAACCTTCAACACCATTTCAGTCATTTCTACAAGCAAGCAGAGTAAGCTAGAGTAAATAGAATTTTTTACACAACGCATTTATTAAACAATGTGGGAGATGCAGTGCATGAGTTCTGATTTTTGTGTTCACGAATCTAGAGAGACTGAATAGATTCATCATTGTACTGCATGTAGAATTCAAGTAGATAACCTTGGCTGGAGACTAATAAGGCTGCAGATCCATTCAGGTGCATAAGCTCTGAGCCACTGGTTCAGTATAAAAGAATCCCGGCCTTCAAACCTGACTGACTTATGCGGCTCCTATTTGATGGGAGGACATGCATTTGCGTTCTGCTCTTCATATGTTTGTATTAACCAGGAATTCCACTGATTTTCAATTTTCCACATATATAAAGTGGTCAGGATGAGAAAAAAAAATCATTCAGAGAGATTTGGAGTGAAATGCTATGATTTAGAGGAATAATTTAGAGTCTGAATTGCTCATAATGGTGGTGACAGAAATGTCCTGAATGTTTAATGCCTCTAAAAGTTTTATTTCATGACATGATTACAAAAACACTGCCTGATGCTTGAGATTAGAGATTTCTGGTAGATTTGAGAAAAGATTTTGGTCTTATTTCTAAAACCCACTTTTACATGCAAGGCGTTATAAGGAAAAATAATACTGTCATTTCACTATTGACATCACATTTCCCACAGGACATCACATTTCTGCTTGCTTATTTCTCAAAAAAACACAAAAAACCCTCTTATCCCATAACTTCCTTACCTTTGCCTTAACTTCGGACTTTTCTTTGACAGGTGTACCTAATGGGCAGTAACTTGGTTGAATAGTAGACGTTGATTTTAAGTTTAGCTTAACAGGTTTAAGAAACAGATGTGCACTACTTGAGCACTGATGTACGTCGCTCTGGATAAGAGCGTCAGCTAAATGCTGTAAATGTAATTTAGAAGGCAAAGGTCATGTAGCTTTACTAGTCATTTTGTAATTAAATGTTGATAGTAATTATAATCTTGTTTATTAAGGCCCTCTCTTGTTATTTATCGCCATAAAGATTGTCGTTCCTTTCTCTCCGGGTCGACCTGAGGAGGATGGGTTCCCCTTTTGAGTCTTGGTTCCTCCTGAGGTTTCTTTCTCCAGCGGAGGGAGTTTTTCCTCGCCTCTGTCGCCTCTGGCTTACTTACTAGGGGCTCGGACCGGGACTCTGTAAAGCTGCTTTGTGACAACCTGGTTGTAAAAAGCGCTATATAAATAAAATTGAATTGAATTGAATATTTATGTTGTAAAAAAACTGCAACCCTTGGTCTCTATCACCACCCCAGGAAAGAAATTTTGTATCACTTCAAAACCATATAATATAGAGTTAGGGACATACTGTTACTTGCATTTCATCTATTGTTTGAATGATAAACAGCAACAGCCACATATCATTTGTAGGGAGGTGGTGTGGATAACGAATCTATCCCCCAAAACACACACACATACACACACAGGCCTACACAAGAGTGAAATGAAAGCTCTTGCCTCACTGATCAAGGCAAGCAGAGCACGTCCTTAAACTCGGCCTGTGAATGTTCCCACATCTTTCTGTTTATCGGGATTAGATGAAAGCGAGCACCTCTGGAGGACCTTAAAAAAAAGCCAGAGAGCTCCTCATGTTTAGCTTTAATCAAGCACACCAAAGCAAATCACAGAGAGTTCACACTCCTCTAACTTCTGCTGCTGCACTCTCTGCCTCCACGCTGCTATCTTATTGTCAGAGGCGCTACTCTAGTCTGTCAGTCAAACGATATGATTGTGTGATTTTCCTGGGCATTTCATAAGCTCTTTCATGCGGGCACCTCCTTGATATATCTGAATGAGCTCACAGCTTTCAAGACAGTCGGACACAAACGCCATTCATTTTCCTTTATTCTGGCATTTCCGAGTTTGTTGTGAGGCGGGCTTATGGATGCTAGTGCACCCATGGAGTGACTTCACAGATTGATCAAAGGCACGAGCTTCTCTGTATTCCAAAAAAAAGAAAAAAGAAAAAAAACGAACATGTCTTTAAGTGTCAGAAGCTGTGTGAGGGTTAATTTCACACATGCAATATTTCAAAGCTTTCAATTTGTGTGCCGCCTCCCAAAGGAGATGTACGTCTAGAAAGCGCGAGAAATGATCAGAAATGTACTTCTGTGGCTCTCTCTCTCTTTCTCACTCTCCATCTCTCCCCCTCTCCCAATCTCTCTCTCTCTCTCTCTCCCCCCTCTCCTCCTGTCTTTTTTTCTCAGCACTCTCTCTCACCCTCTCCCCCCCTCCATCCCTCTCTCTCTCTCGCTCTCTCTCTTTCTCTCCATCTCTCCGTCTCGGCACTCTCTCTCTTGCTGTCTCTCGATCACTTTCTCTCTCTCTCTCTCTCTCTCTCTCTCCCTATCTTTTATTCTCAGCACTCTCCCTCACCCACTCTCTCCCTCTCCATCTCTCTCTCTCTCTCCATCTCGGCACTCTCTCTCTCTTTCTGTCTCTCTCTATCACTTTCTCTCTCCCTCTCCATCTCTCCCTCTCTCCCTATCTCTCAGTCTCTCTCTCGGTCTCTCTCTCTCTCTCTCTCTCTCTCTCTCCTGCTGAAATAAGACACAGGACTCATCCATCACTTATTTTTCTCATTTTCGAGGAGAAGCGAGGCACCACTTATCTTGCTGGGGCCGTAATAAGAAACGATGGTTTCTTTTATTAGTCGATGTTTAGCAGCACAACTTTCAAGTCACAGTGGACCCACCCCACAGCCCCTCCTCACAGGGGTGCTGACAAACCCACTGAATCCCTCAATCTGGCTTTTATCCGTCCCTTTGGAAGACAATTACTCAGCGCCAATTCGAAGGGAGGCCCAACATCTGTGAGAAAGCTCAATCTGAAGATGAAAAGACTGAGCGTGTGAGAGAGAGAGAGAGAGAGAGAGAGAGGTAGAGCCAATGGCATGAATTAATACCACCGACAATACCGTTTGAGTGTCTCTGTGAGAGGATCTGGGAGTTCATTTATAATGTATCAAGGGAGGCTCTAGAAAGATAGCACTTCTCTTTTAAAGTCTTTCTCTCTCTTTCTCTCTCTTTTTTTCTAGCTCTCTTTCTGCTCTCTCTGTCCCTCACACAGAATCCATCTCCTGGGCAGACACAGTGAGAGGGATAGATGATAGTGTGAGGGAGGTGTGGACTGAGAGAGAGAGAGATGCAGAGGGAGTGAAAGAGAGGCGCTGCAGCTGCTCAAATATTGATCACTCTGCTTTGTGCTGGGCCGCTGCGCTCTCAGACGGATGCTTGGGACTCTGTCTGGATGAGGGCAGGCCGAAAGGCCAACGGGCTCAGAGCTGCTCTGTCATCAGGCACTATTTAAAGAACCTGTCATACATATAAATACGCTTATATGTCGTTACTCTGCCTAAACCCTCTTTGTTATTTTTGTTCATTTTAACGCCATCTGAACACACCACAGTTCTCATCACATGAATGTGCATTAAAGTTAGTTATTTTTTTTGTGACATTGATATGTATCTTCATTCATGTATATTATTTAGTTCATCCATTCATTCTTTTTCATTCGTATGGAACTGCTTGATGATGGTTGCAGGCTGAGAAATGCAGCTGTTCCTTTCCCGAGCCACGTCCACCAGCTCCTCTTTAGGGATCCCAGCTCTGAAATGTACAGACATGCATTTTGTCCACTGGGAGAAAACATTTACAGCCAGTTTCTCAAACGTGGTGTGGGCCTAGTTGAGTAAATTGCAGTGATAGTGATGAATTAAAATTCTTAAGGCCTTTTCGCTCCAAATCTGATTTATATTGATAAAAACAAACATAAAACTGTCTTGAATATGAACATGAGCTGACAGACTGTGATGCTACATAACATGTTTAATCAGAGCCAGCTACATCTTCTGCTTTGTATGAATCCATCAAAAATTTGTCTGACTACTCAGAGCTCCATTGACATGGTACAGTCTAAGTAAATGTGTCTCATGATGGCTGCAGAACACCAAGGCTTATACAACAAGCTATATGTGTATATGTGTATGTATATGTTTATATATATAAAAACGCACAGGTTAATGAAAATACATGGTGGACCATAGCTGAAAGGCTGTAGAACAGTAGGAGGGATGAGGTGTGTGTGCGTCTTTCCCTTGCATTGCTTAAAATGATAAACTCATTGTTGCAGCTGCTCGAGGAATAGCTTTCCCTTCCCTCTTCACACATTCTCAAAGTGTTAAAAACATCGGATGTGATGTGAAGGTTCACTGTGTTAAAACTGCATCTGTTTTTCCTGGTAAAACAAAAAAATCAAACTTGGTGTGAACATGCCTTTTCCCTTGGGTCTGGGAAATTGGCCCTCAGTGAAACGAATAGTCTGCTGAGTGCCATCCATCTTGAGGCTGATTCAAGATAACGAGAAGAAATCTACACTCATGAATCAGAATTTCTTGGATTTATTTCCCAAATTTGAAACTGGGCAGGTTCTCAATAACTGACAAACACCATTTATTTGTCTGTTACACCTGCTTTTTAATTAAACATGTGTAATAGTGCTGTTTCCATTGTACTTGGAAAAAAAATGGGGAAGTTGGGAAACGTAAGGTTGGAAACGTAAATAAGCATGCTTATTATAGTCAGTTAAGCTTTGCGTTCAATTTTATTTGGTTAAACATCATAAAGATGTTTTCTTTATGTTTATTTTAAAACTGGCATTAATATCTGTCTGTTTTAGATGTTTATTAGACTGTATGATTTACCATACAAATGTGTAACGTGAGCATCTTTGTTTTTCTGAGTAGTGGCACCACAGCACTTTTAGAAGTCAGGAGACTATTGACCCATAAATTTACAACCTCTGGATAAAATGGAACACAGCACAGATCCTAAAGATTCTAATCTCTGAATATGGATTTATTCTCCTGTTTGATTTTTGGAATGTTTTACTTGAAATCAATGCACCAGACACTTGCCTGCAGTTTTTTCACATAGTACTTGGTGCCCCATTAGGCTGACTCAAGACATCTCATGACTGATTCTGTGTGATCTGGCCAGAGAGAGGAGCTTTGAGCCAAGCCTGTGATCAGTGTGTGTAGTTTTCACTGACAGGTGTGTGGGCGCAGCTTTCGGAAGGAAGTGATGTTGGCTAGATTTGCAGTCCTTAGTGAAATATAGTGAGGAGACATTCAGTTTTTATTTTTTGACACCCTGCTGTGGCTGTTGTGTATCAGGTGTGTGGTGGTGATGTATGTCACCAACACGCTTTAGTCAGTTCATTGCTACACACACACACACACACACACACACACACACACACACACAGTCCGGTCCCACACCACAGCCGCAGGTGTGCATGCCTAATAACCCAATCCTACATGCCTCAGTGGTACCCATGATGACGGGTAGCAAAGACTGTTCGGCTGTGAATGGCACTGCCCGTTTTCTTCCCTCGGCTGCCAGTGGCCCAGACGGGCCACAGACGCTCAGAGTGACACCAGGTGGATCACCCTCATGCCCTGGACCTTCGCCTGGCCATCTGCTGCCCCTGCTGCAGCTGCCAGGCACTGAAAAAAAGAAAATGAAAAAAACATCCCCACTAGGGACCCTCAAGCACGAATCAAGCAACTCAACAGCCAGCCATCCATCTCCAGCCCAGCCTCAGCTCTCCAAGGAGCTCCTTTGGCCCTAGCATGCTAATTGCTAAAGCTCCTCCCTCATGTACTGCATAGAGCCCACTGCTAGCATGCTAATCTTTAAAGCTTCTTCTACACATACAGTTTTAAGCTTTGGTCAAGGAAAGGGAGCAAAAAAACTTAATTGCCAACCAGCACATTTGAATGGATTTATCAGTTCTGCAGCCTTCTGTAAAAGCCAACTGGATAGAAGTTCTCATTCAAGGCAGAGGACAGTTTAAGAGCCCAATGAAATGCATCAGTACTGCTGGTTTTGCTCTGAACAGAAATCCTTTTTACCATGAAGTTTGTTTGCTTGTAAATTTCATTAGCTCACCGTCATGAGTCATTGCTAACCGTTATGTTTATTCCCTATGAGCCTATTGTGGCTTTTCTTTGAAACCAGCAATGCCTCAGGAAAGTACAAGGCTTCACTCTGAGTACATCTTTGATGATGAAAACACGTGAAGTACACCTGGAACAAGCCATTTCTTCTATTCTTGGAAACCACGGAATGACTTATGAAATTTCATCATGTTTTTTTGAGCCACAAAAAAATAAGTAACAGGGCATCTCTCCAAGTGCTAAAAGATATCCTTTGCACCTCACAAGATGGGCAAGCGGTGGAAAAATCACACTAAATGTGTAAGGTGTCCTACCAGTCAAAGGTTTGGCACTCAATTCGTTTTTTTTGTCAATTAGTACACTCAATTAGTACATTTGAATGTTACTCACCTAATAATTACTAAAAATACTCTTAGTAGCAAATACATTTACAGTATGTTCACCATTCGAGTACCTTTATAAGCCATATGTTTATTCATCACTACTGACCTACAAAAAGCCACCTAATATAATTAGAATTATAATGTGGATCACCAGACAAGTGATATTTAACAAGCTAATTTGACAGCCAATGGGAATAAACAGTTAACTAGAGAAATTAAAGTTAAAGTACGCCCTATAATCACCATACAAACAGGATGTCAGACTTGTGCTATTACATAGTCTTTCCATGTTGTAAAGGAAACTTGTTTTATTTAAGAATAGGGAGTTTATGAAAGAAGTGGATAAGTGGTAAAAACCTGTGGTATGCAAAACCTTTTGACTGGTAGTGTATCTTCAGTTAGACACATGTTCTAACTAATTTATTGGTGGCCGATTAAATCTTGCTTATTGTAAAACAGCCTTAACTTAGGTAACTTGATATTAGTGTCATGAGTTCAAAATGTATAGACTCATATCAGGTGACTTAGCCAATGTTCTGAAGCTCTAGGCGGCATTTTGGTCTGTGTGTGGCCTTAACAGCTAAGATTAATCTTGAGATTTTTTACAGTTGTGTCAGTGTTGAATATGGAGACGATGTGATAAATATCTCAGGATGAAGTATGACCTCCCTCCTTTCAGAATACTCTTTTCCAACCCGCAGATGTTCTCTCTCTAAAACTTCTCTTGCTCTCTCACTAGCTTTCTATTCATAGCATCAGATTGTTTCTTGGAATCTTCAAAGCAGTGCTTGGCTGCATATTATGGAAAGCATGTGAGCCCTAGCATCCGCTAAGCTAACCAGCTCCAGCGTTGCCCAGTTCCGTTCCCATGCAGTCAGAATTAAATCAACTAGAAATTGTCCCTGGCCCAGTATGTCAACTATCCTTTCGCTCACATATTCCAGCCATTGTGCAAGAGTCCAAACAGGAACAAAGTGTGATGCAAAAGAGACGTCTGATGATATTATTAGGCAGTTGAACTGTGAGGCCTTTGCCAGTGAAGCCAGGAGATAGAAGAACAGGAGGCTTAGGGCAAGTGTGGATGCAAACAAGCGAGTGATATAATCTCTTACTTAGAACAGGATTTGCTTTTGCCCACCTCCTGGCATCATGCACCTGTTTCATCTTGTAGTCAAATACTTTGTTTTGTAGTCATAATGAAAATCCTTTTATGCTTTAGTCTCTTGGGGCTCCAAACTCATTACGAATTATCTTTATTTTTTTGCTGTTCTAAACACTTACAGTGCAGTTCTTCTTTAGCGGAGATAACAGAAGAAAGTGTAAGCAGTAAGATAAATGTCACAACACTTCCTATTCTCCTCTCGGTGCGCAGATAAGGCTGGCCACAGATGAAAGCCCCGGCTGAAATAAAACAGGGGGCCGCATTTGTTCTGATCACGATAGCATCTATGCGAAGCGCACAGCACAGATGCAATGGGATGATAGAGTTGTGTTAAGATGAATGGGAATTCCAATAGAGATCTTCACACTTCAAAGATGTCAGATGTGGGACCAAATAGCAGTCAGTCTTTCTGTTAAAAGTACGGCACAAGGTTTGAACGCATCCCGTTTGATCTATTCCCTTCATCAAGCTCAGCAGATTCTGTCCGGTCCAGGAGAACCTCAGCACCACAGCACTGTTTTCCTTGATCTAGCACATCTGATTTAGCTCATGAAGGATAAAGGGTAAAATCAGGTATGTAGTGTGGTGGCCCTCCAGACTGGAACAGTTGTATATTGCCCTATAATATCTAAAAAAAAATAAGCTTGGTTGGTCTTTAAGGAGCAGTGAGATGCTTGTGGGGGGGGGGACTGTGTTGCTATGCAGTGTGAAGTCAATTCAAGTCAAGTCAAGCCAAGTTTTATTGTCATTTCAGCCACTTATCACAGTGAAACAAAACGTTTCCCCAAGATCATGGTGCAACACATGAACAGAAACAGAAATAACACAAGGCCACAAGTGCAGACAGCCCAAAAAGACAACATTTAGTATAATCGACAATAGCATCATTACAAGTCTATATTAATTCAGCATTATGTGCTTGGTACTGTGCTGTACTGTATGTATAGAGCTAAACTCAGCTCCAAATTTCTTCAAATAAAATTTGTATTTTTTAAAGATGTACATTTGAGTGCATAGAGCTAAGATTTTTCCTTCCCCTTTAAAGTTTCCATATCAGAGATATAAGTCTTGCTTAGAACGGAAATGTTTAGGATTTGTTCAAAATATCTTTTTGGGACAAAACTAGTGGGCTAAAATGGACAAGAAACCTTACCTGACACGACTGATCCTGTTATTCAGGCAAGGGACATTAGAGTATTAGAAAACTATGTACAGATTAGTGTTTTATCAACATTATTTCTGACATTGTGAAGATGTCCACATCCATTTCAGATCAAGTTGCAGTTCTAATAATTATAACTGTTTAGGTTTATTAAAATAATACTGTTACAATTATTATACAACCAGGCCAAGAGGTCACTTGTACAGTTTGAGGGCAAAAGGGCTCAGGCCCCTTGAGTTTATCTCTTCATGTGTCTACACTCATTAAAATTGCTATTAATCCCACCTGTGACTTGTTTTGATCATCTCCTGTGAGGCCATGCTTGCAAAGTCTTGCATGCGCATTTATACATGCATTCACCAGCTATGTTTCTAGTTCCTAGTATTTTCATTATTTCCAGTGCTTCGTTCTTAGTTATCTGGTTGTGAAATTGATCTGCTTGGCCTTTGGAGTTATAGACATATCTTGGCAGGCTGTTTTCTGACCCCTGCGATGGAAATGACCTGGAGTTAACCCAAAGATGCTTATATCCTGCCACATCCCACCCTGTGTTACATATTTACTGACCATTTAGAAAGCCAGTCTCTGTGTAGGCTTTGCTTCTTTGAAGTGCAGAGATCATCTCTCCTCCATTTAAAAGATGTGAAAGATGAAACAGAGCTGCTTGAACATTTTGCCAGCAGCTCCTAGAAAAGGCTGGAAATGCCAAGAGTTTTTGTTGTGGCGGTGATTTACTGCTCTTTAAATGCTGCCTTTCAGCACTATTGCACTGAAGTCAAAAGAACTAAATGTAGTGTAGTATAGCCGTTCCCTGTCAACCCCTCCCCCCAAAAAAATGCAACAAAAAATTCACAATGATTTTGAAACAGTAATTCCAGGGTGTTCTGGTGCTGCAGACATTATGTCAGACAGGATTTAGCGTGTAGTTGCCAGGGAGTTATCTTATCTGAGGTGATTTGTGTCCTCATGTCTGAGTGAACTTATTAAATACAGTGATAGTTTAATTAAAACGTGCTTCTCATGGAGGCCCAAAGAACTAAATTAAAGATAAAAAAGTGTTTGGTAAAGCAGCACTTATCAGCAAAGGGAGTGCAACTCATACTAAAATGCCTGAAAAGAATCTTCTGCATCCCTGGTATGAATAGACCAAAACAGAAAAAAACACGATACCATGTTCACTCCCCAACCCCCACGCCATTCCCTGGCCTTCTCTGTTTCTTTCACATTTCTTTAAGCTTAAAGAGGTGCGGTAAGTATCAGCCATAACGAAAACATGGTGTAATATGATATTGATTTGATCTCTCTCATAGCTCAAACTAGTGGAGAAATCCTGTCAAAAATATACATTCTAAACCACATTTCTACACCCAATATTTATGATTTGTACAGAATGGAAACGCATAGTTGTGTGCACAGTTTTGTAATGCAGAAAAATATCAGCCACACTTTATATTAAGTGTCTATAAACTCAACATTATATGCAACAGTATAATATATGCAACTGGATTACAATGGAACAGGTCATGTAATTTGAGATATATATATAAATGTGTGTGTGTGTGTGTATACATATAAGGGCATTAACACAAAAGTCGACTTCAGAGGCATGAGTCGACGCCTCCTGAGAGAAGTCAACTAGTTGAGTGTTTTTTTTCCTCTCTCTCTGCCCTCGTTTATGTACACAATGCTGTCTCTGCCTCTGATTGGCTGAAGCTGACATGCGTTTCGTGACTTAACCAATTATTATAGTCTCTTCATAAAAAGGGCGGTACCGTTGGTGCGAGGGGAATGTAAACATGAGACCATAAGACAAGAGACATGCAGCAGAGAACACAGACACACATCACATGTGTGGAGATACTTCACTCTAGACCACAAACAGCACAAAGACCTGCATAACCTGCAAAAAAAATTAAAAAATTTTTTTTATTTATTTCCATAATTCCATTCAAAGCGTTACACTTTCATAGATTATAGATTTAGGGCCCACAACTTAAACGATTTCAAGTACTTGTTTATTTGTACAAAATTTGGGCTTCCAGCTCATAAAACCCACGAAAACAGGAATAAAAAAAATAGAATACTGTGAAGACATCACCATTTACTTTTCAGTTGTTGCAGAAAAAAAGAAAGAAATTAGGATCACATCAAATCAATCAAAATATGGTACTTTCAAAACGATATG
>JBBPCY010000007.1:6852394-6879448 GCA_037974405.1 Brachyalestes nurse
TGACCAGAGCCGTATACAACTGTAACGCTATTGAGGAGCTGAAATTAGGAGAGCAACCTTATTTTTATGAGCATTTTGTGTTCCACGCCAATAAAAAAGTGATAGTTATGAAGTTTTTGGTGTCACCTGTAGTCTTATAGAAACTGCCACTGATTGATATATATGTGTATTCACTTAAACTCACTTTTTAATCCTTAAAAATCCAAACACTTTTCACCTTAATCAATCAGCAAGTTGATGTTTGCTGACCTAAAACCTACAACTCTTTAGTGTTCCATTTATTACAACCAGTTTCAAACTACTTTCCTATTTTCCCTAAAATCAAACATCATTTAGAACAATTAACCTAGCTAGTATAGCTAGTAATTACCAGCATTGTGAATCATTAAATTAGATTCACTGTCTACCTGACAGTCATTAGTGCAGACACAGTTTAGCAAAGACACATCCTTGTGGTGACCCTACACACAGTGGAAACTCTCACTTTCTAGTATTGTCTTACAGTACTGTGTGGATTAAAATGAACTTGAAATTAAAGGCTTCTGGGCCCTATAAATGATAAAAAAAATTTAAGTACATATTTTATAGGTCATTGCTTGGTTAGATCCTCAGTCAGCCTCGGACAGAGTCACTGTGTGTGGTATTCATCGTGAACAGAGAGAGCAGTTTGGGATCCTCCTACTGAATTAGGCATCATCATTCATCCATCCACCATCGCTCCAGACTCTTCACTGGTTGCGTGACAATCAGGAATGACTCAGGATGAACTGCGTGTCAGTACAGTGTCTCACCCACTGAAGCCGTGTTAAATCAACGAGAGCACTACAATCGTTGCCATGGCAACCCAACCAAATCCTTGGCTCCCACATTCTTTGTGTGTGCGAGTGTGTTTTGTGATTTTATGGATGAATCAAAAGCAGCGACGTTGCATGAAGCTTTCGCTTTAGTGCTTTCTGTTGGCTTCTTCAGATACAGAAACAAACTGGCAACCTTTACAAACGTTAAAATATTAGAGAAACACAGCATTATTTGTAATTGATTAACTTAAATATAATGTATGTATGTAATACATCAAAGCTTTTTAGTGAACTTTAGCTTATGTTGATATTGTGTGATAATTTTATGGTGAAAGAACTGGTCCAAAAGCACCTCAGAATAAAACATTCCATCATTATCGTTTTCTTCTGTTTTTAAAGTTGTCAAATCAGTCTTTTTGCTGTTAGCTCTTTTGAAAATGTTAAAGAATACTGTCTTTAAATGGATGTTTTACGAATGTTGTGCTTCCAAGGCTTGACTGGCATTTCTTCACAGGCACGCATCATGCAGTGAATAAGAAAGCATGTGTTTCTATGTGGGTTTGAATCAAATCATCAACGTTTGTCCTCCTCTCTGGCCGTCCCCACGCTGAAATCAGAGGGTGGCCTTGGGAGGTCTGATTCACAATCCCGTGAAGAGGCTGGTCTAAAATCAGCCTGCTCTGATTTGCCTCCTGGTCTGAATAACAAACAGAGAGAGGGTGGGGACACATTTGCACTTCTTGCATGCTTGCTCTCTGGAAAACTCTCTCTATTCCCTTTGTTCTGCCTGCGTTCCCTCACGGCATCTCCTTCATACCTGATTACTTTGAAGCCAGAGAGATAAAGAGGCGTCAGTTTAGCTTGTATTGTGTGGTGGCGCATCCTGTGCTGTTATATGCAATTATCTAATTTTGTATTGTTGATGTGTGTGGGCAGGTGTGAGCTTTTGTTTGTGTGTGCATGTGTGTGTATGTGTGTCTGTGTGTGTGTTTGTATGCATGTGGCTTGCGAGTCGCTGGCTTACTGTAGCTATGGGAGACCGAAAGCAGTGCAGAAATGCTCTTCATGGCTGTTGAAACCAATTGTCTAACATAATTCTCATACAAAAGCGAACAACTCGTAAGTGGAGAGACGCAGTGTTAGCGGCGTTATGATAGTACTTAACAAAGCTTCCATTAATACCTGCTGGATATGGCTAATTAGCCACAGCAAGGAGGACCATTTGTTGTAAGGAGATATGAAATAATTGTTTTATTTGTGTGTGATATTATGGATGTAGAGGAATGGTATTACAAAGTATAGCGCAACGGGGAGCTCCTAAGCATTACATATAAAGCATGTGAGAATATCTGAACTGTAGGACTTAATTCAAGATGAGGAGCAATGAAAACTGCAGGGAGCGGTGAGCATCTGCCTCAGACTTAAAACTCATAAATGCCAGTGTTTCTAACACAGAATGAAGATAAATGCAAGCCATCAGAGGTGAAGACCCAGTGAAGTCTGGGTCACCTGGCCGCCCCAGAGTCTGACTGTGACACAACTCAGACTCTGGGGTTGCCAGGTATCCCGTTTTGAACTCTTTGTCAAGTTCCTGGTTGGCACTGTTAAATGCATGCTAAAATATCCAGATGAGTGTCACTCTTAATGCGCTGCCTTTGTTCTAGTAGATGAAGGTCCATTCTAGGTCTGTCATTGTGCCTCTCTCTCAGTCTAATTTGAGTTCATATTGAACCCCAAGTGTAAAGTGATTTTCTGTTACAGGATGGGCGTGTTCTGGGGCTGCATCTCAAACCACATATGCTGTACTTAATAGCATGTGAAATGAGTACGCCACCAGTGGTGTGATTACTATTGAACATATTGCTTAGTGCAGTGGTGTGTGAATTTATATTCAGCTCCTGTGTAGGCACATGGGTAAAGCTAGGCAATGTTATGGTAGGTTTGAGGGATACAAAAGATAAGCAAACCCATTATTTCTCCATATTAAGTCTATAATTAAATATTAGAAACTAAACATTTATTTTGTGCATTTGTTAATAGAGTAGTTTTTTTTTACTTGTGTTTCAACTTTATTTGCATTATACAATGCCGAAACAGATAAAAACACTCATTTGTGAAGAGGTTAACCTATAATGGTTAAGAAATATTAGAGGTCTATCAGATGCTGAACCCTGGCAACCACACCTCATAAGGATTTTTTTCAGTTAAAAGAAATTAAAAATCTTAAAAAGGACTTGGACTCAATACCTATTCACAGAAGATAAGCTATTGTCCTCCCTGCTGTCATGTGTGATTAAACAAAGAACTGCTAAAGGATCATTTCTATTCTACTTTTATTCTTTCAAACTAACAGCAACAACAACACATTCTTAATGATGAGTTTACTGGTATTGTTTGGTGGTTTGGTGGGCAAATCCACAAAATAATTCTGGACCCTACTATTTTTTGCTTGCTCTTAGAAACAGCATACAATTAACATGGAGGAAGCAGTATATAGTTTTGATCGCACTTGGGATTAAAAATATTGTCTGTAATATTAAATATTTCCACACTCGCAAGAGTGCCATTATTCGCATTTTATCACTGGAGTTTGTTAAATGACTTTGTTTGGAATCATTCTCCCAATTTACCAGCACATTGGTTTACTCAACTGTTTACTCAACTAAAGGGGCAGCTTTGGTCATACAAAGCTCCTCTTTATCTGACATTTAATCAACCTACTGTGTTAACTTTAGTGGTTAAAATATTTACTTAATTTTTTTTTATTGTTAACCGGGTTACCTCAGTCCCACCCCTCCAAAAAAACACATGTTTCAACAGTAATGTAAGATAGTATTACATTTCTTGTCATTTTCTTGGAATAAATGAAAGTTTCTAGGGCTTCGTTATACAGCTTTTTCTCTATTTCCCTTTTTCCCTAAGGGTTACTTTCAAATGTATCATGACCTCTGCACGCAGTTAGCATTACACTATAATGAGAGTGTGCTAATTGGTGGTTAACTTCATTGTTAGATGTGTTTATATGCTTGAATCACCTAATCATTTAAAAGAAACTATATCTGCTCTATATAAATGCTTTGTACTGAAGCACAGTGTCAAGGACAAAAAGTTATGTCCATAAGGCCAAAATGACCACTGTGTCAGGCACAACACGCTCTGTGGGTGCTTGAGACGTCTGCAGTCCATTTGAATTCTGTTCAACTCTGTTCAATTCTGTTCAACTGTTTTCATTACAACAATATTTGCATAAAATCCAATAGAAAGGCTCTCGCTGTTGTAAGTCGTGGATGTCTGGACTGAGCTTGTAGAGGACAGTTTGGAAGCGCAGGCCGGTCTAAGCTGAAACACAGGAGAGCAGTGTAATCAACATGAGGATTAGAGGGCTTTGCAATCATGGCTGTTTATGGCTGATAAATGTACAGTGTGAAATGCTTCAGGACATCCTTGAACAATCTGAAATCCCTCTCTACCAGGTGAATTACTCTGAGAAAACAGTGACAATGACACAAATTGGACTGACCTTTGCCTTTCTGATGTATTGATCATATATCAAGGTAAATAAGAGCTTTTTCTAATGCCACAAGGTTCCTGAGCCATCATTCCCCAGCATATGGCAACATTGTAATGTAGGCACTTTTTAGAGTTCTGTGTGCTTCTGAATGTTTTTGTATTGGATGGGGGTAACCTAGGTGGACCTGCTTTCACAGATTCTAACCCCTTTAGCCCCACAGATGATAGAGCAAAGGACAAACTTATCTTTTTTATATTTGTCAAACGTTGCAGGGAGCAATTTAATAATCCTGATTTAATAAATATATTTGGACATTTTATCGTCAGTCTGCATCCCAACTCAACAGCTACTCAAACAAAACAACATTTATGTTGTGAGACTGAAACCTTCATATTCATAGTTGCGAACATGTCATAAAACTAAAAACAAAACTACATTAGGCTACACATTCAATTATTGATATACCAATGTAGCACCCGTAGTTATCCGTCAGTTTTTCTGAGTATGGTCTATGTTTTTAACTGTACTGAGCTGCTGTTATTAGTGTTTCTTTAGGGAGTTGAGAGGGTTCAGATGTAAACATTAATGTAATGTAATGTCTGTTGCTTAGTAACAAGAGGTTAATGATACATGTTGTCATACATCCAACTAATGTAGGGCTCAGAATGTTCACTTGAAATTGTGAGTGCACTGTGGGAGATTGTAGGTCTTTCAAAATCACTCCGGAATTACATTTTATGATTCAGACATGTCCGAAAAATGTCTCAACAACGATAAACTCAACAGTGCCCTAAAATGCAAATATAGATCCATTTGGTCACTATTGTGAATTTTTCAATTACTACATGAAACTATGTTAGTTACTGTATGCAGCTATATTATAGGATCTAAATGGTGGATCCTGGTAAAAGGACTTCAGACCTTAAGATCTTCCCACTCCCTCAGTTTGTTTTCTTTATTTGTGTTATAATTGCAACTGCAAATACTATAAAAGGTAATATTGTTATACATCTGTGTACACCACACTATACCCTCCACGTTTTTTGTTGGATAAAAGTGCTGTTGGTACTGGCACTGTGCAGCTTGTTAAACTAAAAGTTACAAGTTGGTTGAGAACACATGACACAGCACACGGCATTGGTGGCTCCTGGTCAATATTTTTGGTGAAACAAACCACCCTTCATCCCCGGTGTTCACCGCAAAACAAACTCAGCACCTCACCGAACCCTGGGCAGCTTGATTTTCTTGCCCTAAGTACCTACTTCACCTCCATGTTCTGCTGTTGCTGCCTCACATTCTGATGTATCTTCTCTCTCCTGCTCCTCCCTCAATCTCCTCATAGTTAGTGTTAAATCACTACAAAATATAAAAAGTATTTTATTGTAACATTACATATCTTACAAACACGTAACAGTAATGTTTAGTAATGCATTTTTTTGTTTCACACCAATAAAAAAATTATAGTTATGAAGTTTTTTTGTTTTTTTCTTGGTGAAACATTGTTTCACCTGTAGTCTTATAGAAACCGCCACTGGTGCACAGGGATTTGAAACATTCCACATGCGAATGATCACATTTAACTTAAAATATAATTCAATTTCTTAAACTGAAGAAAAGAGCAAATGTGTAGAACCTAAACTAAACATTGCGACAGAGTGCTTCACCGTCACAACTCCAAGGTATGTGACAGAATTAGCTTTCTAAATCTGGCTAGCAAACAAAGTTGCTTCTTGTTAACTTTAGATTAGATTTATGCCATGCCTGAAAGCTTGCCAGACAGAGTAGTAGGAGCCAAGGGGCGTGAGGTTAGTGTGTTTTGTTATCGTAAGCGTTTGGCGTATACCTATGTGATAATGCTTTGGCAGGCCACTGCTCTAGCGCCCTTCAGGTGTTGTGATTTTACTCATGTCACCTGGGTGGTGGCATAGTATGTTTCACTCAAATTAACACTGCACTGTCAGAATTTCATACACCTCCCCCATTCATTCTGTCTAGCTCTGAGAGGGCCCACATACAGATCTTTTAGGTTTAAGGGCATGTCTTCTCACCTTACTTTAGTGTGTCCTCAGCTATCCATAGTTCAACCATAAACAATACAAACACATTCTGCAAGAGAATCACATTTAAAGGTTAGCCAAAAACACACAAAAATAAAAAGTGAATCTCCTGACTCAGACTGTGTAATACACCTTCTATGCGGCTCTCCTAGATCCAACCACAACCCCAGACACCCTCCTGTTCTGAAATAAAAAAAACAGACTTAATGCACAGCATCAGATCCCCCTGATCCACACTGATGTGTTAGAAGACCGAATGATATTTCTCGAGAGCGGGAAAGAAATAAATCTAAAATGAATAGCATATTAACAGAAGACACAAGCGCATTTGAATGGGCGGCAGTGGAGGGATAGGAGATTAAGAATTTTAATAATCTGCAGAACCACAATTCATGACTAATACCACAACATAACAATCTGGTCCTCCAGGGGTGAAGAGTGACTATCTTCATCAAAACACCACACACACGTACACACACAGAAGCAGCAGAGGAGGGGAAAAAGATGAGTATGGAATTATCTTTTGTCTGAATATGTACCCCTCCTCATTGAACTTCCACGTTTCTGTTTAATTTATGTTCAGAGAGAGAGAGAAAGCAAGAGATTGTCAAGAATGAAGAAAATGTTTGCATGAAGCATTATTGAGAGAAAGAGAAAAAGATAAAAAAGGAGAGAGATGGAGAGGAAAAAAGAGAACACACAATATATAGAGATAACAGAAGATAAAAGACGAATGTTGAATGTTTACATGACACAAAATAGGGAGAGAGAGAGAGAGAGAGCGAGAGAGAGAGTGAGAGCAAGAGCAAGATATGTGCTGTAATCAAGCGTGCATTTCTCACCGGGGACACTTCCTGGAGGATTCAACAGATGTGTCCCATTTAGAACGGTACATCACATTACACACGCAAATGTTATGCTTCCACAAGATTCATGATAGTCTCTCTCTCTCTCTTACTCTCTCTCTCTCTTTCTTATTCTCCCTCTCTCCCTCTCTCTCTCTCTCTCTCTCTGATGCAGGTTCTGTGGTTTGGTGCTGAACTCTGTGCTGCTGCAGACTGACAGGCTGGCTCGCTTGAAGAGGAGGAGAAGAAACCAAAGTGGGAGAGGAGCGAAGGATGAAGGGAGGGATGGAGGGAGGACTCGTCTGGAGTGCACGTAGAGGTCAGCTCAGCTGCTCCTCCGCCCCTTCAGTATTAGAGAGAGGGGCTGAGGGTCCATGAGAAAATTGCATGAGACGTATTCGGCAGTAATGCGGCCCACACAGCTCACTCTGCATACGAGGCACCAGAGAAATACAATTACAGCATTAATGTCCTCTCTGTGTACTACTGCCAAGGCACAGAGAGAGAGAGAGAGAGTGAGAGAGAGAGAGAGAGAGAGAGAGAGAGAGAGAGAGAGAGAGAGAGAGAGAGAGAATAAGAGAGAAGTGGAACACTGGGTTACTGAGAGAAAGGCAAACAGAGTCTTCTCAGAGAAGGAGAGATGAAAGGGTGAGTGAAAGATACAGAGAAACAGCTTTAGTCTGCATGCAGAATGCATGTGCAACAAACAGCAGCTCCATGCATGTAGACTTTTACAGGACTTTTCAGTATAACAAAAAAAGTTTACTTGCAATTTTTTCTAACAGCTGTCAACTAAAATACATTCTGCTATGAGTATAATCTGCTTCAGAGCTCAGCTTCATCAAACGCCTGAAAGGTTTGAGAGCTAATGAGAACATCAACAGGGAGACGTCCCCAAAAGAGCACTGTTACTAAAATTCATACAGATGATTGTTTTCCTCAGATCTAAACCTGGTGAGTATTAAATATGTTAACAAATTCTAAACCACCAAAACAAACATGCTCAGTTGTGTTCAGGGACAAAGTGGGACTCCTTTTCTGCCTCAGAGCTTTACATTATACAGAACAGCCCACACTAACTCTAACCGTACTTTTCATATAGACATTGTAGAAAAGGCATCACACCCCTCCACAGCTCCTTTCCCAACACACACACACACACACACACACACACACACACCTAGGAGAAGGAGAAAAGCCAATAGAAAATGTAACCTTTAGAAAAGTTTTACCAAAAAATTAAAATTTTCTATTCTTATTTACTTTAAACTACCAATAAACGATATTTCAGCACTAACAACTCATAGCTAATTAACTCTACAAGTATTCTTTTTTTTGTTTGTTTTTTTGGAGCTGCCTTGGTTTTCTCACATTTTGCTTCACCTGTCTATCTATATGATCTATATGATCCACTTATGGAAACAATGATAGGCAATTCAAAAAATGGATATCCAGTAACAGATTCACACCGCTGTTCTGAATTTGAACAGGAATTTGAACAACTTCCAACTATAAGACTCAATAGCTGACTAGTTAATTTAACAAACCAGAGTTGTACCATCTGATGAGGACGGGTGCATATTTAATCTCTAAATTACTACATACATAGACGTGGCTGTGACACTTCAGTCTGTCTGTGTGTTTATATGTGTTTTGTGGCTTTTAGGCCCAACTGTCCCATAAATGTTATCGACCCACCAGGACTGTCCCAGATAGCCACTCTAGCATTGTTTTTATTATGAATGACCCTTTATGATGAGCATTGTATGTACCTAGTAAAAGGTTTCCCACTAGTAAAAGTCGCTACAGATCATTAGAGCATAATAGACAGCATTGCTTTCCACAGCTCCACTGATAGATGGTCCCTGCCACATCGCCTGTGTTATGATGCCATTGTTTATGTGTATGTATGTGTGTGTGTGTGGTTTTAGATCATTGAAAACAAAGGGAAACAAATTGATGCAATCATGAAGTCGCCGGTGGCGTGTCATTTGTGTTGCGAGAGCTCATGGGAATGGTTGGAGTGATGAGTGCCAACTCCACCATCTCTCACACACCGCCACAATAATACCCACCCACAAAACACACACACGTCCAAACATACCGCATGAATGCATGAATTCATCTCTGCCAGTAGGGTGTTTTTGCATTCAAAATTGTGGTGTAGAGGTAAAAAAATTGGGAGCAGAACGTCAGTATGAAGAATATGCTGGAAGGACCTGCATGCATTCTCAGAGATGGCCAATGTTTCATGTTTTATAGTGATTTCAAACAAAAATTGCTTTTAGCTCATTTACATCTAGAACACAATACTGGGCATATTCCATACTATGAAAACATTTTTGGTTAAGAATCATTTTCTGTTAGGCCTTGACATCACACAGAAAGCCAGTCTGCAGAGTTCAATTAGAAGTTACAATAGTTTATTAAAGGAAGGGATTGATTTGAGTTCACTTATTTTGCATATTTTAAGAAATCATTTTTAAAATGGTATCTCCAGGGAAGAAATGCTTCTTTAAAAGTATGTTATAGAAGCATATTGCATTGACCAGTATATTAAATAATGTACATATGATGCTAACATCATAGAACAAGGGAAAATGTTCATATGCTGAGGCTCTATTCTAGCCCTTCTTCTGGCAGAATGGAAACAGACTCTGTGTTGAGCTGCTAGCGAGCAATGAGAGACAAAGGGGGAGTGGCTAAGACCATCCTACTGTGAAAACTCCTCTCCTCTACACAGAGACAGCCACGTTAAGATAAGTGAGACAACGGCAGATTTCGTAGTTTTTTTTAAAGTGTCAAAATAAAAAAGTGTTTTAACCCAATTAGGACGCCTTTATAGATGTTGACTTAATTGCTCACCTATGAAGACCACAAAATTCTAGTCTACTTCTGGTTTCGTAAAGTACGTAGATTTCTACAACCCAAATATATTAAATCAAAGGTCAAACATCAATGTTAAAGAAATAATGCAGAGTGCATATGAGGAACCTCCAGAACAGGAACAGCATTTTACGGTTTGCTTTTTTAAACACCTATAGGTTCCTTCATCGTGAACTGTTCACACAATATAAGAGCTTCTGATGTTTTTAAAGGTAACAATGTTGTTTTTATGGCAGTGACGCTATGCTGTGCTTTTTAGTGCACTTTCGCTGAACGAAGTAAGCGCAGCTCAAAGAGGTGATAGCAATTGTTTCCCATAAACAGTTAATGTTTGGCCTGTGTGAGCCAGACGCCCTCAGAGGACTATAAAGAGTCAGACTTTCTCGCACAAGCTGCCGCTATGAGGCTCTGAATGCAGGGCCAGTCTATTAGTGACCTGAGGGGGATTTCCCCAGCACTCACTTAACCATTAACCAGTGTGTGTGTGGTGTGGGATATGTCAGGACATGTTTACGAGGCCCTGATAGTGTCTGTGGCCTGCCCACAGAAGCTGCGTTTGGTCTTCAACAGCCAGCGTAGAGACAGATAAGAGCTCAGGCACAGGGTTAAAGCCTGGATGGGAGTGATCTGTGTAAACAGCCACTAATCAGCCAGCACTGCTAATTCAGTCACAGGCAGACAGAGGAACATTAATGGGTGCTACATTTAAAAACACAGTACCGCCCTGATTTTGCTTATCAGGCTTAAAAGCACTTGACTTGGGAACAGTGATGAACTGCATGATTTCAGACCTGCGTACACTGTTAAAAATAAAGGTGCATGCATTTCCTTACCTTAAATGAATGGCTTGAGAAAAGAGATTTTAACTGGTATAGAACCTTTACATCATGTGGAACGTCTTTTTAAATTTGTATCCATTATTACACATTTTATTCATAAAAACTTATTTAAAGAACCATCTGTTGAAAGTGGGTTTTCTATGGTGCTGTAGTCCTGAGGGGACAGTGTCCAGCACAGATTGGGGATTTTCCTGCTCTAACACATCCACTGAACGTAACATTTGATAGATGAGTTGAATCAGATGTGTTTGACCAAGGAAATAATGAAGCTAAGCTGGAGACTGGGCCTCTAAGACTGGAAATAAAGAACCCTGTTATATACCAACACACTAAAGAACCTCCTTTGACACTTTTATTTTTAACAATAAAAAAAGTTTTGTGCTTACCCACTACCACAGAAGGGTCATGATGAAAGAGGAAAACAAAGATGTTCTTGTATGCTTTCCAGAACTGAGCTAACTTTCACAAGACAGCGCTGACCCATCAGGGCAGTCCTTTTGTATTTTGTCCTCTCATCCTGACTCTACTAGCCTTTGTCTTTCACTCTCTTCATGCATCTCCTCCATCCCATTTGAAATATTCAGTCCTATTCTGTCCCAGAACAGATACTGTGGTCCTCCTGTTTTGAGGAATCGATGAGTAAATAAAGATTGTATTTATTCGATTTGGCTCCATTTCCCGCTAGAACAGAATAGCGTGTAGCAGTTGTTGGAGCGAAGGAAAGCTTTATTTAAAATCTGTTTGCCGAGCCAAAGTCATTATTGCACGGTGGCATTTATACCAAATAAGATATCAAGTTATTATGTAGCTTTCACAGCGCAGAGGAGAATCCAATAAGGAAACACTGTGTTGAGAGAGGAGTTTAATAAAGAGAGGGGCTAACATCCAGATGGCTTAGTAAGCAAAGTTGCTCATAAGAAAGTCTAATTTCTTCTTTTTTCTAAGAAAGATGTTGTAGGCATTGCTGGAACTGAACTGAATTTTTGAACTTCTGTTGTTTGTTTATTCGTTCATTCTTTCTTTCTTACTTTTGTTCTTTCTTTGCTCTCTTACTGACCACAGCATTTTGTGCTTGTAGCTTAGTGTATTTAGTATATAGCATTTTTAGAGGATTTTATGGAGTTTTATTTTGACTTACATTATTTCATATTGTGCTTATCTTTATATCTGTGTGTGTGTGCGCAGTAGTAGCGTTATCAATTTCCTCTGGGATCAATAGAGTTTCATGATTCTGATTTTGATTATTTTGTTCTCTTTCTCTCTAGTTGTGTTTAAGTGCCACTCTATTTATGCATTCATGCGTTATCTTCATAAACTTCCATATGTTTGGTCATGTTTCACTGCAGAACAGAGACTGCAGTCCCTCGTTTTTGAGAAACTGATAAGGACTGTGTGAATGTAGCCCAGCCTGGACTGTATTGCACCCATTACACCCCTGCTCTCCTGTTTTCCCCAGCACCTCTCCTCTGTATCAGTGTCTTTCAGCAGTGTGGCGTTCAGAGTACACCAGATGCCACCTTATCAGACCCCCTGGCTGTGACTGAGACAAAAAAGATCAAGCTAGATCACGCCCCCCTGCTCACACACACTCACTGCTCTCTCATGGCAGCACACCACACACTCTGGCTCATTAACTAGAAAGGAATTATGCAGTCTCTCTCTCTCTCTCTCTCTCTCAGTCTCACTCACTCACACACACACACACACACACACAAAGTTTTGTTTGTATATCATTACAGGGTATGAGAAAATGCTAAAAACTGAATACACTGTTCTAGATATATTCATATGCCTTTCGTATACTATTAAACTTTACAACAAGTTGTTTTACTTAATTCACACTGTTGACTGCTGGTTGGCAGTTTTCTTTTAATTATTCTGTTGATGTATATCATGAAAAATTTGGTCACCGTTTGAATGACATTCTGAAATTCCTAAACGTTTTAGTTGACTGCTTTAGCCCACTGTTTGTCCCACATTCCCTCATGTCTCATTAATTAAGCACTTTTTAGTAAATGCACTAGGAGAACCTTATAAACCTTATGTTAATATTTTGGATACTTTCTACAGAAGGGCAGCATTCAAAAGCTTTTTTGTTACAACTGACATAAGAGTACATAGACATTTATTTGTTGATCACATTTTTATTTATTTCTTTTGAGCAAGTATTATGACAACTGATACTTAGCGGAAGATACCATGACAAAAGTTTACACAGATTTGTGTTGTGTGTGCTGACTCTCAGTAATAAATGTGTTAAATAGTTCCTTATATGTTTAATTTGAATAGAGTCGGGCTTCTCTATTCTGTAAGAATGAAACATCATGCCATGAAATGTGCACACACAAGTCTAGTACAACACTGATACTAACTTGATTACTCATGTATATGTCCAGTGCTGAGGGAAGTGATCAGGACTGGGTTTCCTAAAAGCATCTTAGCACAAAAATTAATCTTAAATGCTACAACAAACATGGCAGTGAATACTTAGATGCTTTTGGGAAGCCAGGCCCATTCCCTCAGTCCTGAAAAGAGCTCAGTAACACTTAGATAAGTAAGTCAGCAGAGTGATTTATCAGTCTACTCAGACGTTAACAGGAATTTCAGCTTTTGTGAAAAGGAAACACTTTACAAAGTGACCATTTTGTCACCCCTGACGTTGTAGGTTAGCCCTGTTTTCTCTTATTCTGAAAACATTAAAAAACAAGTATGCGCGCACACACACACATAAACCCAGACCTAAAGACAAACATACAGGGCACAGTCATTTACACACCCATATACTCAGACAAGCACAAGCACATAAGCACTCACATTCCACCCTTATCTCAGAAGATATTGCACACATAGCATCCAATAACACCCTTTCTAATGATGAATGTAGCCTCTGTCAAAGTGCACCATTCTTTAAATTGACCTACACCAGCACTGGGAGGTAAACATGTGTAAATTGTCCAGCTGGAGCAGCTCTTCCACTCTCCACCCCACCCTCTCTCACATATGGGATCTGCCAGTTTCGGGGAGAAGTGTTTCTAACAGTTCTGGCTGCTTTTCTAACATGTACTGAAAATATGTCAGCACTTGGTGAATTCACTGCAAACTGTTAAAAGCTAGTCATCCCATCCTGTTGATGAAACTGATTGCAAAGTCTTGCAGGTGGTTCTCACACTCAGTTAACAACTTTTATAAATCAATAAAGAGCCACAGGGTTTTAGTTTCACACCGAATTTTCAAATTTTATAGAAGTTGAAACTGTGGGTGTGAATCTACAGTTTTTATTTGCACCGCGAGAATAATGTGATACTGAAAGTTCAGGATTGTTGGTTCCTTCTCCTTCTTTTTTATCTCTGCACAGATCCTGAACATTATCTCGGGAATGGATTTCAGACAGAAAAACCCCAAATCCACTTGAGGAAAAAAATGAAACCCTCTTCCTTTATCTAGACATTCCTGCAGAAAGGAAGAGCAGCGGGACATCATACATTTCAAGAGATATGGTGTGTACCTTGCAGTTATGATATCTCCACGCTGCATGTCTCCTGAATCAGTCTGTTCTTCCTTGCCTTCAAAGCACATTTTCATAAACAAACCCTGCTGAAAACTATCTATTGAAGTCTATTATGATATACAGCTCAATAGACCTAGACTGAGTTTGCCCTACGTGTTTGCTTTGTAAAACCCTAAGCATTCAGATGTATATTTATTTTAACGTAAGTGGCCTATTTGTCCAGAATGGAGGTTTGATGGGACAGAAACTTCTTTGTTCCACTGTAGAATAAAGCAGTCCTACATGTGCTGTTTTTTTATTATTTTTTGAGAGCTAAATCCATCTGCTTCTACCCCGCAAGACAAGTATTAATTCAACTCTTATTATTAAAGCCTTACTAATCCCAGTCAGTCCTCCACCCTTAGCTATTCTTTTATTCTACACACATATCCCAGCTATACTGACATGTCAGGAGGCCTGTTGTTTGAAAATTGCAGTGTTTGAAAAGGACGGCGAGATGAATTAACTCCAGCCTGACACCGTGCCAAAGTCTGAAAGAAAAGGACAAAACAACATGTACCCATTTCAGAGAATATTTGTCCTTACTCAGGCCTTTGCTGCTAACACATATAAACTCCGTTTTAACTCAAAGTGATCATCAAGCATGACAGCTCATGCAATTTTGTATCAAAAACTAAATGACCACTGCTCTCCCAGTGTTTTGGTTTTAGTAGTGAAAGCACCATCCAGAAGATTCTCCAGCTCCAGCAGCTCCTCGTAAATCCATACAGGTCTGCTTCTGTGCCAGTGACTTTATTTCGGTACTGTCAGGCCATAGATAAGAGTGGTCTAGTCTCTGGAAGTCTGACAGTAACAAAAGCCTTCTGTCACACGGCTTCTCAGGCCAGGCACAGCCAGCAGCAGGCTGAAATGTTACCAAGATAAGGTGTCACCGCGAATGAACACGCAGTGGTTGGACGTCCCCACCATCTCCGCACTTGGCTGCCTGTTCTCAGTCTTGGTCGATGCCAGGCAGCCCCTGAGTGAATTGTTTTCAGGAATTGTTGTTCATAGGGAACCTATCCAAAGGACATTTTGGCTTCCTTCTGTCTCAGAACCCTGCCCACCATAGAAATCAAGCTATGTCAACATTCCAAGCTTCATTTTCAGGAGTCTGCCAAGCACAACAACCAGCCAAAGGAAGCTTGAAGAATAGCGGCTGTGTAAGTTCATCTGGATGCCATTTTCTTCGTCCCTAACGGTTGTGTCACCATTAGAAATTGCCCATTTATGACTCCAATAACCAGCTGCTGCAGCAGGTTATACTCTAATGCCATCACTGGCTTGTCTTATTAACAAAACACTCCAATGCAAACTGTCTGGCCTCAGATAAACTTTCTAATCTCTCTCAATCAGAAGCGAACAAGCAGTTGGTGCAATGGTGTAATGTTATGCTATTTTCTTTCATGTCCCCGCGAGTATTCAAGAAAATAAAGAGAGGAAAAAATTGCATTTGCCTAATGCATTGTTGCTCCACTTCGCTCTTAAAAAGCCCAGAGCTATAGCAAAGCAAAAATGAGTAGCAGATGTGGTACTTAAAATAAAACATAAACAAAGAAATGAAAGAAACAAGGGGAAACCATTCTTAGCACCGAGTTCAGAGTGGAAGAGCAGGTCTTCACAGCTACACCTGCCACTTCCGAGGCAGCATGGCTGGCGGGATTTCTCTTTTCACCTGACTTCTGTTTACTGGCCATGAAATTGCAGCAGCCACTGGAAACGGAGAGGAGTTTTCTCAACTTTTTGAAGCCTGTCCTTTCTGAGCTCAGTCATGAGCCTACTTGTGAACAAGCTTATAATGTGGGTTTATGTACCACAACAGTCATCATTTATTTTTACATGGCTAATTTATTTTTACAAACTGCTGTAAATGGCTAAATAGGCAAATATATGATTTCATAACATTCCAACCTGGCTGTTTTTGCAGCCTAGTTTCCATAAATGGAGTGTTAAATGAACTGTACATTTTAAAAATTTAGTAGTGTGATTATAGACCATCAGACTCCTATTTCAGAAAACATGAGAAAATTTTGATTACCCTTTAATTTAGAGTTCACTACCCAGTGATGCCACAGTCAACAAGAGGACAGTTGACCGCCCTCTTTCTGGGTAAGTAGAACTGCCCTTCTTCTTTCCCGAATGACTCAGCTTGATGCTTGTCAATGCAGAACTGTCAGTTATCTGACATAGCAAAATTGGCAATTAGTGTACTCCTCCAAGTGCGTTGAGCCATCCAGCAACAATGCATTAGTGGCAGTTCAATAAGATTACTTGGAAGTCATATCATGTGATTGAGGAGTCCTGTTGAAAAGGTGGACTTGAAAATTTTGAAAATCCTATTAAGGAGAGACTCAACATAATCCCAAAAGTCATTTTTTAAAAAAGTATTTTTCTCATCACTTGTTTTTCTCATCACTCATCAATGTGATGATGTTAAGATATGAAAAATAATGATCTCGCCTTGACATCAAGGTATTTCTTGTCCAAGCATGATAAGAATTAATCAAATAGGTAGGCCTTCTATCTTTTCAGAGCAGATGCAATAGCATCCATCTTACTTGTCTTTGTTCTATCAGGCATATGTGAGACATACATTGCAATGCATTGTCTTTTTCCACTATACCAAAACGATACCGCTGGCACCATACGTCAACGTCAGAAGCTGTGTGATGCGTAATCGATAAAGGCCACATTTACCAGGGTCAGTCTGTGGCCACAGTACTAATGACAAGGAGGGAGACAAATTAAGTGTCTGAACGGGGGATGGCATGCACGCTTGCTGTCCGAACAGAATTTTGAAAAGAACAATCATGTTTGTTGTCGTTTAGCGAAGCTGTTTTGCTGTGATGTGACATCGATTGCGAGTGCTGTTCTGTTGAAAAGATAAACACATTGGTCAACAAGGCTATAGTTTTGCCCAACAGTGAACACGCTCACTTTCTCACATGGGCGCACAATGACAGAAGATCAGGGAGAGAAAGCAGACAGAGATACACGACTGTACCAGAGAAGCATGGGCAAGACAAATGGGGTCACCAAAGGTCAACAACATCATTGTGTCAGTCAACAGCCCTTGTCCAAAGTGATGGTGTTCCTCTAGTGCTGTGATTCACTCAACCTTGCACGATGCAAGCCACTCCTGGTAATGTGCTCATAGTAAACAAAAGTCATTTCATGCTTTCAATGCCGTTTTAACTAACACACATACACTCTCCATCTACATAATCACCGAGCAGTTAGCGCTGTAGCTTCTGCTATCTGGGTCATAACAATGTGTGGTGGTTCCTGTTGCTTGTATTTTGCTGCAGTGGGTCAGGAAGCTCTTGACTAGGCGTAGTACCCATTTCCTTCAACTGTATGATTTGTCTTTGAAGTGCCCAGAGCACCTCCGCCAACTCTCTTGGCCTTTGTAAGACATCCTCTCTCGTCAAACGCTTCATAATAAGTGTAAAATGGGAGTCAGGGCTGAGCTGTCAGTGTTGTCCCAAGTCCAAGCAGAGGCTGGAGATGAAAACAGAAAGGAACTACAAGAGCAAGGCAGCAGAAGCATGGGCAGGATGGTGAGGCCTAGTGGTCTTTTATTGGAGCTGAGGCAGAATTTGACCTTTACCCAACTCTGTTGTTCTCTCTCCTTCCCTTCCTCTTCTTCTCTCGGCTCTTCTTTTCCCCATCTCCAGACAATACTACCTCTGCTCGTAATACATTATTTATAATAGACTTTTTAACCCCCTAAACCCTAGGGGGTTGTATGTGCACCCACATTTCAGTTTTACATTTCAGTTTCACAATAGTCAGCAACATTTTTTTAATTACTGAATAATATGTTTTAAGATTAATAAGTGAATAATAAGAATAGGATTCAAAGGAAATAAAAGTACAAAATGCTCTACAGGAATAAAACAATATATAAAAAGGACCAATTAAAAAGGCAATAAGATTTAGTAAAACATAAGGAGGGAAAAGCTCCAGATAAATAAACAGACAGAAGACGCGTCTAATCTTTCCCTGTATTGAACTTTTTTGCTATTTGCATTACCAAACTGTCCACAAGGGAGGTCAAGCTAGGCCAAGGAATGACAGACAGCGGACGGAAGAAGTCCTCTGACATTACGCTGCGCAAGGCCAATCTGCGCCAGACCTAAAACAACAAACACTGACACCACAGGCCGGCAGAGATAATGGCAGCATGTGTGAGGCAAGAAGGCTCTCTCAGGACGTACTGCCGTGCTGGCCTCGCTGATAACCTGTGTGTGTGTGTGTGTGTGTGTGTCCTCAGTGAGTGCATCCACTCTGTGACCACACTGACAAGATCAAACTGTTTGTCTTTATTTGTCTCTCTGAACAGTTTGATTTCTCTGAGGACGACCTAGACTCAGTCAAACAGCCGTTTGTGTTATTTTTGGTGAGCAATTTTTTTGCTGGTATGGTGGGTGGCTGGAGTAGATAGTGACAGAAACTATGACTGTCATGAAATTGCCTTATGTTTCTGACCAAGGACCAGTCTAGTCTGAAGTGGTGGGTTTATTGTAGAGAACTCCAGACCTTGAATCCAGTATTTGGTCCTGGTTTTTGTAATCAGTGGCAGTAAACTGACCTGCAGCTGAACAGAATAGAGCACCGCTTCTGACATAAACAAACTACCAGTGATCTCAAAAGCCACGTTCACTAATGAAATTAAGCTCTAGAGTTAAATCCATCTTTTTATGCTTTGTTGTTGTTGTTGTTGTTGTTGTTTTTTTATATATTATAGAGGACATTTAGTTTCTTAAAACCCTGTCAAGTTGTTTTAAAATGTTTCTAAATGTGTTTTAATAGTAAAGATAATGTCCAGAGTACTCAATACCCAAAATGACCCAAAGATGACATTTAGACTTTCCTAAATAGCTTTCCTAGAATAGTTTAGCTGCTTTACTAAATAGAAAGCAGAGTTTCACACTCTACGTGGTCAAAAGTTTTACCACATGTAGAAAAACTTTGACAAGCGAACAAAAATCTCATTCAGTGATCTCGTGAGGTGAGGTATTCCAATATCTTAGAAATTCATATAAATGTACAGCCTTTCATAGCAAATAGGAATCAGTTAAATTAATTAACCCGCCAGCTTTCTCTGTATGTTTTCTATTTCAGTTTTAAATTGGACCAGAAAATGTGAATAAAAATGTGGAATAAGAAGCCAACAGCTGCAGGAAATTGAGGTCACACAAACTAATATTATAAATCAGAAAAACCGTAGCCAAAATGTGATCTCAGTAGTGGTCACATGTATCAGATACATCATTATTGATAGAATTGCCCCTTTAATAAAGCTAAAGGGAAACTCAAGGTTCAAAGATACTTTATTGCCATCAGCAGCTGTGTACATATACATAGTGTAATGAGACAACATTTCTCTATGGGCCGGGGTGCAACATATAACGGCATTCAAGTTAAGAAATGATCAATAGACAGTACAACAATGAAACAGTATAGTGTGAACAGGATGTAAACCTTCCAGAGTGATTACGATTGTACCAAAAGTATGATATTGAACAAAGTATGACAGAGACAATACAATGAAAATGTATTGACAGAAATCTATCGCTAACTCTGATTCTGTTAGTTGGCAAGTCTATTTTCACACACACCAAATTTAGTCCTGCTCAAATCAAATTGAACAGAAACGAATCTCTGTATTATAATAAATGAAACAGATTAATCACAAAAATGATAGGTAATGAAAGGAAATCTTGAAAATGACTCGATTTTAAGGGTGATTTTAAGAGCCTGTGTGATTTGCATTTGTAAAGCAACCTAAAGTTTTGGGGGGTGGGGGTGATAAGAAGTAAGGAAAAGGGTTTTTTCCCCAAGGCTGTATTTTTATTTCTTGTTTTTAAGAATTTACATTCAGTAGTACCAAGAATCAAATAGCCCAAATGAATATGTGTCATTGTGCACCAAGGGTCTGCACAAATCCTAGTGGTTTAGTGGGTATATGGGGTGTATACCTGCATGTCACACATACCATTTACTAAGGCCCATCCATCTGTTGCCTGTGTGCTACTTAAATAGCACCCATTAAACATGATTTAGCACAAGCAGGTCACCCATGTTTGCATGTCAGGCTGTTAGAACACATACATACCAGAAGAGACTGAAACTGTAATCCACAAAGTTCTTCTCCTATAATCACCTAGTCTTGTGTATCAGATCCATCACAGTGCTGAGTCTCCCTCGCCTTTCCTGGTGTTTCTGAAGGACAGCACAAACATTTCAGTCCCTGTGAGCAGTGTGTGGGAGGGACTGTCTGCGGCAGAGCTTTTCTTCACCAGAAGACCCTTCACTCATAACTAACATACACTGCACCTCAAAGCTTTGAATGTTTTAGCAATGATTGAAAATTTAAGCCCTTTATCTGTTTGCCATAACTTAAAATATCTGAAGCCATTTACAATGTTTAAGCTTCACTGCTAAAGCTTTGGAAGATCCACAGCCCACATGTTTTAATCCTTGTGTTGTATTGTCACTGCTTATTAATGAAGATTTAAGGGATAAATATATTGTTTAAAATAGTATGTTTTCGCTCCCATTAAGTATATGACAGTGTTTAACACAATTGAATTAGGCTCTACTATCAAATATTAAATATTCTACTTTGGATTTTTCAGGATATGCTATAAATTAAGTGGTAACTATTATTATAAGTGTAATATTAAGTATCCAGTGTCCATAGTTGTCATAATGTGTACTAAGCATAAAATGCGAAATCTTAGTGTAAAAAGGAGATCTATGACCACACATTAAAAAACTTCTTGAGTTCTTTGTGAAATACTTTTATTAGCCAAGCACAGTAAAGCATATTATATTACACAGGTTATACTAATATTACACTTAAGAAAGCAGATTTGTACTAAAGGTATTAGAATCTATTTGACTATTAGCTGTCTTTTAAAAAGAGCTGTGAGAGAAATGTGATTCTGCTGACTAATGATGAAGGTTGTGAAATCAGGTCGGAGCCTGAGTAGGGCACAGTGACATGATTAAATCGAGATTGTTATTTTGTGCAAACCCTATATTTCAAGCCAAAGGTTGTTAGAGAAGATGTCTTGTTGGAAACAAAAGAAACTTGTTCAGGGCCGTTGCCATGAAGATGCAAATGGATGCACTTTGCTGGAATGAACTCTGCTCAGTTTAGATAATCTAAATGATCTGTTGAGGGTATAAGAGTCCTCTGCGAAGGACAAGCTGGTCAGAGGGTCTGATCAGCTCTCTCCTGGACCCATGAGACTGCTTCATTCTTCAATAAAGTGGCAAGCTGCATTTTCTCTGACTGCATTTGATTTTTGAATTAGAAAAATGTTTTAGATTTGAATTCCTGCTTCTACATTATCAGCACTCCAAACTTTCAGGTGTGGCCCACAGCTGGTTAGGGCTAAAATAGTTCAGGTTTTTAACAATAGTTTAAATGGCAACAATAGTGTGGAAAAGAAACAGCCACATTGTTTTTTTTATACAAAACCTGCTCTCCGTACCAAGGAAGGCACTTTGATGTTTTTTTGCAAACATTTTTTGCTGATGGCATTAAAAAGTTGGGAGAATTGCATTGCAAAGGAAGGTGACTATGTAGAGTGATGTCATTTGTGTCTGAAATTCTTAATAAATAGAGCTAAAAAAAAAAAAGTCTGGAAACTTTTCCAATGTCCCTTGTATATCAATTAACAGCTCTATCAAAATGTAGTGACTTTTCCCACCTCATTTTGCATTACAGAGCAAGGAGAAAAGTCAAAAATAGATTGCATTATATAAATAAAAGCTTTAAAGACATTCTATCTTTGTGAAAAAAGTAGTTCATGGAACTTTATGGGAGCGTCACAGAGTTGTAAAACGTACCAGCCTTTTTTATGCTTCACAGTGAAATGGGAGTTTAAGAGCATTTCAGAGAGACTTGAAAGTGTGTGTATTTTGGGCGTGGAGAGAGAATATTACCTTCACAGCATTTAGTAGACACTTTTATATTACTGTAGAGTCTGTAACTTATTATTATTCAATGTGTACTGCATGGCATCTAGCTTAGCAAACACAAACACACACACACACACACACACACACACACACGCTTACAGCCAGGAAATCGTGACTTAACTAAAATATCTCCTCTCAGTTTCATGCAAATGACCCTATACTGAAAACTCTGCCCTGACACAAGACCCCCTGGTATCAGTGCTGGCTTAAGTCCAACAGGAAAGAGATCTGAGACTAATCTGAACCCCCAAACCACACACACACACACACACAAACTGATAGCATTCCCCTCCCTGGCCCACTGGGCCTCACCCTAAAGTCTAGTCTTGCAGTGGCTGGCCTCTTACCTCATATCTGCTAATCTTTATTATCATGGCCATTTACGTTTTTGCAGCAGCTTTTTCCTGACTTAAAAGTGGAGATGGAATGAGTACTGCTGTGATAATACACCTAAATGTAAGTAAAGCATTAAAGCATTCTTCCCTAAGCTAATACATTATCTTACATTAGCCAAATTAGCCAAACGACACTTGCAATAGATCAAGACACACCTTCGGTATTAGAAAAGAGCAGTTGCTCTTGTTATTCTGAAATGACAAAAAAGAAATAGATAAAGAACACAGCTCTGTGTCTAAGATTACTTAGCCAATCAGCTAATTCCTTCTTCTGTTCGGAAGGTGAGTTGTGAAAAATGGTAACTGTAGTGCATGCTTATCAATTGCAATTTCACTACTTATGTCAAAAGTGACGCCTTATTGTCACGCGTGACCACACCAGTGTGTGAGGACAGTATCTTGCTCAAGGGAACCTCAATGGTGCCACTAGCAATCCTGGGATTCAAACCCAAGATCACAGACGCAACTCCCTATCCACTAGGCCATCAGCCGTCTCAGCAAATAGTGCAGCTTCAAACCACTGTTTATGTTAATTACTGAACTATTTAAACTGTCATTTTTATTTATTTATCTATAGTCTTTATTCCCACCTCACCTACTGCCCCACAGCACTTTGTGTTAATATAGCATAGTGTATTTAGTACAGAATATTTTCAGGAGTGTTTTATTTTGACTTTGGTATATTTTATATTGCTTTTGTCTGTTTTGTCTTGCTTTGCTAAAACAGTCTGATGAAACTAGAAACTTAGATGTTATGCATAAGTTAGGCCAAACTACGCAATAACTGGAAATCTTCACTTTAAAATCGAAACTCAGGGTTATTTTTTATTAATTATTTCCTTATGATTCATCTGTTATTTATTAATGAATATAACCACTTCATAGATTCAATTCTCAGGTAAGGGTGACGCAAAAGATTGTAATGTTCAACACAGAAATAAACACAGAAACACGGAAACTGCTTTATTCATAAACTAAAGTTTTAATATAGCATTGCAGCTGCATTTCCTTTTTCACTCATGCTGTACTAAGAGGGATGGAGTTTGGCCTTTGAGCATTCGGGTATAATCTACAGAAGTGGTCACTGCCCAGCTACAGACCTGTTTTAGCTTGTTTTTTTTTCATTGTTAGGGGTATTATGTATTCTAATTTAAAAAGCAAATCATTATAAATGAATAAGACATCCCCCTCCATCACTCTGGACCCTGGGCTTCTGCTGGTGTAGGGTGGGGGCTGAGGTGGGGGAGTTGCATTGCCACCTGTTGCAGTAATTACTGACTAAACAAAGTGTAAAAGAGGTGTGAGTGCAGGAAGGTATCCATTTTCCAGCTCGTTTTTGATCTTTTGCTGGACCGCCTGATTCCAGTAGGACTTCCTTTATGCTCGTAGAGAGGTGACTGCGGTGCCGTCTCGATTTCTCACTCTCTCTGCACTCCTTCATGCTCTTCTCTTACTTCTAACAGATCAAAAAGTGAGTCCTCTCGTTTGCTTACTGCCTGCCTGTTGCCACCAGGGAAATTTTTCAAAGGCTGAGAGCTCAGAAAGTGATTTTCACAGCGAAAAACAAAACACAAAAGGCAGCCATCCCAGCAGACTAAGCAGGTGCTGCTCTGCCTCAGCAACAATCTTAATCGACCTACATAACATTTCTCCTCTGCCTTCCCAGCGCTGTGTTTCTGACGTTTGTGAAGTTTGCTTCAGAGTGGTGTGAACTGCATGCGAATGTGAGACCCTGGTACTATAAGACACTGCTTTATTATTAGCCTGTATCAGAGTGTGTAACGGAATATAAATCACTAGGATGCATCTTCATGTCTCTCGTGATGCTGTTGAGTCACAAACCCTAACAAATCCAATTAAACAATGGCAAAGGCTTACACACTGCCTGAGCCATGTGTGGATCACCTGATGAAGCATCAAAGATTATGTGGCTTCTTCTTGTTTTTTTATGTTATGATTATAAAAATGTTAGCGATCTGAGCTGTGAAAATCATGATATCAACACTCCCCCCAACCCCATATACCGCAATCAGCCCTAACATCAAAATCCCCATGTCTAATAGTTTGTTAGACCCTCTCATGATGTCATAACAGCTTTGACCTGCAGGGGACATTGACAGCTGACCCTTTAAGTCCTGTAAGTTGCAAAGTAGGACCTCTATAGATTGTATTGTAAATCACTTTGGATAAAAGAATGTAATGTACTATAATGTAATGCAATGGATTAGTTTGTCCTGCACATTTCATAGAAACTCAATCAGATCTGGGAAATTTGGAAGTGACGTCAACATCTTTAACTATATACACACACTGATCTGCCACAGCATTAAAGTCAGGATGCACTAAGAGAAGAAGTTCAGGTTAAAAGTCTCAGGTTACAAGTTTATAGTCAGATACAGATAACAACGGAACCAGTAATGAAATTCTTGGACTAAAATGAGTAAAATGTAAGTCTAGTATTCTTGTAGTAAAATAAATAGTAGTACTAGACAAGTAGATGGAGGATGGATACTCTTGACAATGTTCTGTTGTGGGATGTGTCCATGCTTTGCGGTTTTGGTGGCACGAGGTAGTCCTGCTTGATATTAGGCAAGTAGTTTTACTGTTTTGTGTTAACAGTGTATATATATATATATATTGTTTCCTTCTCTCTCTCATCTTCTTTTTCTTCTCTCCCTAAGTCTCAGTCTCTCTTCCCTTTTCTCTATGGTTCTTTCTCACTTTCTCTTGTTCTGCATTTGTCTGCCTGACTCTCTCATTCTTTCTCTTCCATCTTTTATTCTTTCTCTCTCTCGTTCTATTTCACTGTCTTTCTCATATGCATACATCTCTCATAGGCATGCATACACATACATTCTTATTTTGTAGCATTTCTTTCTCTCTCTCAGTCTCATTCTGTCTCATTTATTCTTCATCTCACTCTCTCTTTTTCTCTGTCTGCCTCACTCATTCTTTCTTTTTTAGTTAAATATGTTCTCTCATTTTTTTCTCTCTCACACTATTGTCTCTCTCTCACTCTCATATGCATACTCTCTCTTGTTGTTATTTCTCATATTTTCTTTTCTCTTTCTCTCTCTCTCTCTCTCTCTCACTCACACACACACACACACACACACACACACACACACACACACACATACACACACACAAACACAAACAAACACATGCGCATTCTCTCTGTTGGGATCTCTCTCTCTCTCTCTCTGTCTCTCTCTCTCTCTCTCTTTCACACACACACACATACACACAAACCCAAACTGACTGCTTCATCATTAATTCACGACTCATCGGCTGCACCTCCCTCTCTGGAGTTGCCTCCATATCTGCCTGCTAGGTTATGCATATTTATACACGCATCCGCTCTGCTTCAGCACATGTCATGGTGGCGAATGTTTCTCTTTCTAATGAAGGCGTTCTCATCTTTCTGTTTCTCTTCCTCCCTCTCTCCCGCACTCCTCCCACGCTGCAGCCATATCTGTTTGAATTAGGGAAGCCCCTGAAAAACTCTGCTGTTTGCACTCTTGTCAAAATGTGGTGGCAGCATTCCAGCTAACAATGCTAAGCTAATTCCTCTCACATTTCTCCTCAACTTCTCCTCTGACCTCCGGGGACGCTTTGATTTTCTTCTGCCTTGATCTGCTACAGTCGCCCTCGATACGAAGCAACAAGCACAACGTGCCGGGAGTTTTGAAGGTAGATGTACAGAGTAACTGTAGTTGCTGCAGTAGATCAGAAACTGCACACTCAACCAAATTATGATTAACTAAATGTTGCATGCACACACACACACACACACACACACACACACACACACACGTGTCTATATATATACACACACAGGCCCACGTACGTACAGTTACTCACAATGTCAGGATGTGACATTATGTATAAATCCCATAACATCACTGTCATCACTGTTTCTTGTTTTTTACTCTTTCACATCCTTTTTTGAAACGCAACAGCTGCCCTTTACATTGTGTGGTTCCAAATAATTATACTAAATTTCAAAAGCAAAGTCACCTGTAAAAAGTTTGTAAACTTTATTGTAGATTTTTTAAAGGTAACAATAAGTATTTTACACACACACACACACACACATACATACACACACACACACACACACATGCGCGCGCACACACACACACACCCTCACACATATATATATATATATATATATAT
>JBBPCY010000007.1:6879548-6896359 GCA_037974405.1 Brachyalestes nurse
GGCTTGGGGGGGGGACTTGGGGGGGTACTCGACGACGGGACCCAACGAAACGGCGGTTGTGGGGGGGCGGGCATGGGGCGGGGCTTGGGGATGGGCACTAGCTCTCAGGACCACAGAACAATAACACAAGACGTGCTGCTTGGAACTATGTGCTCACAGAGAACAGTAAATTGAGTGGCGGGAGAATTGGTGAGTGTAAAGTGACTGGCAAAAGGTAGAGAATATGCCAACTAGGATTTATTTAGGATACTACGCACAATGCATATACTGGTAAACAAGGGCATGGGTCTGATTTTGATATTGATGATACTGAATGTATACTGTACATGTTCAATGGTATAATTAAGGAAGGAGAACATGGATGGTGTCAAAGAAACGAACATGGCAGAACAAAACAACTTGCTGTTTTAAAGTCTAGTCTGTACATAAAACTAGCTAGGTTACCCAAAATACCCCAAAATACCTGGGATGCCAACCGCTCGAGACAAATGAGTGAGGCTCCAGGTTTTGAACAGGAGGCTCCACCCCTTTTCCCTAACTCTGTACTTGATTGGCTGGGTCATGACACTCTTGAAACAACGACTGACACAACAGCACATAACTAGAGCTGTCACTACATTTATTAAAGAACTAGGCTGTGTCCAACTGTCTGCTGCTGTTTAGGAACTGATTGGGGGAACAGTGGAGAGATCAGCTGATATTTGGCTGCTTCTGTTGCATTTAACCATCAGCTAAAGTTCCATGACTGTGTCAGGCCTAGTGTCAGACACAGCTGTTTTATCCGATTATTGTGCAATCCCACTGTATTTGGTACAACTTTCTCTCAAATGCAGAAGTATAAGGGAGAGGAGCATTTCGGTTTTTCCCCCACACACAGAAACCCCTGTGTGCTAGTTTGGTACAGAGCATGTTTTTTTCTCTCAGAATGAGTCCAATATGCACCTGAGACCCACAGCAAATGGCTTATTATATCTGACCCTGAGAGTTATCCTCAGCTTCTGCAGTCCTTATTCTCATGGACGTGCAATTACACACATTCACACTCGTACGTGTAACGGCCTCAGTCTGCCCCTACTATTACTGCGTGTGCGTGCGTGTGTGTGTGTGTGTGTGTATGTGGGATTCTCTGGATCCTGGTCTTGCTCACTTTTGTACCTCATTACCAAGGTCCACCCTGTGGTTTCTGACTCACAGGTCACCCACATACAGGCAGGGTGCAGTCCTACCTATCATTACCTCCAATAACTCACGCTCGCACACGCACACACCACCCGGGCCACGGCCTTGTCCTTCATTAGCGAGGTCTGAGCCTCAGGTAACAGCATAGCTCAAGAAAACACACATACACACACACACACACACACACACAAAAACTCTCTCTCTCCCCATTTATATTATTTCAAGCCCCAATGTTTGTGTGTGTATTAAGATATATAAAGTACACACACATACAAGCAGTATATATATATATATATATATATATATAGTCGGTCAGCAAAATCAAAGTCGAGTCAACTAGTCGTTTGATGTCGTCATCACACACGCAGCATTGAGCAACTTTTATTAAAAGTTCTCTGTAACATTAACAGTAAACACGACAATTAAACAAAACAAAACAAAGGCTGATACCTTGAATTTTCTGGTAAATTTAAATGTCCAACAGAGTGGGAACAGTTTAAGCCGAGGCAGGACAACTCCCTGCAGTGTTAGCGTTAGCCGTGTTAGCTAGCGTTAGCCATGTTACCTAGCAGATGCCGTGCAGAAAGCCAGTACTGTTATTGTAATTTAACACCGACTTGCAGGTTATGCAGGTCTCCGTGCTGTTTGTGGTCTAGAGTGAAGTGTCTCCACACATGTGATGTGTGACTGTGTTCTCTGCTGCATGTCTCTCATCTTGTGGTCTCATGTTTACATTCCTCTTGCGCCAAAGTTACCACCCTTTTTATGAAGGGACTATAATAATTGGTTACGTTACGGAACGCGTGTCAGTTTTCAGGATTTTGACAGTTTTCAGGAAAATGACATTTGTACCTAGACCCACACATGCGGTTTGGTTAGAAATGGCATCTTGCTGTACATCTTAAACAAGGAAATATAGCGATTTTGGCATGAAATGTTGATGGAGCAGTGAATAGGTTCAGTGCACAGCAAAATGGCATGACAAATATATACATATGACCATTCTACATGATTTTGTGTATATATATATATATATATATACACAATATTCTTATTACACGTAGGTTCTTACATACTTGCTGTTCCAAAAAAAAAAGAAATTATAATTTACTTCTGTTGCATTAAAACATCTTATTCTATATGATTGTATATATATATATATATATATATATTATGTCTGCTCTCCACTGCTTTCTTCAGACAAAGAAACTGTGGGTGTAGAAGTGTAAAAAACAGTGTTTTTTAAATGAAACAGAGCTTCAGTCTCCTCAGTTTCCTTCCTTTTTCTTTGTCAAATAAAGAAGTGAGGTTCCAATCCCATTCCGGTCCCAGCTAATTAACCACCAAGCTGCAAAAAATCAAAAACGGTAAATGTCTGACTCTTTCTGTGTCTTTTATTATTAACGTACTCTTTGGAGCAAAATTGTATTTACTGGCTACACGACTCTATTGTGAATGGTTTCCGAAACGTGCGGGCCGACAGTGCTCACTGCCACTGGGGAAGATGTTCTTTCTCTAAGCTTTAGTGTTGGTAGAGACTCGATCAGCTTAAAGCACACTGAGAAATGAATGTTTTGCCATAGAGGATGACTCTCTGTGGCTAATAAAGAACGCTGTGAGCTTCTTATAAATCACACTGAGATTTACGGCATGATTAGAGGGGCTTCTTCACATTTATGGAAACACACAAGCCAGCCTTTGAAATTCTGCCATTTCTTGCGACGGTCAATAGTACCTGTCACTCACATTTATTAGTTTTGTATGATGTCATTCAAACCAAAATGCACATGGACATTAAAGGCTCTCCACGGTAAATACTATTTTATTAGCAATAATGGTCCGAAATCTCAAATATAAACAAACCATCTCCGTTCAGCCTTGGCAAATTAAACATGAGCTCAAGACTGGCATCCAGCACCCTCTCATTTCAGAAGAAGCTGGAAATATGGCTTTTACTGAGTCGCTCTGGATATCTGGAACATTGACAAGTAGGCTTTTTTCAAGAGAAGCATGCAAGCATACGGTTGATTCGTAAATAAAAATGAAATTATAAGGGAGGTCTGTATTGAATGAATTAACACCTGCTTTGCTTTTTGGGTGGTAACTTTGAATAATGAAAGAACTGGCAAATTAACGAAATCAACAGGGCTGCTCTCAGTGGCAAGAAGTGCTTTTGTTCGCAGCTAATTATTCCACAGGAATGTATTAAAGATTACTCAGGATACGCAGGAACAAATCCTTTAAATGGGCTGCGCATTGTTCCTGCACAATCACCGTCATTTCAGATATGGCTGCGGTAGACCTTGTGAAATTACTCAGTCTTATTGTTCCAGGTCCGTATTACCCTCCAGAGACATCACTCTACTCCCAGGCCCTGATGGAAAAGCCTATAGCAACCCTCTCTCTCTCTTTCTCTCTCTCTCTCTCTGTCTCTCTCTCTTTAACATCCTATCTGCAAAACGAGTGTAATTACCAATAGTGATTGGTCATAAACGGATGTGTTTCTTTGTTCAGGAAACATTTCATTACTGGGTTGTGATGGAGACTGTTAAATTGAAGTGCTTTTCCCAATCACATCAAAGTAAATGCGTGCAGCGGGACTGGCTCATCATTTGTGTAAAGTTGGAGTTTTATCTCTATTGAAGTTTTATCCTGTGATTTATGGGGTCATGCTGTTGCGCCCTTTGAGAGTGTTTTTCATTCTTGTGAGAGGAACATCTGCCCAGCCAGCCCAAACCTGAAAACAGGCCTTTCAGAAAACAGGCACAACCGAGGTTAGGCCTGATCATCATATCTTTTGAGTTCTCCAGACAAGTCCCTGATGAGCACATGCTGACTACCAACCAAAGCTTTCGTATTTCCTCTGTGCAAAAACACAAAGGTCAGCGACGTGACCTGGCCACATGTGGAGACAGTAACAGATAACATGAGAGGTCAGCTGACCCAGTGAAACATCAACCACAAACCAGGAGCTCTTTGGTCCCATAGAACCCTGATAAGCACTTTTCCTTACAGCTATTAACAACTGAAGCCTACAGGAGGAGACCTTCAGGACACTCTGTCTTTTATTCCAGATCTAATTAGGTGTCCATTGGACTCTCTCATTATCTCAAACGTATGTGCTTCATTTATTCATTAAACTGATTGACTGGTGTGTAATGCTAAAGAAATTAACTAATTAGTTTTAAAATCATTTGAAATGAAAGTCCACAAGTTTTTGCATAGTTCTACAGATTTGTTGAGATGTAATTAAAGTCATTTAGGGCTGGTTTCCCAGGCAGGGATTAAGCCCAGCCCGGGACTGCACTGTGTCCAGAATGGAGATTCTTAATTGAAAGAAAAATGTAGTCCAGTGTGGGAAACCAACCCTTAGAGCCTTTTGATGTGGAACGATGTGGAGTGATGCACTGTAGAGACTCTTTTTTTTACAGTGGTGGGCAATGGAAACATAACAAACATCTCAAACATAGCTGTATTATTTATTATCCAAAACCACTGGTAAATCCACACTTGTCTTTTTATATGTAATAGAATATGTAAAGTGGTACATTCGGGGGAGACTTTGATTATTTTGTCTTACAGCACCCTGCCTGTACCTTTTTCCTATGGCAAAATAGACCCACAAAGTTTGGAACAAGGTGTGTCTCCAAACCAACATTAAACAGTATGTCAGGCCTTGTAGAGCACATTAATTCCTGTTTCATGTAATAACTGTCTTGCTTTTAGAGGCATTAAACCCTTCAGATATCTGGTTCCTATGAACACAATTCTGTTTCTGTTTCTCTAGTATGGAGCATTTTTCTTACTAAACATTTTTGAGTGTTTCTGCAGAGTTTTATTTTGACTTATTTTATATTGTTCTTGTCTATGTGTATCTGTGTGTCTGCATAGTAGTAGCATAAGCAATTTCCTTCAGGAACAATAATGTTTTCCGATTCTGATTAATTTCACGGCAAAGCATTCTAAATACATCTAAACCATTTAATGACTGCACTGGGTGTGATTACTGCAGGAAGCTCAGTCCAGAGCACAGGGACTGACCCTGTCTGTCCAGTCGAGCAGGACTCCGCCTGCAGGATGGACTCTCCTCTCTCCATCTCTCTCGCCCTCTTGCGCTCTCTGTCTCTCTCTCCTCTCTCTCTCGCGCTTTCTCCTTTCTCTCCCTCTCTTGCGTTCTCTGTGTCTCTCTTCTCTCCCTCCTTGTCCCACCTCTCTCTCTACCCTCCCCTCTCTCCTCTCTCTTTCTCTCCCTCTCTCTCTGGACCCTCTCTCTTTCTCGTTGGACTCTCTCTCTCTCTCTCTCTCTCTCTTTCTCTCTGCTGGCCATGTAGTGATACTGAGCTGCTTCTGCTTTTCTTGAAATCAAAAATAAAGAATATGCATGTAAACTGATGAAGTGGACTGTAACTGGGCTACTTAATGCATTAGAGACATTGTGCATTTTCAGGTGATGTCAGACATGCACATGCTCCTCTGCTGTCTACATTGATTTGTCAGTCCAGACAGGTAGCAAATGCAGGTCTGCGTACTGGACCGCCATCCCACTTAATTCCTCCTCCTCTCTCCAGCCAGACCTCCTATTACAGCCTTGCTACCAAACACTGTCCTTTGTTTTTTTTCAGCTAATTAGTGAGGATTGTGAGTAATTTCACGCCTTATCGCGTGCAGAAAGATACAGAACTATTTGCCATTAGCTCGGTTTATCAGTCCCCATCCATTCCGCCTGGCAGTCTTATTGCAACAGACGAGCCCAGTACGAGCGCTCCTTTTTGTTTTTTCCCCTCCAACTCGTTTAACACTCAGCCACGCCCCCTGCGGCTGCGATTGGCTAATCTTGTTTCCCTTACTGAGCTGTGACTGGTTCATCATAGTCCCGCCCATTGAGAGGGCCGCGTCACAGAATTAACTACTGACCAATCTGAATACAGGAGGCGGGGATACAAATATCCAATTAGAGCACAAGTGGGCGTGGTCTGTGTCGATACAGGTGGGGCGAAAGAGTCCCGCTAAAGACCACAGATCTTAACTCTTATATCTGACTTTTTGGCTTGGCTATAATTACAGTAATAATAATAATACTAATAATAATAATAATAATAATAATAATAATAACAGTTGCTGCCTTTATACATCTTCAAACCAGACACTCATATTTGTAGTCAGTGGTGGCCAGATCTCTCTTTCTCTCTCTCTCTCTCTCTCTCTCTCTGGGTTGGGCTCGACCCCTCCACTGATGGATGCGTACGAAGTTGATAAAGACTGAGTGACCGTGGGAAGAGGCACCTGGCACTGCTCAGTCTCGTTCGGGAGGAGTGTGTAGAGTGTGTGTCCGCATTGTGGTGCAGGGGGTTGGATTATACCCGCGCGCTCCTCTCTGGATTAGTTCTCTGGATTCAGAAGGCAAGTGTGGACTGATTTATTGGTTCCTTATTCAGGACAGACACGCAGCGGAGAAGTCGGAGTGTTGCTGTTGTTGTTGTTGATGATGTTGATGTTGATGTTGTGTTCTTCGTGTTTTTGGGGCACTTTGCTCCACCCGGCACCTCCGCTTTGCGCGTGATGTGATGGAGCGAAGGTACAGGGTGACAGAACGTGTTGTGTGTATTAGCAGTAACCGGTGTGTGTGTGTGTCTCGATCTGAAACACGTTTGGATCAGTGCGTGCCTGAGGACTCGTGGGTAACGTTCACACCGCGAGTGGACCTGCGTGTCTCGCGTTTTTAGCACAAACCTTTTTAAAGAACACACACACCTGGGAGGACAGACTGCGATCCCTCAGCCTGTAGAGACACACACACACACACACACACACACACAAATATCCCACAAACCCACACGCGCGCGCTCGCTCACCGTGATCTTACGGACGCGATGAGGACCGGCTGCTCCTCGGTTGTGTGGAGGGCGGTGTGTCAGCACACACACACCACACACATCTCATATACAGTCCACACACACCTTATACACAATCCATACACATCCGAAACACACCTCACACAGAGTCCACACACACCCGACGCACACGGTACTGCCCTTAAACAACTCACCTGTACCCCTGCAGTGAGAGAGACGAACAGAACGAGGAATGAAAGAGAGATCAACAAGCAAAAAGAAAAGAACGAAGAAACGAGAGAGAGAAAGAAACGGAGGGATGGGAGAAACAGGATTAGGTGAGAGAGAGAAGCAAGAGAGTTTGAAGGAGTGAAGCAAGAGAGAGAAACAGCAGAAAGAGCAGCGAAAGAGAAGGATGGGCGAAATAGAAAGACATTTAGATAGAAACGGAGAACGATGAACAGAAATAAGCAAGAGAGAGAGAGCACCAGAACATGAGCGAAAAAAGAGAGGGAGAGAGAGAAAGACAGAGGGAAAAGGAAACGGAGGGATGAGAGAAACAAGATAGGTGAGAGAGAGAGAAATATAAATATACTAAAAACACAGAGCGATACAGAGAAAGCGAAGCGAGGGGATAGAGAGGGGACCACGGGAAAGAGAAGCCAGAGAAAGAGAGAACACATTTAGAGATAGAGAGAAAAGCGAGAAACAGCAAAGAGAAAGAAAGACGCGGGAGAAGGAGATGAGCAGGGGAATGAGCACGAGAAGAAGACCGCGTAGAGAAAAAGGGAGAAACATCAGAGAGAGAGAGAAACAGCAGATAGAGGAAGGTGAGGGTCTTCAGGCTGGTCGCGGGTGTGTGTGGAGCGGGCTGTGTGTGTGTGACTGCAGTAGTTTTGTTTGAGGGGAGTCTCCCTGTTTAAGGCTCTGCTGGATTTATTTTCATGTCTCTCTCTCTCCCTCTCTCTCTCTCCCTCTCTCTCTCTCTCTCTCTCTCTCTCTTTCTCTCTTCGTCAGCAGCAGCTCCTTCCTCTGCCGCTTCAGTCTTAAACAGAGCTCACACACTCACACTCACTCTCTCACACACAGACACTCTCTCTCGCTGCTGTTACACTGAAGGATTTAACGACGTCGGACTTATTGTGGCTCTTGTGTGTGTGTTTCAGGCTGCATGTATGAGTGTATGAGTGTGAGAGAGCGTGTGTGTGTGTGTTCTGAGGGACATGGCAGCCCCGCAGCTGGAGAGAGGAGCTCGGCTGGATGAAGAGGAGCGAGAGAGAAGCTGAAGAGCAGAATGAGAGAAATCTGAAGACCACGCAAACTCACGCACACACGACCCCCGTGGAAAGATTTTTTTTATCGTTTCATTTTCTTTCATTTACTCTTTTTCGGTCCCACCCAAAGACGCCGCTCCAGTGAAGAGGAATATTAAGGATTTTTTTTTTTGCGTTTTTTTGGGACTTTTTTGCGCAATTCCTGCTCCAGCATTGAGCGCGAGGATGCGTTGTTGTGGATTAACGCTTGTGCTCTTACCAGGACTCTTGGTGATCGTGAGGGCTTTCAAAAGTGGTGAGTACGAGCATCATTTCTGTTTTCACTCTATTATTGAAGAACATCTCTGTATTATTAACGCTGAGGCACCTAGACCTTATTATAATCCACATACAGGGTTAGAACCAGCCCCCGCTCTCACACCATCATAAAACACGCATTTATTAGACTTATTATACAGGATAGCACGTGCTTTTAAATGCTATTTTTTCTCTAGTTGTCATGCTGATCAGCCCTCATTCACTATTACTAGACCTGATATGTGTGGTATATTAGACAGCAACAGACGCTGGATCTTTAGCTTATTTAATAATAATAATAATAATAATAATAATAATAATAATAATAATAATAATTATTATTATTATTATTATTATTACTATTATTATTATTATTATTATTATTATTAAATTATTTAGGCTTCGCTGTAGAAGGAGTTTTTAAAAAAGTAATTATTAGTTTTTAAATTACTTTCCACCCCTGTAGTGGTGAATTTATGTACTTTCCCTACTCTACATGGATTGGTGGATTTATGGGCCAACTTTAGGTAAAACTGTTGATGGCAAAAATGAAAGAAAAATAATAAACAGCTCTTGGCTGTCTTTCACTGTTTTAATATTGTGAAAAAAGTTAAAGTTAACTCTCCATGTAGAAAACTGGAGCCATGTATATAGGCAGGAATGGCCAACGGAAAAAAAAAACAGTGACGATAAAAGTTTGAAGTTTGAATAAGATTGTGAGCTTTTATTGACCCCTAGAAAGTCTGTAGTGAAGTCCGGAGAGGCGATGCAGGCTTTAAAGTTATCATCATCATCATCATCATTATTATTATTATTATTACTACTACTAGGCTACTACTACTACTACTACTACTACTAATAATAATAATATTACTAATAATGATATATATGAACTTTTTTTATATGCACAAGCTCAGTGAAGTTGTGTTGATCTTGCTGATTTGAGGAGTGAAAGGCGTTATCGTATATTACCGTTCTCCTCATAATGACATGCTCACTATTATATTGCCTAAAGACGCGCCAGGCTAAAGCTTTAGGCACGTGTACAGAAACTGAAAGCTTTTATTATAGTCATCAGACTGGCCAACTGCACAACAGGCACTTTAAAGTATTGGACATGTTTGGTTTTGCACTTCTCCTCTCATGAGCTCCCATGTGCTCCGCGTGTGTGTGTGTGTGTGTGTCGCGTGCCCTGTTGCAGATAAATGTGGCTGGAACATCAACATCACCAGCGCCAACTACCTGACCTCTCCAGGCTACCCAACCTCCTACTACCCCTCTCAGAAGTGCGTGTGGGTGATCACGGCGCCTGCAGCTCACCAGAGGATCCTCATCCACTTCAACCCTCACTTCGACCTGGAGGACCGCGAGTGCAAGTGAGTTGCCACGTGCACGAGCGCCACCTAGCGACCCTTTGTTCACCCTCACTCACACCGCTACCGTCCTTCAAGCTGTTTGGCTTCAAACACTTATGCCCACTTCTTGCCCCAGCCTTGATTCATGAATAAACCTGTCTTTTGGTTTCTTATTCTCCTTGTGTTGTGGAATTATCTATTTCAATTTAAATGACACAGCTCTTGCATTGAATTGGATGCAACTGAAATTCTATTTAAGGTGGAACGGATGATTTGATAAACAAGAGATCAACTTTAAGATTTGTAATGAGGGCTTGAAGGAGAACTGAGATTCTGTTTTTCCAAATTTGCACAGTATTCAGCATTTCAGATCCAGTTTATGAGAGAAATGGTTCATTGTTGAGACTAGACAAGTCCAGTTATTTTATCCAGTCCAACACAAGCAGGGAGCATGTTTTCTGGGGTTTCATGAGTAATGTTGATCATAAAGAAACATTATGTTTTCATTTTGGGATTGTTTGACCCATTTTGCATTGATAGATTAATATGGGCCAAAAGCTTATCTCAGTGTCTCAAGTGTCGAGCATGACCATGTCAAGCAATAACATTCTGTGATGTAGCTTTAAGGACGTCTGGTTCCTATCACTAATGCTGTGAACAAAGCGCTTTGTCAAATCAGTGTGTATGTTTTTGTATTTAGAAAGAGAACATTTGAAAAAGTTAGTAGAAATTGTCTTTAAATAAGTGCTTTTAGTTCTAAGAGTTTTCGTAAGCCCTGCTATTAGGTAACCCATGGGAGTACTTACTGCGTGAAAGGAGGGTTTTTGGACAGTTAAGCCATGTAGACACATCCTATTGAAAGATGATTTAGGGAATGACATCATGATTCAAGAGCTGATCTGTTGTGTAAATGGTCGGATAGATTATCTAAACACTATGTGTAATGCGAGTTGGTGCATCTCTCTCTCTCTCTCTCTCTCTCTCTCTCTCTCTCTCTCTCATACCGTTTTGCCCCATCCGCTTCCTTTGTTTGTGCCGAAGGGTCTGGAGAATGTTGTCGGAGGACTGTCGCCGTGTGCTTGTCTCTGTGTTACACTATCCTCTCCACCCAGATAGTCTTCTGCCCCGAGCCCTTTTGTGCTCACAGAAAGTCTCATGGTAGCGGCTCCGTTTATCAGGATCTTTACCTTTTTACAGCCCTGTAAACCTACAGAGATTTACAGCTTCAGATGACCCAGTGCTGTCTGCACAAAAGGGGTCCGTTTCTGTTGCATGCTCAGGTTTCCCTACCCAGAGACTAATCCCCCCCGCCCGACCCCAGACACAGAGTCTTCAAATAGGGGCTACTCATACAGACTGTGGATGGACTCATGGTGAGGACACAGTGCTCGTCCCTCTAATGAAATTATCTCGGACTGACTTTCCTCTGTTTAAATATGCTGAGTAAAAGAATTAGTGCTGGAGGCAGTAAGCAGAAAAATACATTCCCTCACTCAGTTTGGGAAATAAGGCGTCTTTTTGCAGTTTAACACAATGCCTACAGCCATTCTAGGCAATTTGCAGAAAACCATTGCAAGCATTTGCACATTTTCCTGTTTTACCAAATTTGATACGTTTCTACATTCTAGCCCGAAATCTGTGTGTCGTTTTGTTTATTGCGCTTTCATTTGTTTGTGAGCATTGTAGATATTGCTTTTCATGCCCTGCTGCCAAATGCCCTTATTATGCTTGGAGGGAGTCCAGAGTGCAATTTACCTGTTTTGAACAGTTAAGGTTTGTAGACCACAGTATTAAGGGATATTCTAACAGCTAACCCAAAAAGACATCTGTGAAATCTAATCAGCATACCACAGCCCCCAAAACGTTTTCCCATTGCCCCGACCCGTGGTTTTCATGAAGAAGAAGCAAATCTGAAGCTTCTCTGTAGGTTTATTCCAGGACACCTTAGACTGTCCTCAAACAATCTGTGGTTTCAGTTTTGCTTTCAAGGCAAGAGTGAAATGTAAAAGGGTTTAGGGTTCCTCTGCCCTCCTTAAGCCATCATTTTTAGTTGCTGTGGAGAACTGACATGGGCTTTGAATGTGCTTCTTTTCTTCCCCTTGTTGTGATTGGTGTAAACTTAGGAGAGACACAGATGGAGATTTATGTCTCCTGTTAATTTGATTTGGAGTGGAGATGGGCATCTGTTTGGCAGGTCTGGTGTCTGCAGATTAGGTAGTTTTTTCTCTACTGTTGCTTCTCAGCCGAACTCGCATTAAGGGCCCGTGCATGATGGAAACTGTTGATGTCCGAAATGGCCTCCTTATCAGATGGAAGCTACAGAGGCCGCTTCACTGAGCTGCTGGCGATCTAATTAGCGGCAAATGGAACACACATGTTCTCCGTGTTCCTGACGTGTCCGTTATCAGCAAAGCAAACAAGAAGCACTCCATGTTCGATAGTGGAAGAAAAAAAAAAACCACTTTGACTGTAACGTGTGCATGGGGGCGTGTTTGGTAAGAAACTTGAGACAAAGAGAGAGAAAGTGGAGCATGAACTCTATGACTAGATAAGGCCCTAAGTGGTTTTCAAGGATGGATCTTTTGGACCATTGTTTTCTAAGAGCTTGCGGGTTGCGCACCCATGAAGTCGGGAGAGAAAGCTGACCCTGTCAAGACAAATATTTGAACTAGAGTCCTTTCACTGCCTCCCACACTTCTACCAGAGCTAGCAGGATTCTTCTGTGCTGCTTCTAGGAGCTCGACATGTGTTCTACTCTCCCTCATCTGAGAGTTGTCAAGCCCTATCTACTGCAAAAGTCTATAAAAATGCACGCACACAAATATGCTAGTGAGTGTGTCTATAGGTTGCTAAAACTGCTAAAACTTTGTTTCCCCAGAAGGCCTCAGTTTGAATGCAAACAGCAAAACAGTGCTTGCTTGAGCGTTCAGAGGGTTTGGGAAACAGCTTTGCTGCTTCTGTCAGAGCTAGGCGTTCAGCGTTGGAAATACCTCCTGGCACACGCAGCGCGTCTCTTAAAGCTGGCTGAGTTTCTCTAAGGCTCGGGCGCTTGGCACGCTGTGTGGTTGTAATTTCTTTTTTGCGAATACTGTGTCAAAAGCAGCATTCTGCAAGATAGGAGATCCCCCCCTGACAGCATCATAAATCATTGATATGTTCAAATTTGCTGACCAGACCTGATCTCAACAACATTCTTTTCAGACAGTTAGATTCCTGTTTCTAAAGGGAAACTCCAGCATTCATTAGCCTAATCCCTGTCTGCTGCAATTGTTGCATACCATTACCATTACTATGCACAATAATTCTGAAGTGTTTAGCAAAAGGAACAGAAAACCCATTAGAAATCTATAACAGAAGCCAATGGGCAGATGCTTCAGCCAGCTATGAGTCAGCTGGACTTTGTTGCCTGTAGTCATCAACTGTGTGCTACAAATGCAGCAAACAGAAATTAGGTTGAAAAGCCCTGGAGAATTCCCTTGAGGAACTGAGACAAGCAGCAGGGCAAAAGTTCTGGGTTCAAATGTTTATCTGAGAACACAGGGTTTTTTGACAAGCAGTAGAGCTTCCAGTCATGAGTGTGCATATGTATGCAAGAGAAAGAGTAGTTATTGGGGCAGTGATATTCTGGGAATGTATGGCTAAGAAAAGCCCATTGTAGGCCTGGGAGAAGTCATTAAACGCCGCCAGGCCTCTCAGTGTTTCAAAAGCGCAAGAGCCCCCTGCAGCTCAGCAGAAACCCAAGGCCTCAGAGTGCAGCCTCTCCCTCTCCCCTCTGTCCCACAGACTCGGCCTCCTCGCTGTCCCGCTGGCTCGGCCCGCAGAGCAGCACACACCCCGCTGGGAAAGCAAACACACTCCTCTGGGCTAATGCACAATACACATCCTGTAGCTGGGCTGGAGCGCTGTAGTGGAGGAGTGCAGTCTAGAGGTGCAGCTGGTTAGCGGAGGAGCTGCTCTCACCACAGCACAGCTTTGATTTACGCAGGCCTGGTTAATGTAGAGAGAACAGACTGAATGGGATTTAGGCCACAGGTTGTTATTTCATTCAGCTGTAGGGTAAAGACATCCTGCTGTGGATTTGAATCAGCTGTATAGAGAGTATTTTGCATGCGCGCGTGCGCGTGTGTGTGTGTGTGTGTGCACGCATATGCAGCTTTGTCTTTGTGTGTGTTTTTGTACATTTACAGGATTAAAGCAAAAAGTTTCCAAACTTATTAACAGCTGACAAAGTGTGGCAAAACTTTTTTTTGGTTTGTCATCTAATTAGTAGTATGTATATGTATTAATTTATTTAGTACTTTTTTATTTATTATAGTATTATATACATATAAATACTTTCTACATGTAGCTATTTTTAAGTTAAGCATAGGTACTCATATTACCAATCTCAAGCATAGGTACCCATATTACCAATCTCAATGTGTAGGTACTTATAATTTATAAGTACCTTCACATTGAGATTGGTAATATGAGTATTTACATATACAATATACAATAGGCGTATTTGTGACTATTTGCTTGATTATGTGTGTGCGTGCGTGTGTGTGTGTGTGTTTATGAACAGTGTTGAGGATTTCCTCTTTAAACTCATGTAGGGTCTTTACACACTGTTTGTGTGAGGGCAGGGGGCCTAGTGGGGTGGGTCTCATCTCCCCCACTGAGCGGCACCATGGCTGGACTAAGGAGTGCCATAAAACTCTCTGATCCCGCTGGACACCCTCACAGCTGGGGCTGCACAATATAAACAAAACACCTCAGGGTACATTGCTACATATTACAATTATATGTTGTTATATAGTCATATGACTTGAAAGATTTAAGCATATGGTTAAAGATTTTCTGTGTTAATTATGTAATATTTACCCATGTAAATACTTTGGTTCCACCAAATACAGAAATAAACATATATGGATCATCTTAACCTGGTCAAAAGTAGTTTCTTTGTGGAAATGTTTCCATTTGTCTGGGTTCCAATACTGTAAAAGGTTCTGTATGGGTTCATTAACTTTATAAATTTTAGAAATTATCATTTAAAACCTTGAGAGGATTCATTTGCTTGTTGTAGCCTTTGTTCAGATCAGTGTTGCAAATGCCAATGACGTCATAGCGATTAAGAAATGATATATCATGCAGCTCTCACTTTCTTCCCTCTCTTATGACTGTCCGCAACCCCAGCAAAAGCAGAGGAAACTGGACAGCGCGCTCGTTCATCAGTCGTTGTCATGGAGGGTGGAACTAAAGAAGGGAGGAATGCAGGGCACTTCTTTTATCTGCCGCTGACGGGGCTTTTTAAAAACAGGGACTGCTCTGACCTCAGGCCCTGCTGAGGAGGACTGGGCTGACACAGATTGTTCCTAATACTTATGGGCCCCTGTTAACGAACATAAGCTCCACGTCTGCTTGTGCAAAAGTGTCAGTGAAGCCTCTGACAGGACAAGAGATCAAACGCAGCACTCTAACTGGCCAGGCTGTACCTGCACGGCTGGCAGGACCAGGGCCGCAGTCTGTGTCCTGTTTAACAGGTCTAAAACAGGTGCAGAGGCTGAATGCGGCCTCCAGAAGAACCGGCAGAGTTGTTTGTTTCGATAAGTGGCAGAGCGCCGCGTGAAGCTGAAGTGTTGGGGAGCTTAAATTCGATTGTGCGGGACGAAAGCAGCCCATTACGTTGTGGACGTTTGGCAGGGCTCTGGGCAATTTGGAGTGTTTGGAAGCTGTTTATTTCTCTCCATTGGTCCCAAATCAGATTTATGCTGTGTGTCTCCGTGAATTCTGGCCGCAGTGTTTCACAACACATATGCACACATGCGCACTCGCACACGCACACGCGCACACACACACACACACAGACAGCTGAGCTGGGGAAGTCCCCAAACTAGACCTGCACACAGTGTCGTTTTGTGGGGAAGTCATGTGTTCTGTTGAAGTGAAAAGGACAAGTACAATCCCCCCCAACCCCACACCCCCCCTCTCTCACCATCCTAAGGCGGTGTTTCAGACCATTCAACTGTGTTAATTTTGGAATGTTAGAATCAATTACAGTAATATTCGTACGAATACAAATATGAATACATTTCAAAAATGAAGTGTGGTGTGTTTTAGAAATCATTTGGAATGGAGGGCTGCTGAATGGCGCCACTGTTTAAGCGTTGGTTCTGTGATCAGGAGATCCTGAGTTTGACCCCAGTGACGCCACTGATGAAAGTCCAAGGCAGCATAATGGGCCTGCTTCCTTTGGCAGAGTAAGTTAGATGACCATTTGCGCCCCCCTCACACTGCGTGATGCTAGCCAACATATCCGCATTGGCAGTTAGCATTACCATGTTGAGCTGACTAATGACTGTATATTAGTGCACGGGTTCCCTGTTCTGGGGAGTAGAAGGGAGGATCCTCATCTAGCATGCCTGATTCAACTCATCAACTTTTAAACAAGCTACTTAGAACAATAAAAATGTTCAGAGCATTGTATCCCTAGGGCTGAATTTGGGGACTACTCTGTTAGTGTCAGTTTAAAATGATGAAATGGAGCTTCGTGTGTCTTGGAGAAAGCCCAGGGCTTTGTGAGCACCTTATGATGGGGAGTGGATATTTCATTATTGGCCCTGACTTAATTAAGAAGAAAAACTGGGTAAACATACAAAACTAACTAACAAGAATTGTTCTAAAATATTATGTATTAGACTGAATCATTGTGCGGTCAGATTTACACCCCCAGTCTGTCTCTCTCATCCCATTTTCACCCCTCTCACCTTCAAGTGTGACCCTAAAGTCTAAAGTCATCTGGCTAATGAGAGGGATTAAAGGGTTGTGTGTGTGTGTGTGTGTGTGTGTGTGTGTGTGTGTGTGTGTGTGTGTGTGTGTGTGTGTGTGTGTGTGTG
>JBBPCY010000007.1:6896459-6917930 GCA_037974405.1 Brachyalestes nurse
TCTTCATTAAGGTGATCAGACTAGTGGATGTGGTTTAGGACTCAGTATGACTTACTGTGAGCTGTAAAAATGAACTGGACTTCTTCATTAAGGTGGATCAGAGTAGTGGATGTGGTTTAGTACAGCGGCCCCTAACCTTTTTTGCGCCACGGACCAGTTTCATGTAAAACAGAATTTTCACAGACCGGTACAGATACAATTAAAAACTAAGTGTGTTTGTTTTTTTTACTCGTGGGGACCTCTGGTTTAGGATGCAGCACGACTGTAAAAATGATCTGTAAAAATGAACTGAACTTGTAGCCAAACACTGTAGCCAAACACTGCACACCTTTTTACACAACAGGGTCTGTTTTCACAAGTGCACTGATTAGGACTCCTCAGTACATCTGTTAACCCTTATTGCAATACTGATGTGAGCCTTTAACCAATCAGTGTTTCTGACAGGGTCACCAATCACAGCTCCATAAGTGACCATCATAAGTATTGAGTAATCCAGTCCTTCATCTGACTGCCGCAGATGAGTTTAGTTCATTTTTAAAGTTTACAGTAAGTCAAACAGAGTCCTAAACCACATCCACAAGTCCGCTGCACTCTAACGAAGGTTATATCTGGGTTAAGTGGGACATAGCTTAAATGAGATTGTGGACATTTGAGAGTAGACTTTCCCAGTTATTGTAGTTCATGCAATTATGTTAAATCCAAATAAGGGCAGTAACTTATTCATATATTAATCATCACCATAACTTATTATATTATGTATAATCCCACATATTCATTATTATAAACTGTAGAATCGTCCCCTCGTCCCGCCTGCTGGAGAGCGGAGATTAATGAGCCGTGTGTGTCTATGCTGCTCTGCTGCCCCCTGCTGGTCTGTGTGTGCGTGGCAGCCGAGTGGTGGTCCGTCCAGCTGAGACTGAGATTGGTGTTTCTGCCCTTTCTGTAATGAGCTACCCACCGCGCCTGTTAGAGCTCCCATTAATGAGATTAATGAACTCACACATGAATGAGGAGGACAGGAAGGTCTCCAGAGAGCTTTGGGAAGCACTTGATAAATACATGAGGAACGCAGACCTTTTTTTGTGCTGTACTGACCTATCCACACTCTGCTACCTCTTTCATAATCACTGTTCACTAGTGTTTACTGAAGACTCATGTTTGGGTCTTTATTCCTAAACCCTACATGATATGGACAAAAATACTGGGACGTCTGACCATTATAGATAGATGGACGGACAGACAGACCAATGGATAGAAGGATCGATAGATACACTAAGTGGACAAAAGTTTTGGGACCATCACACCAGCAGGGACTTTACATTCAAATCCATAAACTTTAATATGGACTTGGTCCCCCTTTGCAGCTAAAACAGAGTGTGTCCCTACACTTTTGTCCATTAAATTACATGTTATGTAAACTCCACCCGACCCCCCCCCACACACACACACACACTTACTATGTTCCTCTGATATCTACTGGGGAGGAAGACTATTCAGTCACAGCCCCCAAACTCTGGAATCCCGTCCTCAGAGTCTCTGTGATTCCTCCGGTCTGTTTCATAATTTCATCATCTTTTCTGCCAGGACTCCTCCTCTCTCTCCTCTCCTCCCTGTTCTGTGACTGAGCTGCTTCTGTTTGTCTTTGCTTTATGTTCTGTGTCTATTAAGAGTTGGTTTATTGTTGTTTTCTTGTTTTTCATGTTTAATCTTTTCTAAAGTGACCATGGGTTAATAAATACAAATACAAACAAATACAAATTATTATTGGTGGTAGTATTTTGTTATCGTACGTTTAGTTATCATCATCATCATCATTGTGTTTATTGTTATAATAATAATAATAATAATAATAGTAATAATAATAATAAAAAAAATAAATAATAATAATAGTGTTAAATTATATTGATAATTATATTCATTATGTCAATAAAGCAGTAAGCCTGTACATGAACTAACTAATATTTTACTGAATCCAAAACCGACCAGTTGTTATAAAATTAGTGGTTGCTATGGTTTTTAAAAATGTCAGATCAGCAGGAATTCCGAGGAGGTCCCACATCCTGAGTGACGATTCTCTCTGACCAATCAGGAGTCTGGAGATTTGGTACCTACTCAGCTCACCTGGAACCTCTCTCTCTCTGTCTCTCCCTCTCTGTCTCTCCCTCTCTCTCTCTCTCTCTCTCTCTCTCTCTCTCTCTCTCTCTCTCTCTCTCTCTCTCCCTCTCTCTCTTTCTCTCTTTCTCTCGCTCTCTCTCTCTCTCTCTCTCTCTCTCTCTCTCTCTCTCTCTCTCTCTCTCTCTCTGTCTCAGTCTCATACTTTCTCTCTCTTGCTCTCTCTTTTACCACTTCACTGCTCAGCATGAGCGGATCCATGAGCTGGAGAAGAGGAAGGAGTGACGAGTGTGTGTGTGTGGGAGGGGGCAAAGGGTGTGTGTGTGTGTGTGTGTGTGTGTGTGTGTGTGTGTGTGTGGATGAAGAAGAGTGGAAAGTGTTAGGCTCAGAGATTATTTGAGGAAAGGGCGGAGGGGAAAAAAGAGCAATAATTTAAAGGGAAAAAAGCTACTACAGGAGGGAAGAGTGATTGAGAAGGCAGATTAGTATGAAGGGAAAGGAGAGAAATTGAACAGGGAGTGGAAAAGGAGTAAAAACATAGGGGAGTTAAAATTTGATGAATGGGAGGATGGAGATAAATGAAAGGTTTGAACAGTCGTTGATGAAAATTCGATACAAATCTGCTTTCCTGCAGAAAGTCACAAATCTTTTCCTGAAATTTCCACTAAGCTAACTAAAGGAATGAAAGCGTTCCAGTGTGGCCGTTTTCTGTCTCGGGCTTAAAACCAGCCTAGCTGAGAGATTTCTGCTGTTCTTTTGATTTCCAATCCCTCTCAGTCTACTCAGAAAGAGCTTTACGGAATGACATGATGAAAGGACAACAAGCTAATCTCTCCGTTTCAGTGTGGATCTATAGGGCCAGGATTAGCTCTTCACGAGACTCTCTTGCTCTTTCCTGCTTTGCAGATGAAGAAGGCTGTTGACGTTGAAACTGTAATTTAATTCCATGCTCTGTTCCAGAAACTGGCTGCACTGGAGCCTGAAAGCTCATCTGGATATGAAACGAATCCTTATTAGCAACAGGTTTTTCTTCTCCAGGCAACTTCCAACATACAGCCTCAAATATGGAGCTCTTCCAAATATGGAGGTTTTTTGTGGTTTTTGTGGAGAAAATGAATGAACTGTAATTACCGCTCGCGGGCAGCAGCCAGGGCATTGGGTGCCTGCTAGATTGGCTAAAAAGGTCCAGAACGCCCTGGTGCTTATGGTCCTCCACCCCTCAAAGGGGCTCTATGGGTATGACTTTAATTGATGCACCTCTTTTGGAGCACTAATGTGTCATGTCAGTGTGTGCTGGCCTTGTTTAGTTTGCTGTCAGGTTCGCAAATGGCCCCGTTCCTTTTGATTGATGAGGTCCCAGTCTAGGCTGGGGTAAAGCTCCCGAGCTCAGGGTCTCCGTCTAGCTGACATTTGACAAGACTGGGCTCTACTTAGGCCTCACACTGGGATGGAGAGTGGTTTCTTCTTGTAGACAAATTCAACTAGTGAGTTTGTTTGTGGTGGGTCTAGAATACTTCTCTCTCTCTCTCCCCCTCTCTTTCTGTCTCCCTCTCATTTTCACCCACTCTTTGCTGGTCTGGGTTGTCCATCTTTGTTTTCTCCTCCCCTGTTTGGCTGCTAAGTCTGACGGCTGCATGCAGACAGTGATGGATGGTCTTGGGGCTTTCTCTCAGATAGAGTCCACGGATCTCTGCTCCAGCCCTTTTCAGGCCCTTCATCTGCTCTTCTCTTGATCTATTCTTTCAGCAGCACTCTGCATGTTTTCTTTTTCAATAATTGTATTTATGTGTGAGCGGCGTCTTTTTTCTCACGGTATAATTTTACTGTTTAACAATTACTGTCACCAAAGCTGTAAATTTAGTTGCATTAAAGTCAGCCCATGGTGGGACGCTAGTTTTTCCTATAGCGTCACACTGGCATCATGTCAAGCCTGCAGGCCTCCTGCCCCTTCTCTTTTCTTTTCTTTTCTTCTCTTCTCCTTATTTCTGTCTTTTTTCTCCTCTTTTCTCTGTATTCCTTCCTTTTCCACTTTTTCCTCTTCTCTTCTCTCTTCTTTTCTTTTCCTCTCTCCTGTTCTCCTCTCTTCTCTTCTATTTTCTTCTCCTCTCCTCTCTTCTCTTCTCCTCTCTTTTCTTCTCTTCTCCTCTCCTCTCTTCTCTTCTCTTCTCTTGTTTTCTCTTCTCTTCTTTTCTCTTCTCCTCTCTTCTCTTCTTCTCCCTTCTCTTTTCTTCTCCTCTCCTCTCTTCTCTTCTTCTCCCTTCTCTTTTCTTCTCCTCTCCTCTCTTCTCTTCTGTTCTCTCTTTTCTTCTCTCTTCTTTTCTCTTCTCCTCTCTTCTCTTCTCCTCTCCTCTCTTCCCCCCTCTCCTATTTTCTGCTCTTCTCTCTGGTAGGTCTTCTAGTCCTGCTGAGAAGACTAGGCTCATTATCAGTCAAGATGGTTCCAAGTTGGCAGAGCCTGTGTGGGTTTGAGAACAGGGAGGTCAGTTTGCCCTCCAAACTTTGGCACTGACTTTGGCACCAGCACTTTGATCAAACTGTGGCACACTGAGATATAGCACACGCACACACACATACATCTATACACACACACAAACACACATTGGGCAGGCCACACCAGTTGCAGCGGAAGAGAGGCAGCACTTGGCACCTGGTTCACTCAGCATGGGCGCTCTTCACTGCAATTTCAAAATCTGGACGCATTCCCCATTAGAGAGAAAGAGAAGAACAGAGAGCCAGAGATAGAGGGAGGGAAGGAAAGAGGGGAGAGAGTGTAGCCGTAATGAAGTGGCGTACAAAGGAACAAGGCCATCCATCACATTGCTGGGCACCGAAACAAATGTGGGAGAGTTTGGAGTTCCCCTTTGTTCTCCTTCCTCTTTCTCTTTATCAGAAATAACCAAACATCTAAAGGTTATGTGCATATGTTTACATGTGTATTGTGTGGACATACATGCCTGTGTGCATGTCCCTCAGTTAGTAGATCCAGTATTAGTCTTGTCCCTTGCGTATGAGTTATGGTGCTGACCTGGTCAGAGAGAGTGGGGCCTTCCCTGTCCGCCCCTTAGAGAAAGAATGATCCCACAGGGGTGTGGATGGAGGGATGAGGGAGGGGCTGAGACCTAAGAAGAGACGTGCAAGTACGTTAATTGAATTAGTCCGGATATGGTTGTAATAATAGTAATATTTCAACACTGTCAGAACAAAACCTTGCATCTAAAAAAAACTTTTCAGGAGATGGAAAAAAGCTTTCACTGTAACTTTCACTGTAAGTCACTCAGAAGTAATTTAAGAGAATTTTTATTACCCGTTTCATCATGAAATTTTGATACAGTGTAAAGGGAAGGTGGCATTTTCAAATATTGTAAAAAAAAGCAGAGATACAAGGTTTCATTCCAACAGCAACAATGTAATTATGCCATTTTCTTAATTCATATGGTGCTTTTCTTGAGCTCAAAGTTGTTTTACAGAAGCAGCAGCAACAAAAACAATAAAAATAACAAACAGCAGCATGAAAAGTCTGTATTAACTAGAAGAAGAATGAAGTTCTGAGAAAGAGGAACTTTATAAGCTTTGTTGGAACAGACAGAAGAAATGATTAAAATTAATTGTGGGAGTTCCATGGTTTAGGGATGATGATGCTAATGAATCGGAAAGTAGCCAGTTCCAGCCACCCCCGGCCTTCCTTGAACATCCATTCAAAGGGTGTAGAGGGAGAGGGGAGAGGATGGAAGGAGGAAGGAAAAGAGTTAGTTGAAGTAATGAGTAGATGAACTAATGAGAATAATTGTCCAATAAGTGGAAAAGAGAGGAGGTGACTGCTATAACCCACCCAGCGTCCAAACCCTAAGGGCTTTTCCCGCTCTCATTCATTAACCAGTAACCTCCTATTCTTTCTGTCGCTCTCGCGCCCTCTCTCTCCCTCTCTCCACCCTGGCTCTTACCTCTGGTTGACCCCACCCCCCCGGCCTGTATTCAGTCCATTACTCGTAGATGAGTGTGCGTGGCTCTACAGTAAATAAATGGGCCTGATGGTTTTGTAATTGACTGCTTGTCTCTCTTGCATGGCCCACGGCACGATCACATACATGAGTATCCATAGTTTAGGCCTAAATTTAGTTCTGTTTGGGGTTCACTGGGGCATGGGCTTTCCCCGAACTCCTCTTCTGCTAAATTGGATGCATACAGCATGGTTTTTGTTTTGTTTTTCAGTTTAATGTTGCTATTACTGTAGATAAGTACATCTAAACATCGTTTAGTCTTCTTGGGTTATGAGGGTATGAGGGTAGTTGAATGTGTCATAAGTGTAGACTACAGGTCAGAGGTTTGGAAGTATGTTGTGCTGCATTAGTGTTGTAATCCATTCTTTTGGCCTGCAGTGTCTTTGTGTGTGGGCCATGGGGGCCATAATATGCACCCACTGTGGTGTTGGAGGGTGAGAACACTCGCTAAACTGACCCTGATTATCTCAGTGCTTCACTTTTGTATGTGTGTCTGCTGGCGTGTCATGGAATCTAACTCTGCCCTCATTAGAGCGTACACATAGGCTGGAGGAGAACCTTGCGTGTGTTCTCTTTTCTCCCTGCCAACCAGCATTAGCGCCAGGGCCTGAAACATCACGCTCAGCCCGAAACAGGGCCTGGCAGGGCACGACTGTGTGTTTAATGGAAGATGGTGTGTGTCTACCCCTACCACTGTAACCCCCACCCCCTTATTCCCACTGTGTTTTATCCTTGACTTATCATCGCTGTAATAACAGCATTGGGCTTGGCCTGTCCTGGAAGAAGCACTGAGAATGGTAATAATACCCCCCTAACAGATGTCAAGGTGAACCAAATGGAGACCATTCCTTCAGTAATGGTCTTAGAAATGGGCTCTCATAGAAAAGAAAAAGTATATGAAGAACTTCTCTCTTTTCTCCTTCAGTCCTTTTGGACTTTAGTTGTGGTGCTTAGCCAGAGTGTAGCAATGCAAGGGAATTGCAGTGTTTATTGTGGTTTGACACCACACATCTTCTTAACTAGTTTTTGTATGGTTCTAGGCATACATCTTTTATGGTGTACATCTTTCAGACATTAAAAGATTATTGGATGGATGGATAATCACTTTTTGCTGCTCCTCTGGTAGCCAGCCCACCAAAAGAATGAAAATTGCATATTTATAGTTAATATCATAAAATAAAATATTTTTCACTGGGCAACAACTAGAACACTTTTGGGTTGCTGTGTGTGAAATGTTGTGACTGTGTTGAGCTGCTAGGGAGCAATGAGGGATGTAAAAGTAGGGAAAACAAGCAGTGAGATTTCCTCCTCTCTACAAAGAGGGCCATACTGAAAAAACAGCAAACAGTACAGATGTTGCTTTCCAACCCTAGAAAATCATACAATACAAATAAAAAAAAAACATTAAACATAATAAAAACACTTTTATCAATGTTGACTTCCTCTCTCAGTGAGACTAAAATCCAGTTAGCTTTCAATTTAGTAAATTATACACATTTCCATCCCACAAATATATTCAGTTCAGCTCTAGCACATCCAGTACTTTCATGCAAGAGAAGTGCTGTACGATTTTAAAGCAAATTCATGAGCATTTTTCAGACCATGTGATTCAGCAACATCTGCAGCAGTTCAGCTTACTGCAAAGCACCACCCTCAGGGGAATCTCCTGTGATTTCTCAGAGCGCCCTTTTGCTGAGGTGTGCTGTTAGAAATAGAAATGCACAATTTTAATGCACCAGGGTCACCATTAAGTGAAATTTCAGTCATTTATGTTATGCAAAGCTAGTCCTTAAACATTAAATGCAAAATTACTGTAAGAGGTAGTCCTGCAGCTACGCTGAGACGAGCTCACTTAGGTGAAGGCTGAAGCTAATTTGGTCTGGCCGTCATATCCTGCCTGTATGTGAAAGATTGATCTTCATCCTGTTCTGGTGGACGTGCTGTTAAGGAGGCAGATGATGGGACTTCCTTGAGCTCTTGCAGCTGTGTGTGCGTATGTGTGTGTGTGTGCACCGAGCTCACAAAAACTAGAGCTTTAGTAAAGACAACTACTGCAGCAAAGAATGTTTCACTCGAACTATAAATGCATATTAGCCATTCTACCCCTGGGCAGCGCTTCTAATTAATCTCTCATGCTCTTTTAAGAATAGGAGTGGGTTGTCTGATGGCAAATGAAGACGTTTTATGGTGTAATATTCCATCTGTGGTTCTTAGAATGCATTGCTACAAAGTGCTTTGTGCTGGAACTGGAAAAGAGAAGGCAGAGGATGCTATGCATGAACACTGTAGAAGAACATCAAACACCACAGCTTTAAATATGTTAGTGGGCATTTAATAAAGCATATGCCCTGTGGCATTAAGAGAAAAAGACAACTGGATGTGAAATTAAGTCTGAGTTTGTCATACACAGATCACAATCCTTATATACCACTAACTAAGGCCTTCCATAGCCGGGACATAAACACATCATCATCACATCAGCTCCCTGCTTTTTAAAAGCAGCTTAAAAAGTGGAGCCCTTGCTGCACTGTGCCAGACACCCCCCTCATGCAGGGGCTTGCAAACAGAGAGTGTTTTGTGGCTTGTTTTGGAACTTTCTCTCACATGAGATGAAGATTGAAGGCCCTCCAGCAAATTTCTCTCTCTCTCTCTCTCTCTCTCTCCCCCCTTCTCACTGTTATATTTTCTAATAATAGTTTGCAGTGTCTGTGTACTAGTTGGGAGCAATAATTAACCCATAATACTTTAAATTCATTAATGTAATTGTTAGAAATCTGTGAAATCTCTGAGCAGTGTAATTAGGTATACTAATGAAAGCGGGCATACAGAATCCATCAATGTTAATCATAATTGCCGTTTATGAAGGCATGGGGTGCAGTCTGCTGGGCTGCACTTGAGAAAAATCGACTCGGCTCTAAAAATATGTATCAAAGTGTGAAAGCCGTGGGGCCTCCATGCGCCTCTGTGCAACTGTTCCTTTTGGCCTGCTTTTATATTATACAGTCTTAAGGCCTTGACACTCTCTGAACCAAAGGTTTTCCACCCTTTTCTTGTCTTACACAACAAGCCCTGCAACTAACCCACACCCACAGTTTCTTTTCTTCCCACCCACTTCTAAAAATTTCTGTTCTAATCAGTTTAGCATTGGAAGCTCAACTACTGGGTGGTACCTTGGTCTTGGTGTAATACATCAAATAACCCCTAATGCTAAGGACAGTGGCAGGAAATATACAGTCTGCATTGGTAAATCATATGGTTGTCACACAACAATCCTTAATTTTTTGTTTTAGTGGTAGTGATGGATAACGAAACCTCAGGATTTATCTTTGCTGGGCTATTCATATTACATTAAATCTAAATGAGGCTAAGTAAAAAAAAATCTTAGTACTGAGTAGCAGTACTCTGGATTTCATAGGTTTATTAACTTTATTTATGCAAATGTAATTATTATTAGCTATTATAGATATTATCTTTTATTTGAACAGTCTGAAATTGAAAGTGAACAGGAGTCAGTGGAGTCCCAAAGTTTTAAGCCGACACCTTCAAACCCCTGCTTCCAACTTTTTCAGTGACGGGTCGAGCCATTTGTTTCTGTGCCTTATGTCTGAGATGGCTGAAGTTAATAACTCTGGAGTTTTTCCATCATTCTCTTAGCCGCAGTGAGGTTGGGCCCTTGTCACCTCTCTCCCTGTCCGTCATAGCGCTGCCACCACAGAGTGACGAACGGCGGAGAGGTCATTACCGAGCTAAGCGCAGCTCGCGGACGTGAAAGCCCATTACAGCCAGCTGGGTTAATGAATGTCACATGCAGTAGCTGGACAGTGAAGAACTATAGCAGCATGTCCCCTCCAGGTCCAGACTGTTAAAACAGCAAAGGAAAAAAACGAAAAATGTCCAGATACACTGGCTTTCCACAGTTAACTGCATTGGACTTGGGTCGGCTAAATGACAGTTTGCTTGTCGTTTTATTCTAACCCTTGACATTTGTTGGATGCCCTGTAGCAGCTGAGCTGGTGGGGCTTTTTTTCTTGTAATGTTCAGTAAGGCCAGGTCATGCAGTCCCAGGTTGCCTGTCGAATTTGGATTAATTCTGAAACACGCCAAAATTATTACATACGCTTCGGGCGTGAGGATTAGCGTTAGCAGCTCCCATTTGACAGCGGAGCACAAGAGAACTGTCCTTTTTCTTAGGCAGCTCCACCTCAGCATGTACAAAGGAATGACTGCTGCAATAAGGTCACATTAAACCTGACCCCCCCATCCACAGAGGCAGGTTAAGTGATCTGTCTGGTTGCGTAAGACTAGGCTATAGTCTATAGTCTTGGCTGAAGTCACGTTTAATTCTTCGGCATGTATCTCTGGCTTTGAATGGCAGTGCATTTGAGCAGAGTCAGGCTCTATCCTGCCCCGGGTCTGTGTTTTATTGTTAGTCTGTGGTTTATTGTCTCTTCCCAAGGCGCATGTGAAGTGAAGCTAATGTTCTTATTTGACACTTCTGGATTGCCTCCTCTCCGCTCTCCCCTCAGACCAGCCGGCCAGCTAATACATTGCAGGGTGCCGGAGTGAAGGTCATGGAGAATTAGATTCATCCCTTTTGTTTTAATTTCCCCTCTGGATTGGCAGTCCATTTTCACCATTATCATGGTTGGAGGAAATGTGTGTTGTGGGGTGTGTGTGTGTGTGTGTGTGTGTGTGTGTCTGTCTGTCTGTCTGTATGTGTGTGCACTCACTGGTTTGAGCAGAAGAGGGTCTGATGGGAGTGATGGTGGTCTGTATATGCTGACAACACTCAGACAAATGTCTGTCAGGATAAGGCCAAAGATAGAAAAAGTGAGAGAGAGAAAAACACATTAAAAACGCTGTGTCTGTTGTGTCCTCTAGGGAGGAAGCTGTAGCAGGTGGAGACAGGGTGTTGGGGGTGAGTAGAAAGAGTGAGAGAGAGAGAGAGAGAGGTTTGAGGCCAGGGGCAGGTGGATTGGAGTGCTGTCTGAGCTGAGGAATCGGGCAGCTCTGTTTTGATGAGATTGCTTGGCTCTCCTGCTTGTGGCTCCAGGGAGCGATTCCCTTTTATAAAAATGGGCCTTGTTGCTTGTTCTGGCTCTGTAAATGGTCCACACTCATCATGCCAAGCTCCTGTACAAAACTAAACCCCTGCAGGTGTCTACAGAACCAGATTAGCCAGTTCCCTTTCAGATGACTTGGTTTGGCAGGAAAAAGTCACTTGTAGGCAGTAAACTAGGCACCGTAATACAATCTGATAATGGCCTCCATATGATCAGTGGGGTAGTGCTTGGAACTTTGTGTGCTTGCAGATCAGCTGCAGTTGAAAGTGAACAGGATTTACCAACTCTCTTCTATATATATATATATATACACATTGACTTTAATTCCATTCCATTCAAATACATATACTTTAATATGGGGTATGTCCCCCCATTGCAGCCATAACAGCTTCCACTCTTCTTGGAAGGTTTTCCACAAGATTTTGGAGTGTTTCCTCCACACGAAACTCATCGAACCATGTCTTTATGGAGCTTGCTTTATGCACTGGGTCATAGTCATGCTGGAATAGAAAAGGTTCATCCTCAAATGTTGTCCACAAAATTGGACAAAGCATGGCATTGTCCAAAATGTCTTCGTAGGCTGGAGCATTAAGATTTCACTGGAAGTAAGGAACCTGGCCCAAACCCTGAAACACAGGAGTGTCCCAATATATATGGTTTTAGAATTAACATGTCGTAACATTTCCACCTCTGTAAATCAGTATCTCTGTAATGCACCACTTCACTCTATGCCACTGTGAATGACCTTATGTAAATCTCAGTAACTGAATTATGCCGTGATCTTGAAGATTCCCCTTGTCATAATAATGAATAACAATATATCATGCAACCCTACTCTTCTCACCCTTAAACTGAACTTTCAGAAGCACACCTGCACAGACATAGGAACATGTTTGGTATGTTGCTAAAACACCCTGTTTTCATCCTTGTAAGCAACCCAAGCCCAGAGGCAGCGTCTATATCTGCATCTCATTCCACACTACTAGCAGCTCAGATTTACAAGGTCCATATGTAAGTATTCAGGCCCGTGAAGTGCCTGTAAAAGTGCTATAAACAGGTTTTTCTGGAGGTGCTAAGTCTTCTCAGGCAGACAGAAGGCATGAGCATGTTCTGTTTTTCTGTAAAGAAAAAGCACTGTAAAGAAAGCTTGTCCTGAAGAATCGTGTGTCCTCTGCCATGACTGCAGTAGTTATGCCACTCTGACTGGCTGGTCGGATCTGATAGCGTGTCTGTGCTCCTGTCATGGTGGCAGGGAGGAGAAAATAGGTTTCCTTAGACCCAGGAAACTGTCAGGCACTGTATGCCTGTCCTAGTGCCTGATCTGCTGTGGAGTGCAGGACAGCATCAATTTTTTAAATGTTCGGCAGTGCAGGGTTTGAGTGGTTGGGTTTTGGAAGCAAAGTGTGCGTGAGTGTGTGCTTATAGTGTGTCATGGAGGGGGTGTGTGTGTGTGAGTAGTGGTGTAAAATTGCATCTGAAGGTGCCAATGCAACTGCATTTAAATTGAAATAGAATTGATCATGGGATTATGAGAGAGTGAGGGAGAGAGACAGAGAGAGAGAAAGAGAGAGAGAGAGAGAGAATAGCTGCTCCTTTAGAGTCACTGTTCTATGAAGCAGGTGACCAGTAGGGCTGCTGTGTGTGTGTGTGTGTTTAGGTACAGGTAGCAGCAGAATAGAGGCCTGCTGAGTGTTGCAGCAGTGTTTCCACAGCTGCCTTAGAGAGGAAGAGGTTTGGCAAAACACAACAGCACAGAACACACACACACACACACACACACACAGTAACACACCCAAACCAAACAGAGTGAGGTCACCACGGGGTGAGCATCACATGATCATGAAATGCTCACATGAAGCCACTTCGGGGAAGGGGTGTGTGTGTGTGTGTGTGTGTGTGTGTGTATGTGTATGTAAGTGAGAGAGAGAGAGAGCGCATTTTCATGTGCATAATTTATAAGCATCTGTCTGTGTGCGTCTGTGCTGGTTTGTGCACCCTGTATATGTGCGTGTGTGAGTGTGTTCATTCATTGAAGGGCTCTGAGTTGTGTGGGCTCCACAATATGAGCAAAATAGCATCTTACTGCTACTTGCAGCAGTGTTTATGCATTTCAATACATTAAAGCAGACTGTGAGATGGCTTAAAGGTTGACCTACATTAATTCGACCAAACTGAATTATTCTCGTCATGAAAATGATCCGTTTGCATTTTGTACCCTTTATTTGCATGTAACAGCCTTCTGACAGATTAGTATCACAACAGACACTGTAGAGATAATGACTAGCAACAGTGTTTTGCAGCCTGGGTCTAATTGTGTGTGTGTGTGTGTGTGTGTGTGTGTGTGTGTGTGTGTGTGTTTACATGTGTAAAAGAGAAAGAGAAAGGCACATTGCTCATATATAGTGTATCTAGTCTGTGTGTGATGCAGTGTTTGATTTGGCTTGTAGCAGTACTATCTGCTCTGAGGGATGTGCTGCTATGGCTGTGCTATCAGAACAGCCAGAACCCTACACACACACACACACACACACGGGTGAAGTCATCGCTACATTACCCGCCCCATCCCTCCCCCCGGGGGAGCCAATTTCAGAGAGCTCCACGTTTCTCATATTCTCAATTTACTCACACACACACACACAAACACACACACACACACACACACACACAGACACACAAACACACACATGTAGGACTTATACCACCCCCTGGAGTGTGAAAAAAGGCCATCCCAACAGCAGAATAATCTCAGACAAAAATACGCCTCCTGCCACACTCACTGTTTGTGAGAGAACCTTTAACCCTTATGTGCAGCTTTTTACATTTTAGGAATACAAATAGGACAACTATGGGGCTATATTCGTCAGTGTGTCCAACATATACTAATGTTCTTAATTATTCAGCACAGTGGTCAACTGTTGCAATTTTACATGATATAACTTGCATACATTTGCAAGTAAGGCAACATATGTATCACGGGTCATTAGTGTTCCGGCTTGATCCACAGCCAGCTTCAATAGTGACAAAAACAAAATAAGATGATATTTCAGTATATTGAGTGTCTCATCTGAGCCAACTGCGTGAGCTGGAGAAGGGGAAATGAGGTCGTGTTAAAATTTTATATTTGTACTTGAAACCCTTTTTAATTCAAGACGTCTTTTTCATGTTATGGTTGTTCGGGTGCACAAGTTTAGGCACGTTTCGACTGTCATGTTTTTGCATTAGCACAGAGAAATGACTGCGAGGTTGTGTGTGTGGCTGTAATGAGCCCAGAGACATCACACAGTCTAAAAGTAGGAATGCATCACACCAGTGCCTCTGAGGAATCTTCCCTCTTCTCCTTCTGCTACTGCGCTTATGGGTGTCGGAGGTGATTAAATGGCTCGGAAAGCAGATCTTTCTGGCAGTCGTGTCAAACTCAGCCACCCCCACATTGAAAATACAGTACATTAGTGTGGATATATTCTGCCCTAAAGAAGCAGCTTTACAGGACTAGTATTACACTAGAGTATATACCCTTTTTCCCCTTATAGTATAATGTGTTACCTTTCCAGTGTTTGTAACACACTTTGAGTGCTGTATAAAGTGCTCCATAAATGAAGTGCTATATAAATAAAGATGACTGTATTATTAGTCTTAGCTGACAGCATTGTCTCGGTTCCAGTTTCTCCTTGCTGCTATGACAGGACCACCTTCTATAGTAAGTGTTGTGTTACTGACACAAGATCCATGTGTGTGTGTATTTCTGTCTCCCTTTTGTGTAGACACGTGCGCTTGTGTGTGTAACAGACTTCCGAACCGCTGCTGACTCAATTAGGTGGTTGCCCACGCCAATTGCCTTAGGGCAGAAATTCCATTTAAGAGGGAAGTGGGATGCATAAGTGTGTGTGTGTGTGTGTGTGTGTGGAGAAAACAAAGAAAATAAGCGGTTCAAAGGAAGCCTCACTTTTATCTTTGCCTGTCTCCGTACATACAAAGGTGTTCAGATATCTACAATTACACAGTATTAGTCTCTATTCTCTTTGCTGTCCTCTTCACCCGTGGTAGCACATCCACACAACGGCCTGTGGGACGTTCATGAGGAGCAGCTGTGTGCATTGTTATGAAAACAGTGGGACATCTGCACTAAGCATGTGCAGCTCATCACTGAATACTTTCTGTAACTCCTGATTCTACAATGGATCAGTTCAGCACTGTATGTTCGTGTCATAGGTTAATATAGTGGAAACCTCTCAGCTTTATCATGAGTTCACTGTGTGGTCAGTCTGCTGCAGCTCAAAGGCTTGGTCACATAATGAAAAGTAACAGGCTTCCTAAGAGACTTGACCATAAAGGGTCATTGAGCATCAATGCAGTACTGTTTAAAAGTTTGCAACCACCATTCGGAAGTTTGGAATAATTTCGGAAGTTTGGAATCATTTCAGACGTTTGGAATCACTGTTTAAAAGTGTAGAGCTCCTGTTCAAAAGATAGGAAAGATCTTTTTAAAAGTGTGAAGTTCATGGTCAAAAGTTTGGAATCATCACTGTAAATATGGAATTTCTCTATCTACAAAATGATTATGAAAGTTGTGTGTTTGTATTTCAATTCTTACATTACAGAGAACTTACTGAGAAATACACTTTCTGATTAATAATTTCTTTTTTTCCTTTTTCTGTAGGTATGACTATGTGGAAGTCCGGGATGGGATGGATGAGACGGGGCAGTTGGTTGGAAAGTACTGTGGGAAGATTGCGCCCTCACCCGTGGTCTCCTCTGGGAACCAGCTCTTCATCAAGTTTGTGTCAGACTATGAGACGCATGGTGCTGGCTTCTCCATCCGCTATGAAATTTTTAAAACCGGTAAGTAAGCCAGCATCCTCTGACTGATTCACACACACACACACACACACACACACAGTCACTGTACATATTTGAAATTTTAAACTTGTTTTTGCTTTAAACTGTATCTTTAATTTCACTATATATATATATATGTTTTTGTGACTCTTTCTAAACATGGTTGCAGTTGATTATCCAATATCCAATAAGACGACGCTTAATCGTATATGCAGTCACAGACTGTATGTTCAAAGCTTAGTTACCACAAATATCTAGTTGAAAAATAAAATAAACTAATATTAGGCAACTTAGAGGGGGCCCTCCTACTATTTTCTCAGCTCTGACTACTGAACATTTTTTTTCACACATGAGCTGAATCAGGAATCAATCTGTGCTGGATTAAACTCCAGGAGAGAGAGACTTTTCAAAGTGATGCTCGCTCCACCATCTTGCCTTAGGCAATACATTCCTTGATAGATAGGTATATTACTGTATAGAATTGGAGGGATGGAGGGATAGATAGATAGATAGAGAGAGAGAGAGAGAGAGAGAGAGAGAGAGAGAGAGAGAGAGAGAGAGAGAGATAGATAGATAGATAGATAGATAGATAGATAGATGGAGCAAAGCCAGTAGAGGAATAAGATGACTCATCCATGGTTCACAGTAGGGTTGTCCCAATACCACTTTTTTATAAACTGATACGAGTACAAGTATTTTTATTTGTGTACTTGCTGATACCGAGTACCGATACCGATATTTCTTAGAATGGTGTCCAAGTGCAAGTAATTTGGAGACAGGTTTAATTTCTCTTCCACAGATTATGACAAGCCTATAATAAGGCTAAATACGTAAGGTATTAACAGAAGGCTATTCCAAGGCAAAAATAAGCCGTTCATTCTGGTTTTAACAAAGCTTTAGGTCAGAGATGGAGACACGAGTCTGAGACTCGGACTTGAGTCTCACTTAAGTAGCACAAACAAAGACTTTTGACGTGCATGGTAAGAGTATTTTAACGAAGTATCAGCCCAATACCCGATACTGGTATCGGTATCGGTGCATCTCTAGTTCACAGGTACATCAGTAAGGCTAGGGCACTGGCAGGAATGGATTGAAGAGAGATGGAGAAGGAGAAGACCTTATAAGGAGAACAAGTGATGGAGAGACTTTCTCTTCTTACTGGTTCTTGTGCCTTGGAGCAATGCCTGAGGAGATCAGATCAGACGATAACCCTGTAACCGCAAGGAGTTCCTTCCCAAACCACAATAAAATCCGTCCCTGCAGTGCCCTAGTCACTTCTCTAAACCCTATATGGCCTTGTGAAAGCATAGATACACACGTACAAACAGATAAAGGGACACCAATATGCAGACATTTCCTGTTGTTTAATCTTGCTTCCTGTGTTTAAAGCACAGGCTCTCTCTACTGGTGTGTGTGTGTGTGTGTGTGTGTGTGTGAGTGGCTGTGCATGTGCATGGTGTGTGACTGACCAAGGACAGGTGCAGCAGATGCCACTTTTGTTAATTAACCCCACTTTCTGCTCTAAGCCCTCTCTGCTTGACCTCGGGATAAGATGGATGTTTCAGCAGGGTTCATTTTAATCTGTATCGGGAGTGTTTGTGTTTGTGTGTGTGTGTGTGTGTGTAGCAGCTGGTGGAGTCTGAAGTCTATTATATCCAAGTGTCAGTTCACAAAGGATGCACCCCTCCCAACACCCTCCATCACACTTCCTACCACAATCTTGATAATGAATAGAACTTCACACACTCACTTAATGATGGAAAAGCACCAAGACCTTCTACTTGAGATACTCAACTGCAGTAAAAGTAAGAGACACCAGGTATAAAAATATAAACTTATGGAGCCTATGGGCAGAAGCTGAAACTGAAGCCCCAGTCACCTGCCCACTGGCTTCTATTATCAGTATTTTTTGACTCAGCAAGTATTCTGCTCTTCTATTAAGTGCAGGAAAATTATAGTCTGTGTTAATCGACTTTTTGCTGCAGATGTAGCAGAAAGAGATTAGGATGAAAAACGCTGGAGTATTTTATAAATTCATAGTTTAAGGCAAATTCAGCTCAGGCTTCATCAGTTCAGCTGTGATGGGTTTGCAAAGCGCACAAGCTGTCAGGCCTCAGGGAGGCAGGCTGACTGCAGAAGACTCTGATCAGTATTTATTATATATCTCACTGAACCCCCTGCATTTTTACCACTTATCCATTTTTTGCATGAACTGTGGATTTTTATTCTTGCTAAGCATTGGAAAGTTGTTGAGTGAACAACTATAAATGAAAATAAACATAGCATGAAAAGACTATGTAACAATGCATGTCTGACATCCTATTAACTGGTTGTGTGGTGATGCAGAGTCAAATTCTAGACTGGCCTTTGACTTTAAATGCACTCGTTAACTGTTTCATCTCACTGGCTGTCACTTAATGACTCGTTAAATATCTAACAGTTGTCTGGTGATCTACATTATCATTATAATTATACTGGCTGGCTTTTTATAGGTCACTGCTGAATAAAAAATGGCATTTTCCGCCTCATTGAGGTACTTACTGTAAATGTATTCTTTAGTAAAGAATATTGAATGTTTTATTATTAAGACAGTAACAAATGTAGACAAATTGAGCGTGTGCACACACTTTTGACTGGCAGTGTATTTTTGACTATGACAGTTTTCTTTACTGAACTGTTAAAGCAGTCAATTTCAATATAATAAGAACAATCAAAACTATAAAAATGACCATACAGTTACACAGGAGTAACAGTAAATGTCTTGGTCAGTTGGACAGTTGACACTAACAGTTACCTAACATCATTCCCATACTTCTGTGTTTGGTGTTTGGTGTTTGGTGTCTGTGATGTATCTTATCAGAAATAGACTTTGTTTCTCTTTTATCATGTGAAATAAAGATGTGTCTTCTGTAGGCTGGGAGCATTTGCACTCTAGTCTGATGTTTTGTTTCTTTCTTATCTGTTAGCTTATTAGCCTGGACGCATGGTGCTGCTCCAGAGTGAATGAAAAATGGTGTTATGCTTGGAGACAGCAGCGTGTTTCTCTGTTGTTACTTTCCGAGCTGTGATAGGACCCAGCCTACAGCTATAAAATCAATTCATACACGTCGAGAGAGAGTGAGGAAGAGGGAAAGAGAGAGCGCAAGAGAGAGAGAGAGAGAGAGAGAGAGATAAGGTGCTAGATGAAATAAGAGATGATGTAAGAGTCAGTAAGAGGGGTAAAACTGTGTCAATAATGAAATTAGAAAAGCAAGGATGAGGCCCTGTTTAAAGATAAACAGATTAGCAGGTATACCCAGTGTAAACCAGCAGGCCAGCATCAGCTGGTGTACAGTATGTGAGTGGGTGCTGGGGTGTGCCTTCAGTTACACTTGTCAATCTACTGATTACAACACAGATGTTAGGGTACTGGTGCACCCCAGCAGATGTGTGTGCACTCAAATGAGACGCTAAAGAGAAAATCCCAGCTACAATTATTATGGCAAACTGAGATGAGCTCAACTAAACAGGCAACTTTTGCAATTTAAAGTGTAGTCCAGGCTTAAAGATTTGCTCTCTCTGTCTAATATACACACACACACACAGAACAAGATGAAGATGATGATGATGATAATGATGACATTACAATATTAAAAGTAATAATAATAATAATAATAATGTTTCCCACAGGCCTAAAATAAACCATAGGGGAACTGGAGGTTTAGCATTGTATTATATACAGATATCCAAAACCATTTGAGTATTCTTTTTATTCTTTTTCAATATTCTTTTTCAATATTTTATATTTATTCAAATAAGTCATGTTTGGTTTGGAAATGTTTTGTAATCTTTTTTGGTACATTACCTTTTAACGTACATGCAGCACTGAACTAGAGAAATGCTGAAATGCAGGTAGCTGATGGACAGAAAGAAAAAGAGAGAGTGGAAGGGAAAGATGGAGAGAGAGAGAGAGAGAATGAAAGAGGGAGGAAGAAAGAGAGGAAAACGATGAGGATCTCCCCTTTTCACCGCATCTATCTTTGAATGCAATCAAGCCTATGCTGCAACCGTGATGTGTAATGAGGGCCAAGCTCTCATTACACACAGCCACTAAAATCCTGCCTGTGTTAGATCCCCTCGCCTAATAGGCCATTTATGGGATCCTTTGCAGGGGTTTCTAGATGACATGCTTGTGTGTCCTTTACAGAAAAAAGAGGGCTCTGTACTTATCTTGTCATGCTGTCTTCCACGAGCATCTCCTAAAAGGGCCCTGGAGGAAAGAAAAAGAAGCAGAAAAAAGAAAAAGGAAAAAACATGTGCTTCCAGTTAACAGCACTGCAATTTTCGGAGCCACATCAAGCCCGGCCAGGCAGGCAGAGAGGCCAGCTCCGGGCAGCGGATGGTTGAGGAGGAGAAGAGGCAAGGGGTGGATGGATGGATGAATGGATAGATGGATTGATAGATGAGTGGTAGGGTTTATAACAATAAACAAAATCCACACAGTATTTTAGATACCAGCTTCACCTTCACCTTCATTTTCCTGGCTGCTAAACAAGAAAAATGTCTGGTAAAATCATAATGAACAAGCAGCCTTTCTAGAAGAAAAAAAAATATATAAACAGTTTCAAGTTTAAAACGTCCTGGGTGCATGATTATTTAATAATGCTGTTGCTACATGCTGTTACTCCCATACATAAAGAACATGCTCTATAAGCGTATCGAATTAATTTATTTCTAGAAATTTTTACTAGTTTAATGTGTTTTATCAAGTGAAATGATCTCTGTATCAGCTAATTTCACTTGTTAATTCCACTTCACTTGTAAACTTCACACTTCAACTACTTTTTATTGTTACTCTGATTAAATCAATAATGAGTTCTTAACAATCTGAGTTGCACTCTGAATGTGTGCACACTCACTCGCAGAAACTGTGACCCTGTTCACACCTGGTATTAAAATGCTTTTAGAAGGGGATCCTATCACTAGTGGACATATTCTGAGGTGGTCTGGGCCGCATATGGCCACATTCTTTTTGTACCGTGTACACAAACGTGTCCTGGGCTGCACTGAAGGACCACCTACTCAACTGATTCCCTCTGTGTCAGCAGAAGTACATGCTCATTTGAACTAATGTATGTGTTTATTTGCATATAGAGTGAAGACATGAGATCCAGTTAGAAGTGGTGACTGGAGGCACATGTGGAGATGCATTCTAATGCCAGACAAGAACTGACGTACAGTGCAGTCGGATCACAAGTTAATGCCAGCTGTAAACAGGGCCTATGACAGTGCATCCAACAATAAGGGCAGCATGGAGATTTTTTATACAGTGATAGAAAAGCTCCAGGGGTGGTGGTGTCCTAGTGGGTAGGATACTTGCCTCTGATCGAATCCTACCTTCAACACACCACCACTGGGTTCCTGAGCAAAACCCTTAACCCCAAGTTGCTCCAGGGAGACTGCCCCCTGTAGTTAGGGAATGG
>JBBPCY010000007.1:6919935-6930413 GCA_037974405.1 Brachyalestes nurse
CTCAGTGCTTTTACGATGGCACCTGTGTCAACAGCACTGACGAAGGTGTGTGTGTGTGTGTGTGTGTGTGTGTGTGTGTGTGTGTGTGTGTGTGTGTTGAGGGGAGCTGATTCATCTTACCCAGTGTGTTTGGTTTTTATGTGCTGCACGGGCCAGTGGTATAGGTCACATCTGGCAAAGCACCCCTGTCATTCTACAACATCCCCATACCACCATTATAGTCTCCTAAATGACACACAGACACACACACACACACACACTGAAACCAAAAGAGCAAACTCACTCTGTATGTGGTCCCAATCCCACTTCTCATGGGGCACAATCAGCAACACTGACTAAATATTGTGTCAGCAACTTGGCCCATGTGAGTGTGTGTGTGTGTGTGTGTGTGTGTGTCTGTGTGTGTGTGTTAGCCCCACCTCTGTGACTCCAGGTTAATGTTTGCTGGGGAGTGTGTCCAAATTCTGCTTTGGTAATTCTCTCATGCCCATTAACCTCTGTCAGAGTAGCCATAGGGAATGTGTGTGTGTGTGTGTCTGGTTAATTATTCACCCACAGACATATGGAACATAAACATTAGCGATTAGCCTTGAGCAACGTTATCCATGCATTATGGTTTTACAAACTCCTCTCATCATGCTAAAGGCATTCAGACCTTCAGTCACTCATTAATACACTCACTGCAGCTCCTGTGCTCTTTCCTGCCTACGTTACGTCCCACACAAACCTGGCCAGCCCAGGAGCCACCCCAGTTAACCAAGAGCCAGCCGCTCTGTGGAAACCATATTTATTTAAGTTTTGAACCGCAAGAAATATATCAAAGACACTTGAGGGGGTTTGTTTCACTACACAGGGCCTGCAAGCCATCTTTTTACAAAGATGGCTCCTGGCCTGCAAAATAAACTAAGCAAATTCCATGGAGGCTGGAAGCTTCTGTTGTCTCACCACCCAGCAAAGATAAGCTTGGTGCGCTCATGTGAGGACAAACCAGTAAAATAAACCTTGCAAGTGTTAGCTGTTAACGTCAGAATTAGCACTTAGCTGCCATGAATCAGCGTAGGCCTTCTTTTTTTTTCCACAACTCGCTTCAGGTTTTACATCCTCCCATAAATTCAAGTGTTTGTGTAAATCTGGTCCGTGGCTTTTTTTCTTTCTCCTTTAAAAAGGTGAAAGGATGAGAGTGGTTTGCGGGAGAGAGAAACGATGGGATACGCATGGCCGGGCTGGTCTCACAGAGCTTTATTTGTTTCACTCAGGTTTACAGGCTCTGTGTGTCCTCACTTTCCTCAACTCTCCCCCTTCCCAGCCCAGCAGACCTCTTGTAAAGTTTGTCCTGACCACTCGCAAACAGCGGCAACTTGAGACCAAGGATAACAGAACAAAAAACATTTTTAGCGGGTATTTCTAGTTAAAAATGTCACTCTTTCAACACACCACACACACACTTGGATTTGTTGACAATGTCAAGACATGCATATGGCCCATATGTTTTATATATATATATGAATGCTCCAGAATGATTTGGAAAAACACCTTTTATTTCATTTCATTTATTTACATTGTAGATGAAGAACATTTTTTCTTCTCCTGTAAAGCTACTTTTTTGGAGATAATACTTTTTTCCCAGAATGATATGAATGATACATATTGTTGCTGTTCATTTGTTTGTTTTTAATGTATATATATTCTTAACTCTAATGACTCCTTAACCTCAGTAACCTTTCAATTTAAAAATAAAAGTCTGGACCATTTTGTTGGTCCTGTGGTTATAGGTTGGTCTTGTTTTCGTCTGGTTTACCTACATTTACCTACACCTATAACATTTGTTATACTGAAAATAAAAACAAACAGCCCCAGTGTGTAAACAGTAGTGGTGCATTATAAATCCAGGCCCGGCGCTGGCATTAAGAGCTGGTCAGTGAATCTCCAGCTGCAGAACTGATCCCTGCACAGATACACTCAGCAGTGGAGCAAAAGGCTAAATTCTCTGTCAGATTTCATATCATAATCTCTTCTGTGTGTGGTAGTCATCCTTTTACAGCACAGGCACATGAACATAAAGGGCTGGAGTGTCTGCGGCCCTGACCCCAATGTGTCCCTTTTCAGTGTCTGGATGGAATAGAGGAGGGATGAGGAAGAAAAAAAGGAATGGTGTGATAACATGCAATTACTGCCCAGAGAGGGAGAGAAAGAGAGGCAAGTGAGCAGAAAGAGAGAGGGAGAGGGCAAGGCAGAGATTGATTTGGCGCAGAAGAAAGACATATTAGTGTAGAGCTTATCTTAACAGCTTTCTCTGTGACACTGCTGGGGTCTGATTGCCTATAGAGAGGTCAGGGGGATTTCTGGCCATATGCATTTAGGTCATGGGAGTAGGTCCAGCCTACAACAAGTGTGTTTTCATTTTGAGTGCAAGAGGCGAGGAATTCATTTAATTCCAAAAAAACAACAAATGAAAACACCTACATTTTTAGTTTTGAAAGATTATTGTAAACACTGAGGAGAACATTGAAAAGACACACATTAAAAATCTTAGTGCATCTTCATTTGTATTTATTCTAATGTTAATGTTTTTATTCTCAAAAAGTGAACACTTACTGTTCTCAGATGCCTGAGACTGCATAATCATAATCAAGACAGTACCGTATAATCAAATAAAATATTGTATAAAACTTTCTTAATGAACCCCAGAAAATATTAGGCAATAAATGCATTATACTAAGGAATAACTTTAAATACCTCATGCATTTTTTCATGCATTTTTTATCACATATAGCTGTTGTGTTTGGGTTGGTGAATGGGTTAAACATAGAGAAAGTGTTTCACACTGTTCGCACCGTCTGCTGTGGTGTGTTCACGTATCACAAATAGTCACTTCACACATATTTTAGTATTTTTAATGGTTTCCTTCCTCTTCTTCAAGTAAATACTTACAAAAGACAGTAGTGGTTCACTACTGTTTAGGCATGTACCAAAACTAATTTCTTACTTACTAATATAATCAATAGTGATAGTGTAAATTAATATTTTATTTATTATTTTAGTTCTTTTTTCTGCAAAAATACTAGCGTGGTTAAAAAAAAAAAGTAGAGGAAGCAAAAGTAGTAAGCAATCATGTCTGAAGGTTATGCGGGGCAGTCCATTGTTGCTTCACCTTTTAGCAAGGTACTAAATGTCAACTCACTTTAGACTCAAACTCCTGCACCAGCCATTTGCGTTCGAGGAGGAAAAAAGCAGCGGAACAGGGAAAGGCAGGCAGCTGGCGTTATGGCGGGTGTGGGGGACAAGCTGAAGTGCCTCTGATGGTCCTGAGCAAAACTCCCAGTGAGATCTAAATGACACAGAGAGAGAGAAAACACTTTGCCTCATCCACTTAAGCTGCTCTCACACAACACACTGCTTTCATACAGCTTTCATTTTCACCAACTCATGCTCTCTCTCCACCCCCCCCCCCCTTTCTACTCTATCTCTCTATTTTTTCTGTGTGTGCTCATAGGTTTTTAACATTATTTGAAAATGCCAGCTACAATTTGCAAGCTACCATGTCCAAGTGTTTTGAACAGTTTTGATGAACAGACCAATAGAAATGGTCCAGAATAACGCAGAAGTAAATACACAACCATACACTGAAACTTAAAAAAGATATCTTTCTTTCCTGTAAAATTAAATTTTTTTGAGAGTTGTTCCAACAGTGTTGAGGATTTTGTGGATATACCCACTATTAGCCAGACATTTTTGCACGTTATGAATCTTTATCATTTGTCCATTTCAAAAACTGAAGATTTTTCTTTCTGTAAAATTTGTTGGAAAGTTGTTGAGTGTATAACTATAAATAAAAATAACATCTCCTTTATAACATGGAAAGAATAAGAGCACATGTCTGACTATTAACTGGTTGTGTGGTGAGTCAAATTCCAGACTGTCTTTTAACTTTAAATGCACTTGTTAACTGATTCATCCCATTGACTGTTACTTAATAGCTTGTTTAATATCCAACAACTATCTACTTTATAATTATAATTATATCAGATGGCTTTTTATATGTCAGTAGTGATAAAAAATAAAATATTTTCTTGCTAATAAAGGTACTCAAATGGTGAACATACTGTACATTTATTTCTTAGCAAAGTGTATTTTTAGTGAGTAACATGCAAATGAAGAAAATCTCAGTATGTGTGCGAAAACTTTTGACTGGTTGTTAATATGTATATATGCCATGCTCCACCGTTCAGTAAGAACCTGCGAGCGTTGCAAGAATGCTGTCAGCTCTACATAACGGCGTGATGAGAGCGTATTTCTGCACTCGTATCATGAGTGTTGTGCCTTGTTACTGTACACCGTGTTAATCTGGCGGTTGTGATGTAAGCCTAAGATGCTGATGTGTTGTAAGTGTGAACTAAAGTGACACCCTGCGCCGGCGGAAAGCTAGCTCTCTAGGGTTGTTTGAGTAAATGTTATGACTTGCTGTTATAAAAGTGTATGTAAGTGTGTGTGTGCACGTGTGTAGAAGGCTTTAATTTTCTTCTCTCATATGTTGGACAGGCTTGTAATGATGTAGAGGGGGGGCACTGCTTTGGAACGCAATCTGACTGCCATGTTTACTTTACAGCTCCCACAGTCCTGTGCTGCTGATTGAAGCCTTTCACTATCCGCTCTGCGCGAACACACACACACACACACACAATGTGACCAGATGAATAAAAGCTTATAATGAGTCATGGCCTGTTTCCCTGCCTCAAAACATTAATCGTTTTGCTATGATTGTTCTTTCTGTAATATATCCTCTTAGGATTTAGAAATGTGATCTCTAATAAATAAACTACCATCTCCATTCATGCTCCACCCCCATTAGTGCACACACTCGTTCGACCCAGCCACAGGGCTTCAGGGTGGGCCTCCTCCTCCACATACCATAAACACTGCATTCATGGAGCCAAACAATATGGACCACCACGTCTTTCCTCCGCTGTTTGCCCACCCTTGCATTCTTTTTGTTTTCAGAGAACAAAACAGTACTAAAGTGAGTCCTTGCTTTATCTTTCTCTTAAGGTTAACAATCTTGAGGTACACAAGAACCTGATTTGTTACTGCAGCTTAGTACTGCTAGTTGGACCTATAAAGAGTCGATTCTCCAATTTAGGAATTAAGAGTGGACTCCAAAGCTGAGGCTTATCTGCACCTGTGTTTACAATATGTGTGAGGTTTTCTGCTGTCACTGCATCCCTTTACAACACTTACATCAATAGACGAACTCTGTTTAACTTGGACAAAGTGGAAAACAAAGTAAAATGTTCAGTCTATAATCAGCTAAGGACTCCCCCAAGCATTGAAAGAACTCAGAGACAAAATAAAGTTTAGCAAGGCCTCAATCAGCTACGTTAATTTAGATAGCAATCTTTTTAAATTGGTTTCTTAAAGTCAATTAGTTCATATAATTAAACCATCATCTTGTGTCCCCGAAGAGCATCAAGTGAGAGCACATGTTAAAATGTCAAGTTACCCTGTTATTCATACCATTCATAGCAATAAAAATGTTTTTGATTTGCCAGATCTACTTCTCTATGTCATGACCATCAAAAAGTGAGGCAATTGTGCAAAATAGACTCCATTAATTGCCTTCACCTGGAATTACACTCAGTTAGAAAGTTAAACAAGAGTGGGCCATGAACTAAACAATACTGAACATGTTGTATTACTACTGTAAACAGTGTCACACTGTTGCTGTTGTATTATTTTGATTTTTTTTTTTTTTTTTATTTATTTCATTTGCAAACAGGTGCTATCCTTTTCATTGTGAGAATATTTAATGAGAAAAGTTATAATAAAGTCTTGTGTTTACTTCTTTTTAAGAGACCTGAGACAGTGATAGTTTTTATATATTCTTTTAATTATTCTTTCACAGTACAATGACAATAATACACCCATTCATTCACTCTTGCCTCTCTCTCTCTCTCTCTCTCTCTCTCTCTCTCTCTCAGGTACTGAATGCTCAAGAAACTTCACCTCTAAGAGTGGAGTCATCAAGTCTCAGGGTTTCCCAGAGAAATATCCCAACAACATGGACTGTACCTTCATGATCTTCGCCCCCAAGTTGTCGGAGATCATCCTGGAGTTCGAGAGCTTTGAGCTGGAGCCCGACACACAGCCTCCCGCTGGGGTCTTCTGTCGTTACGACCGCCTGGAAATCTGGGATGGCTTCCCTGGAGGTACGTCACCATAGTGCCTCTCTGTAGCTTGTGGCCTCTGTCTAGGCAGCGAAACAAAGTTGCACAGCCTTGCTGAATGTATAGGTTTAACCAAAGACCTCATAGCAGGTCAAGAGTTCAGTTTCTTTAATTTCTTATCAGTTACTAAATAATAGATTAATGACTGGATAACCTTAGAGATTATTCTTGGGAATTCATACTATAACAAAATGTATGAGAATAATACTTATTCTCCACCATACAAACACACACACACACATACACACACACACACACACACACTCTGAGGGATGTCAGCTATTTGAGCTGCTGCCACTGGCTCTCTATATTCTTTAGAGTATGCCATATTAACACAACTGAGACATTGTACTGCCTCCACTCTATATTAGTCAGGAGGTCAGTGGGGTGACCTTGTCCTTGTGAATATGCATGTTTATCGGAGTGAGTAGATGCTATCATTCTCTAACAATGCAGTGTGATTGATCTCTGGGGAGAATGGAAGGAAATTCTGGCCCTAAAACAGCACCGTGCGAAGCAAAACCAAACAAAACCCCTTTCAAAGCAGGGTCCAGATAGTGGAGGCCTTATCTGAACTCTCCCTGACGCACAAACAGGACTCGCACACACACTGGCCTATATTTAAATTCTCAGAACATTGCTGGTGTTCTAGGATCAGTTCTTTTCCCCAGTGTATGCTTTTAATTGGACATCTTGCTTGAGTGGTCTTCCACAAAGACTGATAAATACAGACCATTCTCTGTTTCCTGTAATAGAACAAGGAAAGGGTCTAGTGTCTGGTTGGAATTAGCTAGCAAGCCTAGGCATCATTTAACAATTTACATTAAAGTGACTGCTTTTCAACCACTTAAATGCTTCACCCATTCTTTGCTCCTATAAACAAGCTGCCATTTTGCATTGTTTTCCATGTTATCGTTGCTTGGGGGTGTAAGGGGTTATGGATAAATTACTAGTCACTCATTAAAATCGTTCCCTGAGAGAGTCACAGATTTGGAGGCTGCGTTAATTTCTTGTTCATCTAACTTGTGAAAACTCCTACAGGGTTCATACAGGCAGACTGGAATTAAAGTCGAGAATAATGCCTGTAAATACCTGAAGAGTTTCTCCAGATTTCACTTTATTATCACCTTCTTCATTTTTAGAGGTGGAGAAGCACACCGAAAGGTGCCACCTCTGACAGAAAAGTGAGAGTAAGAGGTGAAAAGAGACAAAATGCCATTCACTCATATGATGAAAGCAGGGCAACAATACAAAATGTATTCAGCGCTGAAAATGGCCATCAGAAAAAAGTGCAAGTTTTATCAGAGACGTGCGAGTCGTCTGTTCAAGGACATGAAATAGACAAATTACTCTAGCAGGTCATTGGGGCTGTGTGTGTTCTGCCACACAGAACTGGGGGTGAGGGGGGGGGTGAGGGAAGTGGGAAACAGGGTTTTAACGGCAAGGCTGGAGGCTCTGGGGTTTTGGCCGCTACTTGTTTCCCCCGACTCAGACGCGAGCTGCATTACCTGTGGAGCCACACCGATCAATAGTGCATTAGCGTGGAAAGGCTGGGAGGCGCGAGACAGGTTTCCCATGGAGCTCCAGGGGGAGAAGGAGGGGTCATCCCCCACTTCACTGCCCACTCCTGAAGCAGATTTACAGGCCTGGAGACTGAGCACCTGGGGCTGCAGTTTCAGGACATGGTTTAAGTTTGCGCCCCCTACTGCTTACAGTTAGCTAGTGTTAGGGTCATTTTGACTAATTGCTCGTATCCGGTTATTATCTAACTGAGCCTAACTTTATTATTATAACTATTGCTATCTATTAACTACAACTAATAGCTTATATATTGTGACAAAAATGTACTTTATATATACAAATGAAGTCAGGCTTAGACGTGTCAAACAAATTACACTCAGGGCACTTACTAGACCTGCAGTGTTCATTCTCAAAGGGCCATTGAAAACAGGTTTTCATTTCAAATATGCAGGAGATCAAACACAGTCTATATACAAACGATTGTGGGCCCCTGCTTGTTGGAAATGAAAACCTGCAACCAGAACATCCCCTTGTGGTGGAATCTCTCTGAGCTACTTGTTAATAGCTTCAAGATTCAAGTTTCAAGATTCTTTGTCACATACACAGTTATACAAGTGCAACATGTTGTGAAATGTAACCGTAAAATGTCTGAGACTGTGCAATATAGTTACAGTAAATTAAAGTGAATATTAAACAATGTAGAAAAAATATTTTCAATAAAACATTACAAGTGTGAACAAGAGTAAACAAATGTAAACAAGACTGAAGTGTGCAAATGAATAGTGTGTGTACTGTAAAGAGCAGTGTGCTGGTTGCTGTTGATGTATACAGACATAACAGACAGCAGGTGAGATAGAGTGAGGTTATGGTATGATAAAGGGTTTGTGATGTTGTGATGGCATGTCCTGGTTAAAGAATCTTATGGCCTGAGGAAAGAACTTCCCTCTAGGCCTCTCTGTTCTAAGTTATTAATTAAGTATACAAGTTGAAGTAACTAAACTATTTGTTATCTTTAACAAAGTTGCCATGTAAATGATTATGACAGAATTCTGCCCTTGAAAACAGACTTATAAGTGTCAGCCTAAGTAGAGGTTAACTGGGTAACTGAAAGTTATGTGAGCTGTCTTCCTAAAATGATGTCATGACGAGAAACGGTGAATAAAAACCTCAAGCAGTGTGAATGTTGTACCTCTGCTTTTGGCCAGCCAGCGGACAGGACACTGGGTTCACAGAGAAGGTGTTGAAAATCTCATAGCTTTTGTTGAGTCATGCAGGATAATTCTGGCTGCAATAGAGGACCTGGGCAGCTTAAAATTAAACACACACACACACACACACACGCGCACCTGGAATGTGTGTCCACTTCCAAAGTCCTGGTAAGATTAATCTATCAGGGCCCAGTTTCATAAAAGGTTTTTAGTGTTAAGATCATCTTGACTGGTTTCAGGAAACCCAAGCCTGGTCAGTTTGACACACACACACACACACACACACACAACGGACAGGTCTCTTTCATCTTTGGGAGTGTGAGTGTAGCGTGTGCTCAGCCAGGCAGGAGTCTGTCACTTTCCTCAGATCATAGAGCTGCTAATCAGATAAGAGAGAGGGAGAGAGATAAAGAAAGAGAGAGAGGGAGGGAACGAGAGAGCAAAAGAGCAGAAAAAGAACAAGTAAGAAAGATGGAGTGGGGGCAGACACGCTGACTAACCTTCCTTTTTCTTAATTATGCTTTTCTTTTTGTCAGTCTCTCCATCTTCCTCCCCGTACTTCCCTTTAAATTTATCTTAACTATCTTTCCTCCACCCCCTCCTTTTCTCAAATAAGAAACACACTCATTGACTGTGCTCAGTGGAACGTGTGCTGGCCTCAGTTTTTACTGCTTCCTTTCATGTCCTTCCCTCTGTTTGTCTTATGCCTTTTCCCTCTTTTCTTTCTGAGAGACTTTTGGGAAGTTATTGGAATGTGACCGGCAATTGCTTCAGGACCAAACCAGCCGAGTCTTTAACAAAGCGCCCAGGAATTTATGACAGTAAAGAGCCAGGGCTGGACCAAGGCCCTTGCCTTCTGCTTAACAGCACTTTTCTGCCTTTGCTTTTATATTATGGTGACAATGGGGTGTGGAAAGTTTGTAGTGGATTTCCCACGTCTTTAGAGGAGGTCAACCAGTGTCACTGCCCGCTGAGCACGTATGTCCTTCAGCTGTGCAAAGTCTGGCCTTAGTCACACACATTCCCTTGCAGGGCTTTGTCTTGTGATGTCTTTCTGGTGATATAATTTAATAATAAATGTTTCACAGATTATTTTACTGGAATTCAATTTGGACTTCACACACACACACACACACGGATATATGTATGTATGTATAAATAGCTGAGAAAGGTGAAGACAAGCATGTGGTTCCTTCAAGACACATGAAGCACATGCATCTTTTCTGTCAGAAATACAGTCTCATGCTTGGAAAAAACACTAATTGTTTAGCGTCGGCTCAAACACCCACACTGGCGAGCATCATGCTGAGTGATGGGGGAAGGTGTGATTTCTGTTTTTATTGGAGTTTGTTTACACTTGCACCGATAATCCACCAAAATCTTGATACATCTTTTAGTTGGTGAGTTTGACAAAAATGAAAAAACCCTTCTCTTCTTTTTTTCTTCTTCTTTCTTCTCTTTCTCTCTCTCTCTCTCTCTCTCTCTCTCTCTCTCTCTCTCTCTCTCTCTCTCTCTCTCTCTCTCTCTC
>JBBPCY010000007.1:6934378-6948468 GCA_037974405.1 Brachyalestes nurse
TTAAAATTAGCGGCTAAAGCAGTAGGAGTAAAGACGAGCTAGAAGCACGCTGAAGCACGCTGAGCTCACGCGCACGCGCAGAACACGAAAGAGGGAGAGAGAGGATTACCCCGAAAGAAACTGTGGAGCAAGGACATTCTGCACCTTCATGAGCTTTGTTAGCTAAGACCAGGTTTCCAACTCTTACTTTCCAGTATATGAAGGACTATCTGACTGCTGTCCAGGCTAAGTGTGATCATACAGGGCTTCTGATTCTTTTGACACAGCTGTGTCATTCCTTCTTGAGGCCATAAATCTCTGGTGAATCTGCCCTTTTGTGGACAACTAGTGGTTTGTTCTGCAAACCCCAAATTGCAATGAATCACCACAGGCTTCTTGACAGTCCCCTGGTTGTTCTCTAACCTCAACAGTGAGCTGTGTGATAGTAATGTGTTTTAGACATACCATCTCTAACCTGCATCGGTTTAGACTGTTCCATTCCAAACTACCAGAAACCTCAGAAGGCTTTTTTTCTGCATGTTTGGGTTCTTTCTGTAACCTAGAGCCTGTGGGCATCATCAAAACTCAGACCCACACTTATTTATTTTACAGTCTGCACTTCATTGGAAAGTTTTGGGGCAAGTGTCGTCCTCAGGGGGCTAATAATAGAGCCAACTCACAGCCAAAATATTTGCTTGGGGAGGTCCATAAAGGAACTGTTCTTTATTGCTATCAAAATATTGTCCTGGAGGCCCTATGTTCTAGCTTTCAGACTAATTGAATCAATAGAAGGGGCCCTTGGCCCAGCAGGAAAGAGGAACCGTAGCATTTCAGGCTGTGTTTGACTCTGAGAAGAGGCACGCACATGCTCTCCAACACTTCCTGTGAGGCCAAAGAAGTGGCAGGGCTGCAGAGGTTTTTCTGTGTTGAGAGGGGGAATTCCTTCATGCCACAGAAAGAAAGAGGTAGAAAAAGCCCCCAGGAGACAATGTGGAGCCCAGACAAGAGCAGGTCTGTCTGCTCTTCTTCTGTCTCCTTCCCCTCCCTCCCCCCTCTCTCTATCCGCCCATCTCCGTAGTCCTCTGCCTATTAAAACTGTCTTTGTCTTGAAAGACTCGGCAGGCTTGTGGTTTATTGGATCCTCTCAATATGGCATTGATTGGGTCTTCAGTCTGATAGAATGGACTGCACTACTGTTCTACTGAGATGTGCTCCGAAAGGCAATCGATGATCAACTCTGCTCGTTTTACAGACCGCAAGATGGCAACTGAAGGATCTTCATATCAGTACAATTACAGCAGTGGAGTGCTCTCCTAAAACGGGACCCCCAGTGCCGTAGCCATGGAGGAACCTTAAAAAAAGCAAACAGTTTACTCTCTGCTCCCGCTCTAAATGAGTTTCTTTAATGAACGACAGAGGAAGAAAAATAGAGAAAAATCGCTGCTTCTTTCATTCCACATAGCGGTTCCGCACCGTTTCACACTTGCCACTTCATATTTTATGTAGTGTAATTAAGCAGCCCTCTCCGCTTACCAAACTTGTTTAGTCATTTCAGATTTTAATGAAACTCTAAATGGACTGTCTCCCACAGAGCAGGAGAGGCTGAATTCTGCAGCCATTTGAAATCCTCTGAAGAGTATTGATTAGAGAGGAGGCTTTATTTTGGGCAGGAAAATTTCAGGCAAATCAAACGTATTCTGTTTCAGCGCCGATCTGCAATACCCATGTTATTCCCTCTCGGCCAATCAGGTGTCAAAGTTGAGCCCTGCACATCTGTTTCCAAGGGAACAAAGCTGGAGTCTTGCCGAGAATGCGCGAGGATGAGTGATTTATAATTTAAAGAAGTCCTCTTTTCTCTCCTCCCTGAAACCACCCCCCTTTTCCCTCTCCTCTCTCTCAACCTGCACTTGCGGAGCAGTTTAATTATAAGAAGCATTATTAAAAGAGCGGAATTCTTCATTATGCCTTCATTAAACTTGCCGGTGAGCCACAACAACAATCTCTCGCCCTCTAATAGCACAATCCACTCGGCATGCACAAATCACCCTCTCATCTGTCCTCCACCTCCTCTCACTCACATCAGCACGTTTATTATTTATTTCATTAATGCCCCCAAATACAATTTGCAGTAGATGCCTGCGTTCGTTTCCATGGCCACATTTGAATTCTGAGGTGGCTCAAATGTTATTTGTTTTTTCGCATTTGGAGAGTATCAGCCAGCATTTGTCATGTATTTTAATGCCGCTTCACTCAGACACAGGGGGCTGACTGCTCCTGGAATTCATTCCAAGTTTTAAGGATCTGCCACTGTGCTGCCCCTGGAGCGTTCACAGAGAGTTATCCATCTAGCAGCCTTCTGAACAGAGAGTTTTTCATCATGTCGAGACGAACAGACAGCTGTCTGTCGAGGGCTTTACCTTACGAGTGATGGGAGAAGCAAGGAGAATGGTCTTGGGGAGCTTTGCCAAGTCACGCACTAGCAATCGAGTAGCTGGAAAGATCAGAGAGGGCTTAGGAGGATGCGCCTATTTCTGAGCTCTCTTTGAAGGCCCATCCCCATGTGGCACTTATGATTGATCAGTTGCGCATTTTCTGACATGCCGCGCGACCCAAAACACTGCCTTCTGGAAGGATCTGTACATTCGCTGCATTTGCGACGTCAGCCTGGTTTCAATCGGAAGGCTTTGCTAAAGCATGACGGAGGCTGAGGAAACACCTGCATCTGTGCAACACATTGAGAGACGTTCTCCGAGGGAAAGGACTATCTTTTTGAGAGACGTGCTACAACCCAAAAACACTGGGGCCCCTAGGGATTCTCTGGGAAAGACAACTTCCTATCCCTCGAGAACAGAGTGTGATGAGGAATGGGTTCTGTCAGGCAGCAAAGGCCAGAGTGTGCGCGCAAAAGCAGTCCAAGATCTTAAGTCCAACTTACTCGCTCTGACAGACGCCATTGATCAAAGCGCAGGCATGAATAATGCATTTTTATTCTGAGGAAAAGTTCCCTGTCAATACTTGAAAGTGCCTCGCTCCTAATAGTAGGATGCAAGTCTCTCATGGTGAATGTCATGTTTTGTTTTATTAATCACAGCCTTATGACCATTCCTGTCCATATCCCCATATTAGCATGTATGGAACTAAGCTTTGGAATACACAGTGCTTCATTTATGTAGACACCGCTTCTCTGTGTCCTGCCGTTTGTCTAAATGGTTTGATCAAAAGATAAATCAAAGAGACACGAGGGCCCTTCTCCTTAAGCACCATGGGAGGATGTTTGCCGTTGTCTGGTTCTCAGAAATGAGTCGGACAGGAGGGCAGAGCGTGCAAAACAATAAGAGCCCATGTTTTGATGCCGGCCTTTCATATTCTCGCACAATGGATCTCTAACTGCGCCTTGTACCGTAGTGTTCAGCAGGAAACTGCCGTGACTTGATTGATGGAACTGACTAGGGAAAGTGCCGAGCCCAAAAGATGAAAATGATGACTGAGTGACCCTCCCACCCACTTATGCCATCATCTTCAGCCCCAGACTAATTTTGCTGGAAAAACAGGTTGGAATTCCAGCAAAGGCTATTGAAACAGGCACTAATTACAGACTTCCCTTGAAGAAAACATTCCTCTGTGCCTGTTAAGCGTTCGTTTATCTTGAAATGGTCGGAGAGAGAGGAAGGGGCAGAGTGTCAGCTGCTGCAACAGCGTGCTCGACCGTATCCTGTTTTTCTTTCCCTGTCGTCAAAATGTGCTTTCAATTAGCCATGGTCAGTGGGACACGGCTACGTCCGTTCCCCATTGTTTTGCCTAGCTTTTTTGCTCTTCAATTAAAGTATTAGCTGCTTCTATTTTGAGATGGGAGCTGTCCCCCTGCAAGCTGAAGAGTAATTAGCCAGCGCGCCTGTAATTAACATGAGAATCTCCGATGATGAAGCCTGTGGAGCTGGTGTCAGACTGCTAGCGCCACACCTGTGCTAGTCACATTCTGTCGATTCTAAAGAGTCATTTTTGCTGTAACTAACTTGTGTATATGCCCTTTTTGTATCCTCATATATCAAACAATGTATTACATTTGAGCTCCCTGGAATTTAAATACGTACATACAGAGGTTATGGATGTGTACAAGCACATGAAAATGATCAACTTATACATGAAAATGATCAACTTATCTTTAAATAGGAACCGTAGAAATCTGTATTAAAGGACTACTCATATCGACAGTCCGCTCTATCGCTGGCCAAAAGCTTCAAGCAGTCATCAATCAATTCATTGTTGTCTTACTGTGTTTGGCCCCTGATGCAAGCAAGATATGAGCACTAACCACATAATAGCATTCTGTGAGCCAAGACTGATACTGAGACAAAAGACATGCACAAACAACTCAATGCAGATTGCTGACTCCATACAGCTAATCAACTGAATTATAAATCGACAAAGCCCCTGAAGTGGCTCGTTGGTAGTGCCCATTGAACCTAAATACTAAGGAAATTAAACTCCAAGCTGCTTCTTGTTATTATTTTTCACCTTCATGCCACAATGCACGCATATCCTCTGCTCTATTAGTTAGGCTCAGCTTGTTCCTCACTGTCTCAGAAATAGATGATTACCTCTCAGGAGCACGTGCATAATTTAATACCATGAGAAAGGGGCGCGGTGGTGCTAAAAATAACACAGTCTAATTCCAGCAGGTAAATTCAATGATGAATGGAGGGGTCTTTGAGGAGCCTATAGGTCTCGCAGTGTGCTCTAATACAATTTTCATGAAAATGCGAATTAATTATACCTGTAGTTAATGGAATTTTAGAGAAGCCTTTCGTGGCACCCAGGTGCTGATGGGTGAAGCTCGAGAAGCAGAGGCATGGTTTGATGGATGGAGAGATCTTTGCCCTGTGGTAGCCGCCAGCTCAGGTCTTGTGTTTTCTTTGCCGAGGCATGGAGTGACTCCGTGCCCTACCCTTCAGTTCCTCTCCACTAGCTGCACCTGGCTGACCCCTGCCAGATGGTATTTGAATCTGACACACATAGGACTATCTGTGATTTTAATGATCAGCTATGTTGAGTTTTTTTTTCCTTTTCTACTGTAGAGAATTGCAAATAGGTAGAACAAAACCAGAGAAAAAAAAGCAATATAATTCCCCAAATTATGCATTCAGCCCCCACACTGGCATGATGGGGATGCTGCTGCTTTCTCCCACGGACAAGGAAACGGAGAGAGGGGGGGGGGGGATCTTTTTTCCAAGCATCTTTTTTTAAAACCCTCCTAGTGAGTTGAACACCCTCCCACAAGCGCTATTACCAGAGAAACAAACAGTTGGGATCAGCTTTTGAAGCTCCACGGCCCTTTGAATTCTCCCAACTAAACCGTCATAGCAGACTCTGCCAGCCAGACCAGAACTGTCGTAGCCCTAAGAAACAGCCAAGCTAATGCCAGACACTCACCATGGAGAAAAAGTAATGAGTGTGTGGTGGGGTTATGGAGAAAGTTTAATAAGTGTGCAAAGGGGTTAGGGGAGGATTACGGCGAAGTTGTGTTATCCACTGCCACCAGAGTAGACTCAAACACACACATACACACACACATGCACACTCCTTGCTTGTCTCACGCCCCCAGTGCGGTGAAACACACACACTCCCTGTTAATCTAATTGCACACCAGGCTTAACTGGCAGCCTACAAAGCAAAATGAGGCTAAATCTGTTCTTGCTTTCTTGCTCTTATTTAGCGCAATGATGCAGTCTTTGTTCTTCTCCTGCGGTGGAATTGCTGATCCTGTGCCAGACCTAGTTGTTGCACCTCAGTGGTCATATTTAGGATCAGGAAAATAACTGCTGATCCTAGACCAAAGCTGTATTAAACATTTAGCAGTCACACATGTGTAGGATATGTAGTGTTGTCTTGGCCTACTCTACATTATCCTTGGAAAATTCTCCACTGTAAGGACAGACAGAATAGCAGCATTCAATTAAATCTGAAAATGGTCAAACTGGTTCAGGATCATTTTGGAGAACAATTCGATGGTGTCTTTGCTATAGATATGTGTGATCAAATGAAAATGCTTCTCTGTAATAGAAATGCTCTCATGTAAGAGTTATGGAAACTCTATAAACCAGACGCGAGGTCAAAGACACTTCTGGGACTCCTCCCATAAAGGAAACATGAGACGGTTTGTTTTCATCTTTAATCAAGCCGGCCTGCATCGACTCGGGTTCGATGCGCAGCGTGTCGTGGGAAAGGGTGTGTGGCCCAGAGAGGTGTAAATTACACTCCGGGCCTAGATCGAGTTAGCACATTTGTCTGAAGATTGGCATTTCTCCAGTCCCTCCCTCTTATATAAACCCTTCAAATGTGAAAAAGAGAGAGAACAGAGAAGAATGGAGGATAGAAAATTGGCACATGTTTTTGCTGGGTCAGCATGGCCTGGAAATGCATAATACTCAAGGGACCCTGAGGTTCCAACTTCTACACTTTCTCACAATGGTTACGGTCTCCAACAAGTTTGGCTCACACCTCTAAACCCTTGCACTCTCTTTTTTTTCCTCTCTCTCTCACCATACACACACACACACTTTCACAGATGACTAATGTTTGTTCACTGCATAACTGTCTAGAAAGTTTGACCTGAAGTTTCCCAGGCAGAGAGTTCATGCCATGTCATATAGAAAACCGTTGGTCAGCATACCGTTTGGTCAGAGTGTAAATGCAGACCCGTTTCCTTCTAAGGTAGTACAGCAGGCTTTTGGAAAGTTTTTGGCTATGTCACATGGTTTGATCCCGTAATCTGATGCTGGTAATGCTGATGTTTCTCCACATAACCAGTTCGGCAGTGAGGTTGTGGATTGGCTTATAAGTGTTAAGACTTACTTCAGCTTTCTATGTTAGTCTAGCACTATTGCTGCATCTGGTTTACACAGAGGTTGTTTTTAGGCATCTTTTCAAACGTACATGTGCATCCGTATTCAGGACTTCATGTTTACACTTTAATGTACTGCATCTGCGGTAGAATATTGTCAGCTAGCTCTAGCGGCTGGCCTGATTCCCCATCTTCTTCATCTCTTTTTATTATTCATGTATTCCTCTCCCTGTGTTCCTCACCCTCCCTCCCACTTTCTTTTTTTCCACCCATTCACTCTCGAAAGCATTAGTGTTGACTTGGAATCAGTTGAGTCAGTGAAATTGATCTGGCCTGTTTCTCCTTCAGAATGTCTCTCTGATCTTAAATCTGCTTTCTGCTCTCCACATCTCTAATCAGTTCTCCTCTCCTCTCTTCTCCTCTCCTCTCCCCTAGTCAGTCTGCCCTACAGGCCAAATACTTGTTCTTTAGGCCATGTATATTTTAACAGCAAGCCCTACACTGACAAGTCACTGACAGAAAGAGAAATATTAAAGAGACCAGACAAGGTGGAATCTAGTGTCCTAGTGCTAGTGACTACTCTGGTATATAAATCTTAGATTGTATTATTTTTAGATGGAAAGATAGGACTAAAAGTCTGTCCTGGAAACCCTCAGCCTCAACTTTATCCAGGCATAGACTCCAATACCAAAGTTGCATGTCAGTATATGTCTGTATAATTTTATTTGAAATGCATCCAGTATAAATTTACGCAACTAGGGGCATGTCGCCTCATATGGTAAGCCAGTACTGAACTAAGACAGCAAGAACAGTAGTCTGTATTTTTTTTTATCATCAGTTTGAGATCCTCTGAAAAGAGGTCAAAATGAGAACTGGACTGTATGGTGCGCAAAGGTCCATATGTTTTTGTCTTTAGCTTGAATATCTTGGAAGTTACAGTAGACAGACTGTACAATATGAAATGAAATTCATTGCAAGAAAAACAGCCAGCAGTGTTCTGCCTAATCCTGCTGCCTGCAGCTATCCAGGATTTCCATGTGTGGTTGCCATGGGCTCTGCCTGGAGACTGCTGTCATTTTATACCTGCGTGTCCCTGATACACAATGCAGGTTTTGAAAACTACTGAAAGCGCTTGGTTCGCAAGTAGCATGCCTCAAGAGTGGACTTGTGTGTGGCTTGACCTCAATTCCTAGATAATGAATGTGATGGTCCTTGGTTGCGTCTTCGTCTCTGCTGCTGGATGGCGTTTTGCTCCACCCCATGTACTGGAGTGTCTGTGTTAATTCGGTGTCAATGCATCGCTCACCACTGATGCAGCGTGAGGGTATTTCAGGAGGGCATTCGATCCGGCCACTTCCTACAGTCTGTTTCACAATAAGTAAAGAAATATTTCTGTCCCCAACTGTACCAGACCTCATAAGGAGACAACTGCAGAAAGAGCAGAATTAATCCACATTGCAGGTCATGGTTGTGTGAGCACTGGTTAGGTCTAGCATGTGCTTTCTAATCTGACTGAGCCTACAGGGAGTGAGACAGGGCACAGAAAAGGGAATGTGTTTTCCATGGATGTAATAGGATGCACAGTACTTATGTTAAAACACACACACTCACAGTAAGAATCACAGTGTGTGTCACTAGCAATCCTAGTTAGCAGGAATGTTGTAGGTAAACTGTGATCTAGAAATCTGCAACAGCTGTGGGAAATAACAGCCTCTCTCTCTCTCTCTCTCTCTCTCTCTCTCTCTCTCTCTCTCTCGCTCCCGCTCCTGCTCTCTCTTGCTAGTCCTTTACAATTCCAGCAGAGCTCATGATTCCTTTATGAAGCATTCATTTTTTAATACCGTGCACATCTGAAAATCTGTCCTCTTTTATACATTATTTTACAGCTTTAGTCATGTAGCAGAGGAAGCACCATATCTTCCATTTATCCAATAAGCTCCTGTGTCCTATCACAGGAAATTAAATCGTCACCACCAGTGCCGTCCTTTATTAAATTGAGATTCATGAAATCAATCACACCTTCCACGAGTCTCCAGAGAAAGTACAGAAGCAAGCATACAGTAAATATACAGTATACAGTAGAGCTCAAAATATTTGAGGCCAACAGGGCCCAGCTGTGCACATAAGATTTAGGCTACTTTCAGACCTCACTTTTCAAATGTTTGTTGTGTTTCAGGTTCAGTGTTAAGCCCATCTTTCACATTAACAGAGTATTTACATACAAATATGAGCCACTATATTAGTTATACCTAATTTATATCTACATTAACTATTCATTTCATCAGCTCCTCTTGCCATATAAGTGCACTTCGCAGTTTACAGTTACAGACTGCAGTCCATTTGTGTCTCAGTATCATTTATTACCTCAGTCAATGATCATTTGTTTGTTCATCAATGGTTGGGATCCTTACAAGACCACTGTGGGTGGCAGATCGTTCTGAAATGGGAGTGAGATGCAGTGAAACAGATGGACTGTAATCTGTTATTTAAACTATAAATGCCACTGTGATAAGTGGAACTGATGAAATGGACAAAGACTGTAGATACAAGACAGGTGTACCTAATAAAATGGCTCATCTGTGTATATCCACCTATTGTCTCCAGCAGTTTAGCCCCGCCCATTTACTGTGAAGTTATAAGGAGTGTTTCAGTCCAGACTGCTTTTTAATGATTCACAAAAGAGTGCAGCCAGTCAGAACTGCCTTGTAAAAATGACTGATGACTGGATTTGGTGAATAATCCTGCAAAAACAGTATAAGTAGACCTGAGTGCAGGAAAAAATATGAGAAAAGTGAAAAATATGATCCCTTAAACAGATGTTAGCCTCCTACTTTCTACTTTTCATCCTGTTGTTGTTACAAAGCTCCTGTTTTTACAGTATTTTTCCTGTTTACACTGGGTTTGCTAATTACACTGGGGATACTAACCGCATCTCCCACTTATGGGTTTTCTCCTTCTTTCTTCAGGTTGATCTTGGTTTCTTACGCTATGTCTCAGCCATCGGAACACAGGGTGCTATCTCTCAGGAGACCCTCAGGGAGTACTTTGTGAAGTCCTACAAAGTGGATGTGAGCTCCAACGGTGAAGACTGGATCACTCTGAAGGATGGCTCCAAACAGAAGGTACAAGACCCTTTCTGGAGACATTCTTTCACCATTTTCGTTTTAAATAGTCACACTATTACATTATTTGTTGTCATAGGAATATACTACATCCGTAAGGTAATGATATACGAGCCGATATGATTCTGGCAAGAACTCTTTGGCACTCAGCTTCATTTTCTTTATTTAGCCACTATAGCTCACTGAGGTCTCAAGGCTACTTTCCAGGCAGCCCTGCAAAACATCACAACAATGGACACGTGAAACTGTGTCAAAATGTGCAGAAGCTTCTCAATGCCGGGTGCCAGCGTAGCCTAGCGTGAGCGTTATTCTTAAGAAACACTGCAGTGCAGAACATCATGCCCACTTGAGTTTCTCAGCCTCCATTATTCTCCAAGCCATGAATTTTCAGAGACAGCGAATACATTTACGAGCTCAGTAAAAACATATGAAAAACAACTCCAAAGCAACCACAGTAGCCAGACTCAGGGAATTCTCTTTTCTTTTTTTTGTGAGGGATGATGTCAACATTTGTGGTAGAGATTTCTTCAACAAATGATTTAATAAACAACGAAGGAGTGGAAAATGGGGTGTAGACATACATATATGTGTGTTTGTGTTTTGTGTGTGCATGTGTGTTTAAGCTGCTGATATTATATTAAGATGCCTTGATTGAGCAGCCAAGAGATAGTGTGTATCCTTTCTTTTGTCTCACTGTTAATTACAGCATTTGAAATAGGCCTATTAAGCTGATTGGGAGGTGTGTGTGTGTGTGTGTGTGTGTGTGTGTGTGTGTGTGTTTTTGTTCATTTTCAGGACAACATTTACAACTACTGACTGTGGTTAAGCCTAGACATATACTAATACATACATACATATATAAAAATGTGTGTGTATCACTGTATGACTTCACATCCTGTTACTATTTAAAAACCAACTGTGTGGCATGTGTGCCTGTGTGTGTGTGTGTGTGAGAAATTGCTTCTGTGTGTAAACCCCAAGGCCCAATTTCTTTCTCGACCGCCCACCAAAATACACAATTCCCCTTTTAAAGCTTGTGCTCTAAGGTTAGGTCCTGACGCCTCTCCTTCTGTCCCTCTCTCTCTTTCTCTGTCTCCCTTTTTCTCACTCTCTCTTTCTCGCTCCCTCTATGGGTGCACTAAAGTGCTTTTGTGAGGAGGGGCCCATTTGCAGACCGCTGAGGTTGCAGCTTGTGCCTGTGTGGTTGCTGCTCTGAAAAAGCCTTTTAATAGTTAGTGCAGTCGAATGGAGCATCGGCATGACATTTAAAGAGAGTGGATGGCTCCTTGTGTTCCTCTCTGTCTCACACACACATCTGACAAGCCATGCCCAGGGACCCGGATAGCAACAAGGAGCGCCGAATGGGCTAATGGTGGTATGCCCTCACTGCCTCTCTCTGCTGACTGTGCAGGAGCTATTCTCCAGATACTGGATCTGGAAGTGACACACGCAGCCACTGTTGCAGTCTCTTTAAAAACTATATAGATGTATTCCATGTAAAACATCTCTCTGAGCATAAGAATCATAGATAACATAATGTCAGTTGCTGTTACAGCATAGTGGATAACACTGCTGCCCTCCTCATTCCTGCCTGGGCCAGCACAACTCACTTTACTAATAGTCCTTGAGCAAGACTCCCAATTCATCTGTGACATGATTCAAATGTAAGTTGTTCTAAATGAGTGTCTGCTTAATTTCATATCAAAACTTGAAAGCTGTCCTTTTCAGTGGCTGAGCACTTTATAAAGAATTGACCTCTAGAAATTATACAAATAAAGTCTTAAATTACATTTAATGTTCTTCACTTAAAGTAAAGAACATTAAAATGTAACATTAAAACTGTATTCTTAAATTTACATAGAAATAAAGAAGAGATGGAGAGTGAGGGAGAGAGAGAGAGACCAAGTCTCCCTGCCCTGGATTGTATTTAATGGCCTGTTGGTTGTGAAGTGTGTTATGAAGTCACTTCATTTGTCTTTTCCCTCTAAACCGCTTTGCTTTCCTCTGGCCCATTGCTGTGTGTCCCTCTCTAACTGAACACACTTTAGCTGTCAGTGCAAACTAGAGCTGGGAGACACAACAATTTCCGACAAAGCCACTAAATGAGCTGCTCTTGCTACAGCGACCCCACGGACAGTGCCATAATTGGAGAGGGTTTGGAACCTCACTGCGGCTTTTGATCCGCTGACACACAGCACAAAGCAGCCTCTGTCGCCTCTGCAGCTGCCTCTGTAGATAGCTCCATAAACATAACCAGCATTACATTATCATTTCTGAGAGAGCTGTCTGGAATACGGCGCAGCCGGGCTTCTGCGTGTCTGGGGCAGAGAGCTAGGCGAGCGCCAGGCTTCCAAGGCCTGTCCTTTGGCGAATCCTTGACGGAAATCTCTTGAATAATTAATAAGCATTTTGTTGTTTGTCTGTCAGGTTTTCGAAGGCAACACCAATCCCCGAGACGTGGTTCAGACCTTGCTGCCCAAGCCCACTCTGACGCGCTTCATCAGGATCCGACCCTTCACCTGGGAGACGGGCATTGCTCTACGCTTCGAGATTTATGGCTGCAAGATTTCCGGTGTGTTTACGCTTCTCTGAGTTTACGCTATTGATTTGAATTGCATTTTTCAAACTTGGGGGAAGAAGCCCCCAAGGTAAGATGCCCCACTTGTTTTAACGAGGCCAAAGACAATCCCTACGCATTTTGAGAATAATTCTTCAAAAGTACGTTTGAGAGTTTTTTATGTTTAGGTGTAAATGTGACCAAAAATGTAAAATTATACTCCTGGGGCAAGACACCACCTCAGACATGGTACCTCTTTAAGATTTTATTACAATGAATGTCCCTTTTAAATAACTTCTCTTTTTTGTTTATTATCAGTTTATTTCTCCTAGTTGTGTGTAGGATTATGCATAGATGATATGCAGTAAATGGACAGTATTCCTAAGGGGGGCCTTATAGTAGTCTTTAATAGTTGGTAGTGCTGAATAAAAGCAACATGCAATTAGGTTACACCCAATGGAGACTTTTTCTTGTTAATAACTACTTTAATAATGAATTATTCAATAATTGTACTAATTAATTTGCAATAGTTATCAAGGCAGGCTTATTAGCAATGCAGGCTCATAAAACCTCAGCATTTGAAAGTATGTCTGGCAAGTACTCATGGCAGACCACTAAAAACCATCAAAATATGAGGTTAGATAAAACTAACAGATTGAAGGTTGCTAAAAAAAAAACAATATCTATAATAGAAAGCTCTTTGCCTATTTTTCGAGGGCAAGTTTAAAGATATAGTGCAGACCACTGTGTTTTGTCACATATGCTGTTTATATGCAGTGACTTAAATCAGGAGCTTGGTGAAAATGCCCATCTACAAGGCCATAAATCTCTCATTCACTTAGTTTACGTTTTACTCACGCTTCTGGCGTGTGTTTATTCGCCAAACTGAAAGGTGTGTTATTTTTCTCCGTGTCTGAGGTGGGGGGGGCTGGGGTGGGAGGCCAGCTGTTGCATTATAGACGAGCGGTCATGTGAGAAAGAGGATTACGCATTTATGTTACTCTGTGTTTTGGATGTTCTTCATTTAAAATGGATGGCGTCCTCAGCAGGCACGGATGCTTTTCCTCTTACGGAGTGTAACCTTCGCACTTTTACTCTCCCCTCTGAACCCAGTGACCCTCCCTAGAGTTTCAGCCTCCCCACCGCAAACACATGCGTACACACACACACACTCTCTCTCTCACACACACACACACACACACACACACACACACACACACACGCACACACGTTACTCTCTTATTATAAATGCACAGCTCTTCACCCACCAGTCGCACAGTCCCAGCTGGCCCTGGCCTCATTTGCATGCTCATCTGCATGTTTTGGCATGACTCCACCTTTTACAGGGCTTTGATTATGGAGGCTTTCATATCATCACCACCCCTCCTGCTGAGAGCGTTTCCTTTCGTTCATGCAGGCAGAACGAATGTGTGCGCACCGTCAATCTACAATATGCACTACATCCAGAAGTGCCTCTATTTTTACACTCTGTGTACATGCAGGCATATTTGGTCCTGGTTGTGTGTGTGTGTGTGTGTGTGTGTGTGTGTGTGTGTGTGTGTGTGTGTGTGTGTGTGTGTGTGTGTGTGTG
>JBBPCY010000007.1:6956101-6972442 GCA_037974405.1 Brachyalestes nurse
ACACACACACACACATCCTATCAGTAGCTGTGAGAAAAACAGGAGCCTGCTAAGCTGTAGCAGGAGGTTTTAATCCACATGGCTTAAGTGAACATGGCCAATACTTCTAACTTTCTGACCTTTCAGCCCTTTCAGTAACTTGGCCTCAGTAGCCCAACCCCCCTTCAACTAAAGGCCACTTTCTTTCCTTTTTATCTCCCTCCTTCCATCTCTTCATCCCTCTCTGAGCTCCTCTTCTCCCTCTCTCTCTAACCTGGGAAAAGCCGGTCAGGCTTATGGGCTGCTCATTACAAGCTGTGAGTAAACAGAGTGAATCGGGCAGTGAGCCCGCAGGCAGTGGGGCACATGCAGGACTAATGAGAGGCTCTCTGCCTCGCAGAGCAGAGCCAGACCCAGGGTGGAGCACCCTCGCCTGCCAGGGCCTTCAGGAGCACAGCCAAACCAGCACCCACACGCATGCACCGGCCTGAATAACACACACACGACCCAGTCCGAGAGACAGCTTATTTAGGGGGCTTTGGGTTCAATTGGTTGGTGGCAGTTGGCATGTGGACTGTGTTAGATGGGTCTGATTTTTTTAATAACCACAAAAGTCTAAAACATTGACTAATAAATGACGTTATTTAGGAATCAAATTAGCCACTCGTTAACACCTAATGTAGCAGTTTACTCAAGCGTACTTATTCTGAACCTAAACCCAGAGGGCATGTTAATCTTTATGAATAAAAATATAGACCCGGGAGGTGGGGGGTATTTTGAAATGTACTTAAAATGTCTAAATAAAAAAGGCCACTGTAGCAAAAACAGCATCATCTGGGTCAGAACAAAACCTTCTAACTTTTTCGTTTTTTTTTTTTTTTAATCCAATTTAAAAAGGTCAGCTGCCCTTTATGTTGTAGGAAAGGAACAGAATAAATGAACAGAACAGTATAAATGATTCATAACTGCTGTGAAAAAAGTGATATATTAGGTTATAGTAGTACATCAACTTACAGGTAAAATTAGGTATACAGGTATGAGTGTGTTTACGTGTTTGTATTTTGAGGGTGGTTGTCAATATTTGTCCCACAATATATGCATAACAACTTTAACTTAAATGCCATTGCTGATGCAAGTATTCTCTTTTTTCCGCTGTAGCGCCCACAATGCCCCCCACCACGCCCGCACCCCCCACCACCCCACTGGACGAGTGTGATGATGACCAGGCCAACTGTCACAGTGGAACAGGTGATGACTACGACCAGACAGGTGCTAACATCAGCCTGCAGAGACTGCGCCCTTTCTCACCACACCCTGCACACTGCGCAACTTCCACACGCTCACTAACCATGCTAGCTTTTCCTTACTCACCTCCTGCATCTGGCTTTTGTCTCTTTTGTCTTTGCCTCTGTTTTCACTCTGATCTCTAATGCTAATACATTTAGTTTGCTACTAACTGAATGAACACACGCTTCTGCCAAATATCATTTTAGTCTTACATATAGCCTTTCTCTATTCTTCTATACGCTGCAGTCATGCTGCACTGTGTTGACATTGTTCCATAGCCTGCCTTGAAAATGTTAAAGGTTAATATAGTATAGACTACAAAAGGCTAATTTTATGGCTTTCTTCCACAAAAGTCTTTCAAAACTAGTAGCATGCACTATATGTCCAAAAGTCTTCTAATGAATGACTTTAGATGCAGCCGTTGCTGACACAGGTGTTCAGTTGATGACACACAACTCTGATCTGCACAGAAAAGCACTGCCAAAAAACAGGAAACCATGGAGCAGTCATGGATAGACTAAAATTAATATTAAAATTGCAATCTCCAATGCCTTGGACTGTGGAACAGTTGAAATGTGTTAACTGGAATGACGGAGCACCATTCAGTCTGCCTCAACGATCCACCTCAACCTTTTGGATGAGCTGGAGTGGCATTTCTGATCCAGAACTAATCATCCGACATCAGTACCTGACCCCACTAACATTCTTGTGGTTGATTACTATGAAATCCTCTCCGCAATTTTCCAACCTCATCAACAGCAGTGTTCCAACAGCAGTGTTCCAACAACAGTGCAAAGCTTTCCCAGAAAGCAGAGGCTGTTACAGCTGCAAACGGGAGACAAACTTCCTATAAAGCCCTTGATTCCAGACGAAACGTTGAAAAAGCAGGTGTCTGCAAACTTTTGGACATAGAGTGTATTTAATATATATGATGTGCAAGCCAACCGCTGAGGGTTTAGACAGTTTTTGCTATGTACCTGACCTCATGTTTTCCTTGGCGCAGGTGGAACTACCATGCCTGAGACCACCACAGAGATGGGCACCTTACCAGGTAAGGCCAGAGCTGGTACATTACTTCATTATTTGTTCTTCTGTCCCTTAATTTTGCCCTATTTTGGGTCAGCTGGTGGTTAGGGAGTTGTCCCTGCGATCAGAAAGTCAGGGGTTCAAATCCCAGGACTGTTTGTGACACCACTGAGGTTCCCTTGAGCAAGGTACCATCTCCACACACTGCTCCCTGGGTGCCCCCCCTGTTGGTGGCAGCCCACTGCTTGACTTGGTGAATTGGTTAAATACAAAGAAAGAATTTCACACCGTTCACACTGTGTGCTGCGTTTATGCATGACTATAAGGGGCCGCTTTACTTTATTTATCCAAAACCAGAAAGATAAACAGTCTTCTGGTTTTTGGTGTAGACCTTACCTTAATCCAGAGGCAGTATAAGGAAGTAACCTTTGGACAGAACTGCTTGTGTGAAACTCTGTGTTGGGTAGCTGTTAATGAGGGTCGTTGTAATTTTGCTTGTTCAGCGTAATCGTTGATTAGCCAGGCGAGACTGCATGCTAATGGCCAAAGCCTGACTGGGAGAGCAACGCCCCTTATCTGACTCTCACTAATTAGGTTGTGTGTGTGTGCGTGTGCGTGTGCGTGCATATTTGTGTGTATATGTGTGTGTGTGTGTGTGTGCCTACATGTGTATATGTGTGTGTGTGGTCTTGACATGTTAATACAAAAGAGATCTGTGTGTTCCATTTTGACTGTGGTTTATTTGCAATGTGAAACATTCAAAACCGTTCAGCTTGTGGTGAAGCTCCTGCATGCCCAGTGCCTTCCACTGCTATAACCCAAATCCTCTCGAAAATGGAAAAAGAGAAATAACTTTTAATTGGAAACTGGTATTTTTGGAGGAACGGTGGCAGAAAGCCTGAGCCATGTTTTTTAATGGGAAATTCTTTCCTCTTCACTGGGCAAATACCCTGCAAAAGCCATTCTGTATCCTTACGTTATTGCATTTTGTGTCATGTGGAGGGACGCAGAGACACTGTACAGATGACGGCAGAGCCGAGGCTTTTTATTTCCTTCAAATTTCACAATCACTTCTTCTTCCATTTCTCTTGATCACTGTCACATAGAAGACAGACCACCCTGCATTAAAACAGTCTCAATTTCACACCCTCTGCCTGTTTCATCAACATTATGCACGTCTAAATATCACTCACAGTACCTTCAGCCTGTGATCGCTTTTTCTCAAGATGTTGAGGAATCAGTTTATTTGCATTCTTTTTTTTTCTCATTTGTAACATAGCAAACCACTGCCCTCTAGTGGACACATTTAATAAAGCTACCATGTTCTGCAGCTAGGAAAGCAGAGTAATAGGAATCCCCTAAAACATGTCAAATAAAGGAATTACACATGATTGTACTCTATCCAGTAGATGCTTGATAGGAACTGATATAATAGCATCTTGGAGTATTTCTAAGCATATGTGCCTGTGTGTCTCCGTAGCTTTCCTCTGGTTTGCCTGTGACTTCGGCTGGGCAAAAGATCCTTCATTCTGTGGCTGGACATCGGAGGAAACAGGCTATAGGTGGCAGATCCAGTCCAGCGGCACTCCAACACTCAACACCGGCCCCAACATGGACCACACAGGTAAGAGGGAGAGGAAGTGCAGGGTAGTAGCAGTTGTCCTATATGATAAACACAATGGAAATGCTTTCTCAAGTATGAAATGAATCAGTGCCATAGACCCAGTCAATGTGACAGTTAATAAATTAGACTTGTCACATACTTTACTGTTTAAAAGTGTAGAATCATTGCAGCTTTTGTGACAGATGAGCATGACAACTGAAGCATTTTATGTATGTAGCAGTCCGCTGCATCATATAGGATTTGCGTTTTAGCTGCACCCAGAAGGGTGAGATGTAGAGTTAAGATGTCCCTCCATCTCCTCCCATCAATAAGAGCAATGCTAACTAGCTTGAGAGGCTGTTGTTAGTGTAACTGAATTGGTAGTTAGTGTTCTCCTCTAAGCATGTTGAGTTACTGGCAGCTTGGAAAGGTGCATTAACACAGCATGTACTTGCCTTCACCTTCCCAGTCTTGGTGATATTGTGTGATTGGTGGAACTGTGCCTGACTAAATTATAAAAAAATCACCATACTGCATAAGAAATTATTATAAGAGATAAATTCAGTGTTATATTTATCTTCTTCTTCTTGTTCAAATTGGAAAAATTATCTAAAATTACCTTTTGTGCTTTGGTTATACTATCTTAAACCATCAGTCTCAGTCTCAAACTCAAAGTTGTATTAAATTTCACATTTTTAAACTCCATCATCTACTCAAAGAAAGTCCATTCAAATTTATTCATATAGCCTATTATCATACACAAAGTTCATTCTGTGTGCTTTATAGGAATCGCATAAAAAAATATTAATGCATCAGGAAGCATAAAATAGTAGGAGGTTAAAGAATAAAAGAATGCATAGAAAATCAATAAAAGAGGATTAAAAGTCAGATGGAAGTGCAGATGTTTAAAAGAAGGTAGAGGAGAATGAGGGTTGCCTTTCTCTCAGATTCCTTCAGCCTGTGTAAAAGTCAAACTGTTTCTCTACAGGCGGCTCTGGGAATTTTATCTACACCCTAGCGACCGGAGCACAGGAGACGGAGGTGGCCCGGCTCGTCAGTCCAGCTGTGTCCGGCCAGGACTCGGACCTGTGCATGTCCTTCTGGTACCACATGTTCGGCTCACATATCGGCACATTACACATCAAACAGAGGAGAGAGAGCGTCCAGGCCACGGCCGACGTGCTGCTCTGGACGGTCAGCGGCCACCAGGGCAACCGCTGGAGGGAGGGACGAGTACTTATACCACACACAAGCAAACCCTACCAGGTGAGTGTGGCAGAGTGCCAGAAATACTACAAATATATACTACCTGTCACACTCAGATTTCCTACATTTGCATGTTCCTCACTTAATGTTTAATAAAAATACACTCAGCATTTCTTCCTAACCAATAAATGTACAGTATATTCACCATTTGAGAACCCTTATTAGTCATATTTTTTATTCATCACTACTGACCAATAAAAATCCACCTAATATAATTATAATTATAATTAAAATGACCAGACAGGCGTTAGATACTTAACAAGCTATTAAATGACAGCAAATGTGATGAAACAGTTAATGAGTACATTTAAAGTTAAAGGATAGTCTAGAAACAACAAGTTAATAAGATGCCTGACATGCAATGTTACTTATTATTTCCGTGTGATAAAGGAAACTTGTTTTATTTGACATTTAAAGTTGCGCACTCAACAACTTTCCAGTGCTTTACAGGAATAAAAATCTCCAGTTTATGAAAAATTGATAAGTGGCAAAAACCTGTGGTGTGCAAAAACAGATAGTGTACATTTTAATGGATAAGTAGTAAAAAAAAACACTTGTGCAAACACTTTTGACCGGTCGTATAATTCATGTAGTACATTAGCCCCCCTGCAACTCTGACAAAGCTGAACGCATTGATGCTTGTGTGTCAGGTGGTGATAGAGGGTGTGGTGGAGAGGAAAAGCTGGGGCGACATCGCTGTGGATGACATTAAAATCCTAGACAGTCTCAACATGGAAGACTGTAAAGGTGAGTAGACCTGCAATCTACTACAGAGTTCAGACAAACCAAGTCACTACACTAATATGGCCAAAGGTATCCAGACAGCTATACTTTAAGGTGCACCCATTGCTCAGGTGCTTAGTTGTGCACATCCAGCTTGAATAATCTCCATAGAAAAGCATTGTTAATAGAATGGGAAACTCTGGAGCAGTCATACTTAAGTAAAAATCATCATACCCAAAGTCAAATGTTGGTTACAGAGGCATAAACCCCCCCAACATTGAACAGTTTAGCAGTGGGACTGTGTTCCTTAGAGTGATTGAGCTCCTTGGGATGAGATGGGGTGGGGTTTGTGATCCAGAACTAATAGACAGTCTATTCATTCACGTCAGCTTCATTAGCTTTGTGGCTTTTGGTTTAAAATGACAAAGTGGCAAATTATTAACATGTAGCACCAATTTCACTGAATCACTGAATTCATTTGTGTTTTATAGACCCAGATGTCCCTACAGAGCCCATGCTGCCTGAAGATAACTTCAACGATATCAGTAAGTGTCCTTTCCGAATGTACACCACATGTAGGTGTACTGGTGGAACTGAAAAAAGCATAACTGTTGTTCAGTGAGATGCAAGTTTTCCAGGTTTTGTCCTCCAGATGAAATCCGTAATAAGTCTATAAACCCTTTATTTGAACCACCCAAAAAATCACACCATTGTGTGTATATAGCATAGTGTATTTAGTACAAGCATTAGTACAGCATTGTCTTTGTGTCACTGTGTGGCTGTGCATTTGTAGCAATAGCAACTTCCTTGGAGATCAATAAAGGTTTCTTATTCTGATTCTGATAACTACATGAACACCAAAACTGTTAAAGCTGTTCAGTCTCTTGGAGCAAAACTGTTCCCCTGTGATTGATGTTCTACTTCTCTACGCTCTTTAGTTGTGGACATCACCGATTTCCCAGAGATTGTGGAGAACCATGAGATCAGTGGAGCAGGGAACATGCTGAAGACTCTGGATCCCATCCTGATCACCATCATCGCTATGAGCGCACTGGGGGTCTTCCTGGGGGCCATCTGCGGTGTGGTGCTCTACTGTGCCTGTTCACACGGCGGCATGGCCGACAGAAACTTATCTGCTCTGGAGAATTACAACTTTGAGCTAGTGGATGGGGTGAAGCTAAAGAAGGACAAGCTTAACTCACAGAACTCATACTCGGAGGCATGAGGCACCACCCGGTGAGAGAAACCTCTCCTCAGAGAAGGGGGGCGGGCTAAAACGGACTGCCGCCACCCTCCCATTGGAGGAGGACAAGGCTCTGAGGTTCTGAGAATCATTTGGGAGGAGAATTGGGACTGAGCCATGCTTTTCTCAGGAGCTGCAGTGACAGAACCTACCAGTAGGGGACACTGTGTACAAAACATTCAACATGAGGATTAAGAAAACAAAACAAAAAGAAATATGTACAGATGATTTAGATGATTATTTTAATTTTTTATTTTATTATTTTGTATTATTTTTAGTTGCTCATTTCTACAATCGGATGCTGGTGTTGAGACCAATATATGAAAATGTTATACGTATTTATCTTTTTTTTTTTCTTTTTTTGTGAGGATAAAAAATCAAATCTTCGTTTTTTTGCGTTTAATAGAGATGTGTGAAAAAAAACCCTAAATGAGCCATGGCTGATAATGATGGGGGTATTTGGCCCATAGTGGTCCAAGTATCTGAGAGTGCAGGGCTTCTATTCAGCCCTGTTGGATTTCAGCTTTGGTTCAGTCAGTGCCTTTGGTACATCTTTTTTGGCATCCTCTGTTGATTTTTGAAGTTTTTACATCCCTTTAGTTTTGGGACAAAAACAAGCAAGCAAACAAACATGCAAATGAAAGAAAGAAGGAAAAAAATATGTTGGCTGCATCTGCAAACCATGACCCAGTAATTTCATTATGCTTTAATGTTGAGAGCTCACATATTGTACATAAGTTTTAATATATTTTATTGCCCTTTTCAAAGAAAACAAGTAAAAGGACAAAAAAGAAGCTGCAGTATCCCCTTTTCTTTGGTTGTGTGTTGTAAATACGATCGTCTGACTGTTTTGTGAAAGTGAAAATGTGCGCTATTTTCATCCTTTTTAGTTATTTTGCCACCCGCCCCTGATATGCAGCTCATGTGTAAAAGCTGATAGCTTGACAAATCCAGTGCGCACATACACACATAGATACACACACACAGACACACACACACATGCACACACTCATACACTTACACTCTTACACTGACTAGACTCTGAACCCCCTGCTACATTGTCCATGGAACATTGATGTGTGTCTCCATAGATGTTTATACTTTGTCCTCTGGATAGTGGAGGCATTTGTAGACATTTCACAAGGTCTGTTATAAGACCCCTTGAGATCTCGAGGGGGAAGGCAAGCCTAACTCTATCTCCGTTTCTGCCTCTCTTTATGTCGCTCTGATCAAGTTTTGGATGTCGGTCAGCATACCAAAAAAGAACCACGACTCATCATCGCCTGCTGTTTTGTCTGGAATAAACTGGCACCTGCTCTTCGCCCCCAACCCCATCCTCCGCCCCCTGCTTCTCTTCACCGCCCCCTCTTCAAAGTGCTTCTTACACCGTCCTCTCAGCTCCAGTGCACTTTGTCGTCACCTTCGGACTGCGTGTATTGAATGAGACTCACGAATGTGGGGGTGCCTAAAGAATGGTGCTATTTTCTTCGTTGTAGCATATCTCCCATCACTGGCCTCATGTCCAGAACTGCTCTCATGCTGCCGTGTCTTCGCCGACATCACACTTGGTACGGAGAGGGCGACCGGCCTGTTGGAGGAGGCTGCAGCCGATTGGTCGTGTGTTCGGCCTTGTGTTCGATGTCATAGCCAAATCAGTGAATTGGCCTTGTGTCAGTACCAAAGGACCATCGCCCTTCCAGGGGGCCAGTGACATCACACTGTCCACTACACACCCACCACATACAGGAACAGCATTGAAACCATCATATCCTTCTGCTAATGCACTGGACTTTGAGAAAATAACACGCAAAAGACTGACTACTGATACAAAACATGAACCGTTTTTGAAATATCTTCTGCTGGGTTGTCATACGCCATCATTCTGTCACATTGGGAACGGCTGTGAGAGCATATTTACAAACAAAGCCCTAAAACCTAAGAAGGTCACCCCACATCATAAAACCAATGGGGTGCCACTACCCCCCCGACTCACTGACTCATGTTTCTACAAGGTTTCTAGGTATGTTTATGTGCTGTGTTGTGTTCTGTGGCAAAAAAACACTCTCTCCTCATTTCCCTCCAGTAGTTTCCTCCAAGTTTCATGAACCCATTCCTCAATGCTACGTGTGTGTCTGCTGAAGCTAAAGAGGGACGAGCTCCAGTAAGGTTTCATGAAGAAAGCATACTGTAGCGTCAAGAAGAAAAAAAACAAGAAGAAACAATGTTGCACTGATAGATATATTTAAAGAGGTTTATGTGTTTATAACATTCATTTGTAAAAAACAAAATCTGAATAAAAAAAGACAGTGTTCTTTTTTTTAAATAGTTTCAGAATATGTAATATGATTCTGAAATATACGGTTATCGAGATGTTTTCATTATTGAAAAAGGTATACAAATTTCCTATAGTAAAAATTCCCATTTACCTGATCGATTATCTCTTCGTTTTTGTACTGTCGTTCGAATTTTGTGCTGATTTTTTTTACGAGAAGAAGAGGAAAAGAATCTTTTATTTTCAATACTGCTTCTGTAATTGCTGTTGTAGGAAGAAAAAAAACCTGAATAAAACAGCAAGGCCTTAAAAACTGAAATCACTGTTTTGTATTTCCACATCTGCATCACAGGACAAAAAAGAAAAAGAAAACCACCGATGTCTACTGTCTCTGATCGACTCAGATCAACGGACACTCCAAAGATTCAGATCCAATAAATGTTTTTCCTAAGACATTCTGCATGTGTTTGGCTTATTATTTGCTCTGGAAGGACCTGCAGTTCTCTACACTCTGTTTAGATATTATAAAATATTGCATACGTTTACTGACGTTCAATTAAATCCATAATAGATTGCACGTAACTCTCACTAGTAAATCAATAGATCTAAATGCACAAAATGCTTGTAAAATACATGTTTTTGTATAAATCACAATACTCACACTTTGCACATTTGCAGCAGTTCCAAAAGATAAACATTATTAAAAAATCTATTAATAATGTTCAGTTCCCTCCAGAGCTCTTGACACTCTAGAAAAAGCTGCAAAAAAGTATCTTTGTTGTTTGTCAGCTTGACTGTGCCCTGAAAACATGATTAAAATGTGAGGCAACCCATTTAAATATGCATTTACAAAATAATACTTTCTCTTTTCTCAAAAATACAAGTCTCACACCAGAAGAAACTGCAATATAATCAATTTTGTGGTCAATTTGAACCCTTCCTGAAAAGTTTTTGCAGTGTGATTATCCTGCTGAAGATGTCCATTTCCGTTAGTGAACTCTGTTACAGGGGTGTACTTGGTCTGTGACTTGGTGGTATGCGCCAAATTAACATCTACATGAAGGCCAGGACCTAAGGTTTCCCAGCAGAACATTGTCCAGAGCATCTCACTGCCTCCACCGGCTTGTCTTCTTCCCATACTGCATCCTGGTGCTGATATGCCTATTATGGGCACTTTCAGTGGTAGACAGTGGTCAACATGTCTGTCCAGTCTGTGGCCATGTCCCCCATGTGCAGGAAGTTGCAATGTCCTGTGTCGTACTGTTTCTGTCGTACTGACACTTTCTGTCATAACCAGCAATCTGTGCTACAGAAGCTCTTCTCTGGGATCAGACCAGACTGTTACCCTACAAGTTAGGCCCTGGCGCCAGGTCACCAGTCATCATTCCTTGGACCACTTTTGATACAGACTGACCCCTGCAAACCAGGAACAAACCACAAGACCTGCTGTTTTGGAGATGCTCTGACCCAGAGATGATCTGTCACAATCTGGGCTTTGTCATAGTCACCAAGTCGGTATGTCCGACTGCCTGTGAGGCTGTGCTGAGGCTGGTTGGAATGTGTGTATATGTATATGTGTGTGTGTGTGTGTGTGTGGTGTGTGTATACATATGTTTAAGGTAACTATAACATTCCTACAACAATGCAACATCTGTTACAATTTTTATTTATGTAGTTACCTAATATTTTTTACCTGTTTTACTTCACAAGTATTGCTGTTTTACTGGTCTGTTTTTCATTGAGGATGCCAAATGTTCTGTAATACCTCAACCAAACACTAGAGACTGCTCATGTTCAGCTTTGCTCTCATGCTTTCCAGAGTCACGTGTCAGTCGTACTTTATTAAATATTTGCACAATAAACTAGGCTATATGGTTGAAGTTTAAGCTCATTATTAATCAAAACCCCATTTACGAGGGATCATTTACTAGTTTGCGGATTTTAATGTGCACTCAATAAGGGCATGTAAAATAAATAGATGTTTGAGGCCAGTGGTAATGGATGAGTGAGTGATGAATAATTGAGCTGTTTGAGTTTGCATTGGCTGATAATGAGATGTGGTCTGGTCAATGATGAAGTCAAACACAGAGCATCAAACTGAGCTTAGCATGACATAGGAAAGATAAGAGTAGGTGTGGGTCTTTGTGATGAAATGAAATCCCTTAAAAGGTGAAAGTCTCTTCTCATTCATTCATGCTTGGTCACTCAGTCTTTCATATGACCCCTCATTCATTCAGTCATTCATTCCATTCCTCAGTTTTAGACTCTGTTGCTGACTTTTGATTATTTCCCTGCCTGGTTTTATGTTTATGATTAGACATTCAGTAGTGAACCTTTCACATGAATCTAATTCATATCCATGAGTTACACAGGGAGAAAAATGAAAATTACACAGAAACTTTAACAACCGTGCATGATTTTTTTCTGCTTCTCAAAATGGGTGTAATCCCATAAAACCTTAGAACAGTGGTTCACCAAATCTGGTTCTGAAGATCTACCTTCCTGAGAAGTCTATTTCCAAACACAATCAGCAACACCTGCTCTGGCTAATGAACTTCTTCAGAAGTCTCTGATTGGCTGGAGAGTTAAGTAAGGGGGAGGAGCAGCATGTTAGAAGCTGGTTGGAGCACAACTGGGCAAGAAAGCAGATCAGAGAAGGTTTGAGTGCTGAACTGTCTTCATAAAAGAGGATGGATGGTAGTAGCCTAGTGGGTAAAACCCTTGTCTGTGAACCTGTTAACTGCAAAGTTGCAGGTTCAAATCCCCTGCTTTCTACCACTGTGTCCTCAAGCAAGTCATTTAACCCTCAGTTGCTTCAGGGAGACTCTCACCGTAGCTAATGATTGTAAGTTGCTCTGGATAAGAGTGCCAGCCATATGCCCCTTTACTGTACTGTAGAAATGCCCTCTCAGGTGAGAATGAAGCTTCAAGTACTGGGAGCCATTTTGGTGGCCTATCAGGCCTTGCTTTGCTGTTAGAGGTCATACTTTTTCTTTTAGTGATTCCAAAACTGCATGTTCATTTGTTGTTTTTGTTTGTTTGTTTGAACTTATTTGCTTTTTCTTTGAATCCTTTCAAAAATCTTTAGTAATTTCAGATGCCAAAGGTGTATGTGGGTGCTTGCTTGTGAAAGGCTTTTGTTTAAAAGAGCTGAACTGTTTAAGATTATAAGGATGGAAGAGTTGAAGTTGGAGTAGAGGATGCTAAAGTGAAGCGTGGGAGAGTTCTATACTTATAGGTTTTTGGGCAAAAACAGATATTGTTATACTGAGTGAAGTAAATCTTTAAAAAGATTACACTAAAACACACAGTTACAAGTCATCAAACCGACTGCTCTTTGTTGCTCTGCCTAACATTTTGTGATCTGAATTTTCCAGGGATGCTAAAAGGATCTTCTAAGCCTTTAGAGAAGGTCTTATGACTTGAGGGAACTAAAAATGTTTATTAGATCCATGTGTTTAACTCTTTGCAGTATTAAATATGATTAAATGTGAATATGTTTAAAATGAGTGTGCTTTTTTCAGTTGTGTGCTTTTTCTCCTGTATCACAGTTAGTAGATGTAGTGGATGTGACCAGTTTCATTTAAGAAAACCTCACTCTAGGCCTTCTGGAATCTGTAAGACATGTCGCTGATTAAAAATACAAGCGACAGCCAAACCGATGAGTCTCTGTCAGATGGTAGACAGTGGCAGCTCTACACCAGGATTAAAGGAATCACTCCAGAAATGCTACACAGAAAGTAAAGTATCTGTTAATGTCTGTTAAAGCCTCATTTAAAACATGGAATGTCTTTTGCACACTTCAGTGTCAGTGTTCAGTCTGAAATGGCCAAAAAAGTGCAAATATTTTTAACTAAAATACTCTTAGTCCCATAGGGATGCTGGCAGTAATGGATTTTTCTGGTCCAAACCAAAGATCTAGCTCCAGTAGTCACAGTTCATCACTGTCTAAATGCAACCATAAAGGATAATCAATATTGAAAGGTTTAAAGTCACTGTTTAATTTCTTGATTGTTCAGTACAATGTTGGTTTTGTGTTTGAGGAATAAAATCTAGGAGTAAAATGAAGATGTAAAGCAGTTATAGCTTCATTAAGCACCGTTGTCTAACACTGGACATCAGGTTTTACAAGAGAGTGGACTTCAAATTAAACAATTCTTGTGTCAGATTTTAACATAGTAAAACAATCTGCTTGTATAGATAGAAAACACAAAGCACATGGACCCTATGGACTGCTGATTATAATAAATGGAAATTTAAAAAACTTTGCAGATGTTTACGTAGCTCATTCTACATGCGTTATAACAAAGTGATGGAAATGTACATTCTCATGTAAACAAGAGGTAAAGAAAAAGAGCAGAACCAGTGCTGGGTGTAGGTTTGGCTCTGGGTTTCTTCTGTAAGGTTAGGAGTTCAGAATGGTTGAGTGTGTGAGTAAGAGTGGAAAATCAAGCTGCCATGAATTTTTTTTCTGTTTTTGAGGGAGACCAAGTCAGGTTTCTGTCTTATTTATTCATGAAGTCATGACTTTGTGTCTTTATCACAGATTTTTTCTTTGTTGAGAGTTTGAGATTCCTTTCTGTTCTCTCTGTCTGTCTGTCTGTGTGTGAAATTGAGACTTCACTGAAGTACTGAAGCAGATGTTCGACTTCCCAGAAGTCCCAAAACTAGTTCAGTTATGTGTCTGTCTGTATTTATGTCTTGGTGAGGACCATAAATGGGGACATTTTGCTGGTCCTCACAAGTAAATGTTCTGTTTCCATTAGATTTTTCAACTTTTTGAGAAAAGCTAAAAGCAGAAAAACTTACTGAGTTTAAGGTTTAGGTGTAGGTGTAGCAAAGTCAAAGGAATGTTTTTAAAAATATAGTAATAGGGTGAGAGTGTGTGTTTGCATATAATACACCATAAATCTAACAGTCTGGGAAGAAAATGTTATATGTTTACCAAGGATAAAAATGTGTCTTATTACAAAAAACAACAGACAAGTAGAAGACACGTCTTCCCAAAGAACTCTCAATATTTTCTTTCAGAAGACACAGTGCCAGGTACTGACACTGTTACACCACCCGGGGGCAGCAGATTAAACGAGATTAAGACGTAAACGGTGGAAGGTGGATTATATGGACTCTAAGAAAATTTCCACACACACACATCTTGGTATTAATACATTTGTGAATACATTCTTGTGTTATACTGTTTCTTGGTGTTGCCACACCTAAACCTGTTGAAGCTAAACAGTAGTATTAGACCTTTGGTAAAACTGTATGTCTGACTGTTTCATTGATGAGACATGAGTTATACTAGAATGATTTCTAAACATACAAAGCGATCAGAACCGATCAAAATCAAGGCCAAACTGACTTGGTGCATGAAACAATGCTTAAGTCACAAGTATATCATGCATATTTACTAGTATTGTGTGTAAATATTAGTGTACCTGAGTCCAATAGGAGGCTAACAGTATCTGGTCAGTAAGTGTTCACTTGTTCAAACCACAAAAAGTGCAGTAGAATAAATATAAATTTACAATACTTTGTAATTTTGTGTGTCTGTGTGCTCACGACCATCACCAGATCTCACCTAGAGAAGACACGGTGTAAAATTACTGTCCGGTACCTGGTGTGATCGATTAGTCAGGTGCCCCTGATGGAATTGGACAAATCCAATCCAAAATGCTGGAGCAAGTTAGGAACCAGATTTTTATTCATCTATTTGCTAAACAGAACTTTTTTTATATGCACTGTAATGGATACACTCTATGCCTTAATGTAACCATCTGCCTTTCCAGCATTTCTTTTGAAATCAGGGGTATTAATAGGGAAATGTGTCCCCCCCTTCCTCTAGTAAGACCCTCTACTCTTCTGGGAACGCTTATGTTGGAGTATTGTTGTGAGGATTTGATTATATTCTTCGACAGAAGCATTTATGAGGTCAGATGCTAATGATAAGTTCTGGATCACAAATACAAATCCAGCTCATCCCAATGGTCCTGTGTGGAGCCATATCAAGACCTACTGCTCCCCAACTGCTGAGGGGATTTATACCCCCTCAAACCGACACCTCAATGTTGGGCACAATGCCCGTCTCATCTGAGGGTGGGCCAGAGCTTCTCATTATATCGATTAAACGGGTTGTGTGTGTTCAAGATTTAAGATTCTTTATCTGTCCCATGCAGAGTTATAGAAGTACATGTAGTGAAATGTGCCCTCTAGTCAACCTGTTGGTTATCAAATAAATAAAATAGAAATTTGGCTACACTAAAATAAACAGAAAAAAATTATATTCCAACTAAACAAATAGTATAAGCTTAACATCCAGAAGCAAAATCTGTACAGTGTGTAAGATGTAACAGAATAGAAATCTCTTTGCTGTAAAGTGCGGTGTGCTGGTTCATGTATAGACTTAAATAACCGACAGCAGGAGAGATACGGTGAAGTAGAGATTTTAGTATGTTTTAATAAACAGTTTAAAGTTGTGGTGTTGTGTCCTGGTAAAGAGTCTTATGAAGACTAGAAGTGTAGAAGCTCAACCCGAGTCTTTGTTTTGGTCATAACATTCCTGAGGTGATTTCCTGATTTAAGCAGGTCATACAGATGGTTACTGGGTGAGACCGGTCTCTGATGAGCCTGGCTGCTCTGGTCATGCATCTCCTGGTATGAATGTCCTGCAGAGATGGTAGAGCTAATCTAGTGCAGCATTCGGATCACTCTGTGTAGTCCCTTCAACCAATGGTTCTCAACCTTTTCAACATCAAGGCCCACCTGTCTATTACAGCAAGTTGCCAAGGCTCACTTGGCCACATTAGATGATATTAAATAACCAATTGTAGACCAAAGGCCTGTCTCGATTTTAGATTTGCGGCCCAATTAAAAGCCTTTGCGGCCCACTGGTGGTCCCCGGCCCAGTGGTTCAGAAACCAGGCCTTAAACTGTTCTGTACAG
>JBBPCY010000007.1:6976718-7004003 GCA_037974405.1 Brachyalestes nurse
CCCCCCCCCCCCCCCCCCCCCTCCCCCCCCCCCCCCCCCCCCCCCCCCCCCCCCCCCCCCCCCCCCCCCCCCCCCCCACTCTTAACACATTTCTTCCCATTCAGTTGTCTCTAGTTTCACCCACCAGCCATGATCCCCAAATCAATGCTGGGAGGGGGAGTGCTAGCACAGGCTTCCTTCAAGTCAGGTGAATTTAACCAGTCCAATCAGTCTTTTTAAACACCCTCTAATGCAATGTCATTGGACAGTGTAATGGGCTTAAAGGAGAATGCTGTGTGACAATTTTGTTATGTCAGCTAAAAGACACCTGTGCCGTCTAGTATTGAGCTGGGTGGGGTGGGGTTGGTGGGGGGGGTATTGGGGGCAGTTTTGCAAGCGAAGCCAGTTTTGCTCTCCTGATCTCAGCCATTCTCACCGGGCATCAATCATCTATCAATAATAATGTAAACATGTAATGTAAAAGTATAAAAGTAGACCGGACCTTATAGTCATGCTTTCACACAGCATGGCATGAAATTCTGTCTCTGTATTTAACCCATTCACCAGGTGAAGCAGTGGGCATCTACCAAAGGGGGCAACCAGGGAGCAGTGTGTATGCACGGTACCTTGCTCAAGGGTACCTCAGTGGTGCCACCAGCAGTCCTGGGATTCAAACCAATGAAACCTTCTGATTGTAGGGGCAACTCCCTAACCACTAGGCCACAAGTTGCACCGTCTAAATGTATGCAAATGTTCTGACTGTGAAAGTGATGGGATTCATATGTTTACATCTTGATTTTCCCTCCACTTCTTATAAAAACCAGACACCACAACTTTTGTTCATGTAGACATTTCATTCAGTTGTATTATTTTCAACTGAGATGTTTATATGAAGGGTTTTTAACATTTTTATTGTTCTGTTAGTCAAAGTACTAAAGGATAATTAGACTATATGTAAACGTGTTGGAGTTGCAAGCCCTCTACTTGACATTGGCCCAAGGACAAAAATGACAGACGATTGATTAGATCAGGAAAAACAGCGGTGATACCATTTAGTATGAAGAGGGTTGTCTGGCCGTCCTTGGTCGTGTCCTTCACAGCTGCAGAGGGACGTTGCTGTAATCTCGTAGTGATGGTAAACACAGAGAGGTGAGGGAAGGAGGGAGGAGAGTGTAAGGAAGAGGAGCAGTGTAATGAATCAAATGACTGTCATTTTAGAACAGACAGAAAGAGAGGGAAGCCGTCCAGGACACGTTTTTATCATGGAAGTGGGCGTTGCACCTCAGAGATATCCTGAAATTGTATTGTGGTGTTTGTGGGGGTGTTTTTGGGGGGTTGTTTGTGGGGGGCTTTGGAAAATGTTGGCATAGAACATTCCATTAGTAATTCAGTTATTATTCAATTATTATTTTTATCATTATTGTTGTTATTAATTCCATAATTTGGATTGTTCATCTTTAAGAAATAGCGGCACAGCCAAATCTCTACTAATTCACTACAAAACTGAAGTTACTTCACTCGTGATTTCATAAAACTGAAATTTCCCTTTTTTTTAAATTAAAGTTCCTTAAATGGTTCAAAGTTACATTCTCACTGCTTCACCATTTTAGGTGGAACATCAAAATGTTAGCCAGATGATGGAGTCAGCAATGGAACAGAAACTTGTGTCCTCATCTGGTGAAGCAGCTAAACTTGCAGTTCTTTACTTCTTTATCATCACTGCTGTCTAGATCAGCAAAAATCCAGTCAGACTCTTGCATCTCCGTTTCTAAACATTAACTTAAAGCCTAATGTAGGATTTCTATTAGCATTTTTAGAAATGTATACACTTGTATATTCTTGCATGTATATGCTTATGGAACCTCAGAACAAAACCTTTGTGTGGGTGTGCGATTACATTTTTTTAATTGCGATTAATCGCATTGTTATACACAAAATTCAATAATTAATTCAGAAAATAGCCGAGACATAGGGTGCTGTGAATAAGTGTGTGTGTATGTTCTGCCAGTTGTTCTGCTATCACAGCACTTCTGAAAAACTTTTTTAGGGCCAACAATACATGATGTGGGTCTTCTGTCACCAAACAGATCAGATCAGATTCTCTCTTACAGATGTTTATTGTGTTGTGTTTCTGTTTTTGAAAAGTTTAGACACTCTTGACAGAATTTTTTTTTTCTTAACGACTTTTTAATGTGTGTTTGGGTTTGTGTGTGGTACACTGAGTTTACCAGCTGGTTCATCACAGCCTGGAAAAGCAAAGGCAGCTGCTGCACAGACCCTTGTTTTTTTTTTGACAACACTTTCTTACACTTACATGCTGTTTCTCGAGAGTGTGTGCCCAAATCTGCTTGTTTTTGTCCTTTGTCAGTTAGTCAGCTGTGTTAAAGGTCATGGGTGTTTCTGGAGATTTCCGAAGGACTGCAGCATTCATTTCATCACAGTGTAGTGCAGTCCACTCATTCTTTGCTATTTTTTGCATCTTTGGGGTTTTTTTCACATTTTTTAAACATGAATGAATTGAGAGATCACAGTAAACTCTAGAGGTGTAACAATGCATTAATCCCAATGCAAAAATGTGACAGTGTGCATTGTGGACATGTGGCAGTGCATCATGGAGAATAAGCACTTTGTTGATTATAATTTGGTGTAATGGAATTATTTTAACTATAGTGCCAGTCCGTAGCCCAATCCAGCAAAGACACGCTAACACCCCCCCCCCCCCCCCCATCTCCCCGCAGCTCTGGTTTCATTAGTAAATTGTGCCTGAACTGAATAGTCATCATTTCTCTTCACTTTTACTTCATTCTGAATATTTTAAGAATATTGAATTGTTTTCAGTCTTACTTTGTTGAAGATATGAGTGCATCGAACCGTGAGCCTTGAATCGTCTATCGAACCCAATCGTGAGTTGAGTATATTGTTACAGGAATCAGTTTTTTCCCCCCCATGTTGGGCTAAGTGATGGGACAAATACAATTTAGGATACAATTTTTTTGACACCAGAGTTGGTACTGACTCCTTGACTTAGATACTGGCTCCTGAACAATATTTTTTAATACCAAGTTTATGAACGTCTTGACATTTTTATGCACTCCAAGCAGTTTCATAGCAATTTCAATACATAAACCTGTAAACCCCCATGTGGTGTGATCTCTGAGCTGTTTAACCAACCCAGTAGATAAGAGCAGTCCTATATTCAAGTAATCAGTTTTGATTAATCTATAGCCATAGGCTTAAGGTACACTCAAACAATATCTAATGTTACAATTTGTCACCGCCATTGAGCCTATTACAGTAATGTCAGATTTAGTGAATAACCATGTACAAGTTGGCCGAATGTCAGAGATGTTCACAAGTCGTTTTTACCAAGTCCAAGTCAAGTCTCAAGTCTTTGTGCTCGAGTCCAAGTCAAGTCTCAAGTCATTGAGTGGCAATGTTTCAGATGACGACCCTAATTGTACGGATCCCTATCTGCGCCCATGCCTTGGACTAAAGTAAAGGGACACCGCGGTGAGGTGAACTGTTTTCGGGTTTTATTATGGCAAACGAGGGGTCGAGATATGAATAAATAATTCCATGAAATGAACATTGTTTACGAGTTATGACTCGCGAGTCACAACACCCAAGTCCGAGTCAAGTCTCAAGACGTTGAGGGCAAGTCTAAAGTCAAGTCACAAGTCTTTCTTTGTGCGACTTAAGTGCAGGTCTCAGGTCTCAGTCCCCATTTCTGCCGAATGTTTGTTTGCTAAATATTACCTGCTAAAATCTCAGTCACAGTGAGTAGTACTGGACGGGGGAATCCATTGGTGGAGAAATTGTAGGACACTCTGTAATGTTAGGTGAATGCGAAGAATGAAAGGATGATGACTGTGGTCTGTCTTTTTGCTCTGGAACATGGAACATCTTTCTGCTCTTACAATTATTCCATGCACGTTTTAGTATTTCATCAGAGTCAGCATGTCGCCTGTCTTGGCAGCAGCAATCCTTTTTATATATGGAATTGTGAGCTATTGGCATCAGGCCAGATAAAATCACACACTGTAGTCAAGTCTCTCAGAAGACAATACAAACACACACACATACACAAAGGATTCCCTGTTTTTTTTTATTATATTTTGCTTTTACATGTTAAATTATATTGAATATCTGGCTTGTTGAACTCATGAAGGTGGTTCAGAGAACATGTAAGATTAATAAATTATTTAAAAAGGGGCACATTGATTTAATTAATGCATTTATAACGTCACTTTCATTTAGCTTAGAAGTTTAATGATTTAATGTGCATTTACTGATATTAACTGTAAATGAGTAATAACAATTGAAATGTTACATGTTGACATGTCAAAAAATAACTACAGAACCCATTTGAGCCATTAAAGCCAGAGTTAGAGTTTCTAACTGTGTTTATAATACTGTTTTGAAACCTTTTGCTTGTTTTGTTTCGGCTGAATGAGACCCAAGATCTTCTACTCTGAAAAAAAATCTTCAAAACATTTTTGTGGGTTTGTTTTGTTTTTCTACCTTCTTGCTTGAGTTGGACGACATTCTTATAGTACTCTGTAGTAAACCACATTGTGTGGAGAGTCTGAAAATGTCCTCTTGGACGTGTACGCAGTGCATCTGTTGTCCTTGTTTTGTATATGAAACAAACTCTGATGGCTCTGATCTTCGTGTTTATCTCTGACCAACATATCAAGCACTGGCATCTGAAACAGTGTGTACAGAGGAAATAAGTCCCAATACTCTGCACCTCTCTTATCTGAATATTTCAGAAGATGTTGATTTAGTAAAATGTTTTTATTGGCATTAGTTATTCCTTGTAAGATTTTCTATTTTCTCTTTTTTATTTTAAATCAAGACTCTGTTATAAGTTATAAGCACCGCTAAGGAATAAATTACAGACAGCTAGTGATTCTGAAGTCTCTATATCTCTTTTCGCTCTGTGTATTTTTCTCTTTTGTCTTTCCTGCATATTCTTTACCAATTAAAACATGATGTAATGCAGAGCAGTGGAAAACACTCACTGTCTTATCGGGTCTTCCTGCTTCTCCTTTTCCTCACTTGTAGAGAAATCTGACATACAAGGAGGTTTGTTTGAAGTATTAAGTAACAAGTAACTGAAATGTCCTATGTGTTTTTGCACACTCTGGATGCATGTCTGATCACTTATTGATTTATATATTTATTACTTATCGATAACATCCATGAACCTAGTTGATGGAACTAATCTTTTTTCCGTTCCTTTTTGTTATACAGGGTATATTGCGTTCCAATCTGTGATCCAAAACTGCACTGTAGGCCTGGCTTTAATTGCATACACAGTAGAGGATAGCCCTGTGAGTGACTGTGACAGACTAAATAGGGAATTAACAGAATAGTATTATAATGTTAATTTAATTCGTCAGGTCTTTCCATACTCAGGTGATTATAAATAAAAAAAAGCAGAAGTGCTTCTTAACACACTCAAGCTTTGATGGGCTTTTATTAATCAGTAGAGGATGAAGAGGGAGAGAAAACAGAGAGATAGTACCTTCTGGCACAAATGGAACAAATGGTGGTTTCACTTTCAGTACCTGTCAATATCAATATTTTACCAATAAAATTCTTTCTCAACCAGCCCTATACTTCAGCCAGGTAGTCTTTCATTGTGAAAGTAGGCTGTTTATGGCCGCGCTCAGTGCTGAATTCCACGATCCTTTTTCTTGGCAATTCCTCCAGTCTATGGGAAAGCCCCTCTATCTGAGTTTATTACAATGTGGGGAATGTTCACACAAGCCAGAAGGACGGTACATATTAAATTAGCTTGAAATGGGTTTGTAATGACCTGGCATGTGGTCAGTGCACTGTTGTCCAATTTCTCTGGTATTTGCAATGACCCTCTTATCCAAATTGCATGCATGAAATGGTCCCTTGGCGGTTGCAGACAGTATGGTTTTTGTTGTTTAAAGATAGACTTTAGTGGCATTTTAGCCGAGCGCTGCTATACAGTACAGCATTTCAGTATGCTGCTGACATACTATCATCATTGCATACATTAAGTGGAGGTAAAATTTGCTCCACCCTGCTGTAATGAAGACCTGTGTGTCCTCTGACGCAAAAGGAGACATCTGAGAGTTATTATAATAGTAGACATCTTTGTGCATTACACAGCCAGCAAAAGAGTGTCTTTAAATGTCTCCACATAGTTATCAGCAAGATGTTCTGAATCAGATTTCATCATAAAATGAACCCAGCCCACATAGAAACAACTATGAATAAAAACATGGGGATGGGAGACTGCTTTGTTTTTCAATGCATATTAACTGTACTCACTTCCCTTGTTGAGTCCATGTTACATACTGTGGATGCTATTATTATTGTGTTGTAAACTTCCTTCCACCAGGCTCAGATGTTCCATTTTGATTTCTGTGGCCATTTAGATGAATCAAGGCATTCATTTGATCCAGCAAACAAATAATTTCGTTTAGTATGAAGCATCTTTTAATCATGTTACATTATTGATTGGCTAATGCATTTTAAATACACCTATATGTAAAATTTTAGGCATCGCTGGTCAATTTATGTTGATTTTATAAGTGAAAAGAAGTTCACACAAAGTAAATTTGACACGTTTCTGCAGACTGTAATGCATTAACACCTTTTGCAGAATTTATTGTACTGAAACTAAAAATAAGATGTGGCATGACTCAGACCTTACTTCACTTATTAGGCCTTAATCCAAGTCAGGTGCAGACAGTTTCAGAGCACAATAAATAACCTTCAAACCTCTCAGGTTGGCGCTCTCGCACTCAGCGTCTGACTGTGACTCTAAAACTAAAGATAATTGACTCTTACAAAGCAAGAGGAGACAATAAAACATTGCAGTAATAAAACAACCCTTAAACATGTGGTAGATCTATTATCCTTTGGCACAAGACATGATATGTGAATAGAGAAAAGAAAAAAATTCACTAAATGTGGCCAAATGTTGAAAATCAGTGAAGACATTTAAGATCATATAAGGCTGGATATTACATCAAGACAGTGATCCAAAGCATACATCAGCACGACCTAGAACTGTTTTAGGCAACAAAAGTAGAAGGTTTTGAAATGGCCTTGACCATTCCAGACTCTACAATGACTGAAAGTGTGGGGTAAGATCTTAAAAATGCTGTGCATGCTAGATGAACTATGAATTTTCTAGGGAAAAGTCTTAAATGAAGAAGACAAACACTGTTAGCTGGCAACAAGAAATGTTGAATATTCCAACCACAGGTGTCTGAATACGTACTGAATGGGTGTCCAAATGCCACATTTTATATTTAATATTTTATCACATTTATAATGTGAATTAAAATATGTTGTTAATTCTGTTTCATAAAGAGGCATTGATGCCATCATTTGTCCAGGGCTGAATATTACAAGGCATATGACACACACAGTGTGTACTAATGTAATTAACATTTTCTCAGTATCATACAGTCATAGTACATACGTGATTGATTTGGTACCAAATTAAAATTAAATTGTAAAGTTGACTTACTTCAACTACTACTGTTTCTTAAGAAAGTAAAATATTCAGTTTTCTAAGTCATATTTCAGTTTTTGTACTTGGTCACACCAATGACTTAATCTGAGCAGGAGTTCATAAGAAAAAGGAACCTGACAGTCTTCCTGTAGTTCCTCTTCTCATAGATACCCTTTGTACTAAGATGTTCCACTGCAGTTCTACATCTTATTCAGTACTTTAGTGAAGTAGACATCCTACTTCTGTACTTCAGTTGTTTTTGGAAAGGTACTTTGAGTCCTTATTTGTTGTCTTGGGTATTGTTTGAATTTTATCATTTCTAATTCGAGTTCTACTCATCAGTTCCAGTTGCTGAATGTTCAGAATGTCCCAGCAGCAACGGGAGTAAAGTGCTAACTCGGACGTCAAATAAATATTAATACACTGATGTATGGTGTATTCAAAAATGTACTTCTTCAGAACATATAAGCAAAAAAATTGAGTACCCAGGACTGGGTATTTTGTTATCAGTTCTAATTTGGAACCTACATTTGGTTTCCAATCCTACTTATTTCACAGAGGTAATAATACCTTTGCTTGATTTTTGCTTGGCTTCTTCTCTGACTTCTATTGCTTCTATACTCAAGCGTCAAAGACTTAGCTGTAATCTGTGGGTTTTCTTGCCCACACTAGATCAAATTAGAAATTAGAGGACGTTTGACCATTTGAACATCCAGAGAGTAACCGGGTTCATTGATGTGCAGTTTAAAGACAGGTAGGCCTTGTTTTGCTGCTCCATCTACAAAATGTAGCTCAGTGGCTTTCAGATGTCAGGTCAATAGAGGTTCATTCCTGTTACAGTCGTCCTCGGCCGAGTCGGAGGTTAAGCCTGCTACTCTTCGTAAATCATTACAAACCGTAGTGTTTACAGCATGTGGTTACAAATTCTGTTGCTGTCTTACAGCCATGGCTGATATCTTGCTTGCTTTATTCATCATGTTATATTTCCTCTCACAGAGTGATTGATCTCTTCCTTCAGAATCGATCTATCTTCTGGCCCGTTCAGTGATATGAATCAGCAGCGTAATGAAAGGTGTAGATGGGCATGTTGGAGTGCCTCTTGTTCTCAGATCGTAAATCATGGAGATGGCCTCAACAGAAGTCAGATCTAGCAGATTCATTGGACGAAATGGTGCTGATTTGTTCTGGCAGAGATGCTGATCTCTTTCAGCCACCTGGATAGAATCTCTCCAACAGGCACATATGCCACCAGACGCTGTATTATCTGAACAAATTGCCTAACTAGATCACCAGCTGCTATGGGTAGAAGTTACTGTGTTGATTTAAGCTTAGCAAGGCTGGCTGTGCCTCACTTTAAATGCTCTGACCCTCCTAGTCGGGGTTTTGGCCGTGCGCCAGGCTGTGCGCTGCTGTCCTCGGTGATGAGGCCAGTTTCCTGCAAAGCCAGTGAAAGAAAGCCAACTCAGCAATAGCACGGCTGGCGAGACTCAGCCAGGATTACACAGCCCACGCTGAACTACACATGGACTCAACTCGCATTTTTTAGGAATCGATTTGTTCAGCGTTAACCCTTAGAAGCCAAAAGTTATAATTGTAGTTTTGTTCTCCTGTTTAAATCCCCTTCTTGTGGCCCGTGGTGTACGAGTGCTTCACTAATAAAGGGCTGGATGTCCACACCCTCGCTCACCATAACACAGGCATCTAGATCAGAATGAGAAACTTCCTCTGGGGTTCGAATCCCACTGCAGCCGCCAGCCTTTCTTTTAATCTTTGGTGGTGTTTGTTGAAAGCGAGATTATATCTTGTGACTGTAGTCTGGGTCACAACTACTGTCAAAAAAATCGATTCTCAGATACTAATCATGCCTAAGTTCAATATCAATTAGCATTGGTGTCGATATTTAAATGCCAGTTTAGGGGCTGCACGCACCTATAAATGAGTCCCAAGCTGCATTTTGGCCCGTAGCTCGGCCGGAGAACAACCTTGTGCTGCCAAATTTTACGTGGACCCTCAGCTCCCCGAGACCTATCGAAGCTCTCCTCCTGCGTTGGTCCTGTGAGCACCCAGCCACTCCAAACTTGACATGCCAATAGATCTCCGTGAGACCTTTCCAACGAGCCCCGATTTGCCCCCCTAGCTCATGGGGATCCGGAGTTATTAGCCAAAATCCTTCCCCCAAAGTTTCTGTGTTTGTTTTTTCTCCCCCTGTACTATCGAAAATAATATTGAGAATCGAGTTCCATCTTTAGTATCGGTATCGAGTTTGAAATTTCAGTATTGTGACAAACCTAGTCACAACAGTTACACACTTTTATTCACACCAACTGAAGAACTGAAATTAGTCAACTTGTATATTTTACAGTTTTTGCTCCACGATTTGGTCTCCAATTCCATCTGCTAGTTACAGTATTGTGAAAAAGTTTTAGGCAGCTGAATTTAAAAACTGTTTAAATAAAATAGTACAAATCATTATACAGTAAATCAATACATAGTATGGAGTATATCAGTATGTTCCTTGTGGAAATCCAGTATTACTTGTAGTTTCCATCGGAAACCTGCTTTGATTTCATTAAATTAAATCAGGAGCTGCTGATGGAATTTCACAAATCCAGGCAATGCTGAAGGAACCGAGAAGCAAATCTGAAACCGAACCTGTGTTCTCCTCACCAGCTCACAAAATATTAACTCCCTATTTTACAAGCAAAACAAATCTTGATACTTTTTACTGCTTTCTGGTTTGTTAGCATATACTCTAATGTTGAACAGAAAGACACTTTATTACACACAGAGAAAAAGGGCTTTTAACAATTTACATTGGTGCCTGTAGGTACCTAGACTTTTGCACAGTACTGTAGGACCCCCTCAATCAGATGAGACCACCAAAACTGTTAGGGAGAAGGATTTCTGCTGGTGGCCTAGTGGTTAGAGAGTTGCCTCTGCAATGAGAAACAAAGTACCGTCCCCACTCAAAAACAATGTAGCTTTCAAAATAAAAGTGATAAAAACTGTGTTAACGTGCGATAAAATAATTGTATAACGCGTTAATGTGCCCAGCCCTAATATTTTAGCATATTGAGATCTGGTAAATGCTAATATTCTCAGTTAAATACAGCTAAAAATCTATCCATGTTCTTCTTTTTTATCCTTTACATGATGTAACGAATATTATGAAAACTATCATGTCCAAACTATGTCTTTTTTACCATATTGCTCACCCCATTCCCAGTCCGGATCTTTTTCACTGTTTTTGACAGTCTATATATATATAGACTGGCCTTCCAGAAAGCTTATTATAGAACCACATACGCATAAATTACTGGTCTGTAACTGTGGGTCTTTCCAGCCATTCACTGCCCGGCTCTTTATAATGTATGGCTTTTGTCTGTCATAAGCGAATGAGAAACAGATTTAGGAAAAAGCACCAGGCGTGTGTGTGTGTGAGTTAAAGTGAGGGGGTTGGTGTAGATTCAGAGTCTGTGGGCAGATTGTTGGACCTGGACCTCATTACACGCTCCTCCTGGTTGAAGTGGGTATTATGTCATGGCTGTATTTGGCCCTCTCTTCAGGGGAGAGGATGAACAAGGTATTTGTGTGGGTGCCCTGATTCCCTTTTCTCAGTCTTAGAGAGAGAGAGAGAGAGAGAGAAGCAGAGAGAGATTAGCTGTGTGAGGAAGGCTGGTGTTGAAAGGCAGGGTTTTCCATGCTCCGGAATGGAGGGGTTTGAAGTTTCACTGGAATAGGGGTTGGATTTCAGTGTCCTCCTGTGAAGGGCCGCCCTTTCCTGTTTTTCTCCTTTTTCTTCAGAAGACCCCTTTCTTACTGTACTCTTCTGTCTGTCTACAGTTTGAGTATGTGGCCTTATTTTGTAAGGGTCTGTCCTCCAACATAGACTTTTATGCAGGCTTGCCTTCTAAGGGAAACCTCCTTGCTCAGCACTTTTTTACATTTTCAGATTTTTTTGAATCTCAATTTGGTTTGTGACCAGCTCAAAAGTGTTTATGAAATGGTCTTTTAATGGTTTCCAACAATCCGGTCTCCTGATAGCTAGGATTTTCTGTATCATTTTGTGTGAATTCTTCTTGAGTAGAGAAGGAGGGATCAGCATCTATTTAGTTTAGAATGCAGTAAGATATTACTACCAAATATGCTGTCATTTTGAAATATTTTATCTTTCATTTTAACTTTCAAAGACTCAATATGCATCTTGTACCATGCTGCTGTGCTAATAGGTAGCTGGCCATGATGGCCTGGGTGTAGAATTTCCACTGCATTCCTCTCTCCAGCTGCTAAACTGCACAGAAACAGACAGTTTTTGTTTTTTCTGAGGTTGACTTACTGATAAACAGGCATGGTTCACATTTAATCTTATTACTCATAGACCAAGTTTGGTGGATTTTCATTTGAGCTGGTCCTGATTAGCTGTCATGCCAGAAGGGTCATGGATGGGGTTTAATGTGGCATGCAAATGTGCTGTAACAGTTCATCGCCTTGCCCTCTTCAACACTCCCAGAAGGCTTGGTGAGATTATAGACTCTTGTTGGTGATTTGTAGATACTTAACTTACATTTAACTTACATTCAAGCTCATCTTGATTATATTAACTTACTAAATACATTTACCTTAATTTCCAGTGACTTTAAGCCTGGCCCTAACCCTCACCCCTGGCCATTGCCTTGGTCCTAAACCATACACTAACCCTAACGCTGCTGAGAAGGAGTTTCACTTTAACAATGAGAACATCAGTAGATAATTTATTGAAGGCTTTTCAAATAAAGGAAGCCAAAACAGGTTAGATCATTTCCCAAAGTTTTGTTGCAGTGCTGGAAGGACAGTTCATATTTACAGCCAGTGTGGTCTGAGCAGAGGATGAGAATAGCACCAGAGTGATGTCAGAAAGTAGCTGTGGAAACGTAGCCCTTACAGAGGATACTGCCACACAGGCATGATCTAAACTAGTCCCACTGCCCGACAGACTGTCTGCATCTGCGTGTATCGGACAGAGCAGAGCAGTACATCAACTTAACACTCAACACAGACAAGCTCACACACATACAGAATGAAACAGAAGCTGGTCATTACTTCTGTAGGTGCTGTGAAAGTAAATATGGTTACATGAAATAGCATAGGCTGGAAATGTCAAAAGGTGAGTTTCAAAACTACAGACTTCAAATATAGGTTATTCAGTTGAGCTGTATGTGAGAATGCAATTAAATTCAGTTCAGTTTTATTTATATAGCCCTTTTTACAACCAAAGTTGTCACAAAACAGCTCTGTATAATCTGGGTCCGAGCCCCTAGTAAGCAAGCTAAAGGCAACAGAGTTTAGTAAAAACTCCCTGCGCTGGAAGAAGAAACCTCGGGAGGAACCAAGACTCAAAAGGGGAACCCATCTTCTATCCTCTTCCTCCTCAGTCAAGAGTCAGTAGAGGTAATGTTGGAAAAGCAGCCGAGAGTCTCTAGTCCACAACACCAGGTACAACATTCTCCTCCGGAGCTTTAAACAGCAGTTGCCCTTGGATGGGGGAAATGTCTGAATCAATAAACGGACTTTACCCTTGTGTAATGTCCGATTGAGACCGAGTGCGAGTAGAGCAGGTCATTGCCCTGAGAATTCATAGTGGGCTAATGTGCATGTTTCTGTCTGGCACAAAACCAAAAGAATACAATCAAGAGTGAAAAAGAAGGGTCATTTACATGAAGACACCAACAACAATGTCTAAGAGGTTTTGAAATACTAAAATCGGCTAACAGTTTTAAGGAATGGTGAGACTTCGATTTGCTGTAAACAAAACACTGATTTCTGCAGCAGTTTAATATTTTATCAAACACAGTACTAAGCTTTAATTTACAGCTTTTAACTGTTATCGATAAGATGTCAATGGCTTGTTCTTTTTTAATAAATACCATGCTAAATATGTTGATTGTGCATGTTAGTCATTCACCCCATCAGTACCAGCTATTAGGCCACAGTAGGCTAACCGGTAACAGCAAGAGGTGAACGTGGAGCTAATATTACCTAAAGCTACACAGCAGGAGAGGAGGGCCACTCAAGGCTTAGCCATTCAGCTAAAGGGGCTAACTCTACACTGTTGTGTAGCTGCTCTACATTGGTTCATACCAGTGATACCAGTGTGAAGGTTGTACTGACATGAAGGGTTTGCAATGTGCTTTTTTATTACTGCTTGTCTTAAATAGAAAATAAATTCCCACCCCTGACATGTATCTGCTTCAGTTCAGTTAAGGCTATCTATGGCATCTATGTCACTCATGCATGTCAAAAAGATCATCAGGGTATCGTATTCTCTGTAGCCAATAGAAATACTGTATTAAAGTGCCACAACACTACTAATTACTGTGGATTGTCCAATAACTGGCATGAATTATTTAGTAACTACTATCTATTATTCAGTAACTACTATTAATTACTCAGTAACTACTATACCTTTTTTTAACTGCTATGTTATGCAGTAAGTACTATAAAACACAATAGCACAATTATTTAAACCCAAATACACTACAAGTTACTCAGTTAATGCTAAGACATACTAAATATTATTTGCGTACAAATACATTTACAATATGTTGTTTTTTTATTCACCACTACTTGCATATAAACACACATGCACTGTTACAGATTCTTTCATCTTATAAAGGAAACAACTGGTTTTGACATTTTCATTTATAGTTGTTCACTCAACAACTTTCCAGTGCTTAAGAAAAACAAGGTCTATAAAATAAATTGCTAAGAGGTTAAAAACCTGTGGTGTACAAAAACCCTAGACTGATGGTGTGCATTTTGTAAAAACTGACTTGTTTCTGGACTTGTTGGATATGTTAAGAATGCCACAACATGACAAAAATGTTTTTTTTTCTTCAATAGAAGAAGGTACATGCACTATATAAACTCTTAAATAAGTGAGAAATAATGTGTATTAAATGACAGTGTTTTTGTCATTGGTAGTAAAAAATCTGACTGCTGAGGGTTAGGTTTGAGCTTGTTTATTTACGACAGTTTGCTTGCTCAGTTTTCAGCAGTGAAATACAGTCATGTTTCCAGTCTGTAGCAGAGGCCACACTCTGAGGCGGCCGTATTAAAAACAGTAACCCTCTTGTGCCTGATTGCGGTGCGTAATAGGGTGGAATTCCTCTGGAGCTGCCTCACCTCTACTCATTGAGTCTTAATGTGAACCACATGAATTGTGTTCAGAAAAGGAGGCGAGTGTTTCCAGCCTGACCCGGCACAGCCCTCTCACACTCGGGGCGCCTGCGTCCTCAGCCAGTCCTAGCTGCCATTTTTGCCCTGTTCCATGCCTATGCCTTCAGACACACCGTGTAATTTTGAGGGAGTGCAAAGCTACCAGCATTTAACCACTGTCCTTTTGTCATTGTAATGTTGGTCTCTCTGTCTATTGGGTGGTGTGCATTTATAGCAGGCATGCACCGCTTCCCGGCGTTAGTTTTTCAGTTGGTGGTTGAAATGTGAAAAATGCTAAATGTATAACATGTAAAAAAGCTGTGCCTTTCTGCACATTACACTGAACATTCTACATTTCTTTAGCAATTTCAACAAATACATGTGATGCATATAAATTTGTATGTGTATGTTATATGTGTTGTGTACATTTGTATGAGCGTGTGTGTGTATGTATGTATGTATGTATATATATGTATATGTATGTGTATAGTGCAAATAACTGTTGGCATTTGTTCCATATATTGCATATCTAGATATATAGATACATGTTTAACCTTATACTGCAGCAACTCTTTTTGCTTAAAAAGGAATCGAAACGTACACTTTGAGTTCTGTATGGGACTGTATGTCATCCTAAGTGGTGGATTTTTTCTTGATCTGAGGAGCCTGAGCTTAATACGCCAAATGATTAATTGGCCTGAGTGATCACAGAGTCTCACAGGCAGCAGAAATCAATAATGCTTTACCTGGAAGGAGAGCCATTTGTGTATTGAACAGGCAGCCGGTTTGAACATCTCAGTCCTCTGAGGGGCGGCTGGCAGTTGTATTTTTATGTTGGGGGAGGGGAAGAGCAGGCTATAATGGTAAACAGATGTCCCTGACCCAAATGGACCTGAATTATTTATGGCAGAGGGACAGTTTATATGTCCTGCTACGTGTTGTAGATTCTGAAATGAAATACTGTGATTTTGAGGTGTGATACAGTGCACATTAAAAGTACAGACAGCAGTGCTTAATTACATATCTGTGTATAAAATAGAGAGCTTACTCCAAATGGGGAAATAAAAAATCTTGGTGGACACACCCATTTCTATGTATTTTTACCAAGTCTTTTATAAGATAACTTCATGTTATCTTTTTTCCCAGTAAAACATTTTGGAAGTAAAATAAAACTTTTCTTGGCCTCTGATTGTTCAGTTAAGTTCCTTTTAAAGATAAAAACAACCACTCTAGTGACACCACTGTGCTAAAAGAAAGTAAACTATTTCTGGCAGAGGAAAGAGCTACTAGGAAACTGCCTGTCTACCAGTGACCACTGGACACTCTTGGCTGAGAGCGTCGTGTGAGAAAAGGCAGAAGTGAAATTAACCCCTTGGCTCCTCTGCCCCATAAGAACTCAGAATAGAACAGCATTGCTGCTAAGCGGAAGTTCATGGCCCCTGCTTGTGTCCATCACATCACCAGCCTCATAGATGGTCTGAAAACAGTCATTTTGGAGTACCATTTAAGTTTATTTTGAGAGTGCTGTATTGTACATTTTTGTTTGAATAGTTTTATATTGTTAATCTGGAGATTGTGGATTACATCCCCAGTGATTCTGTCGTCTGTGCCTAAGAGTCCAGAGAGAACAATTGGCTTTGCTTTCTCTGGATGGGTAGGACGGCCCTCCCACTCCCCATCACTCAAGATTATACAAGCCAGTCTGTTAAGCAATCTCTTCCATGCACTTTACCCGAGTGTTGGTGGTATTGTGTGATGTGGGACGTCTTAGCTGTGTGTAGAATTGAACACGACTAAATTGCTCAGAAAATTGGGTAAATGTGTCATATTGTGAATACTGGAAATGATCTACATCCTTTCGTTTGTCTCATCTTGACGCCTTCTATGTCTGCATATTTTCTCCATTTTGTTTCAGATGGACCTTAAACTGCTTCTAATATCAACATTGTTAGGAGCTATTTGCCACAGCAACGGCCAGCCAGGTAATGTGATTCGATTCTTTCAGTTTGTTTTTCACTTTTCTTTTTATCAACTGTACAGAGAATGTTACTGAAGTCACGCAGACTCGAATTATTCATTCTAGTCCCATCGAAACGAGTAAACTGTAATTTAATAAGATCATTAAGTGACTGCCTTTTCCTCTGTCTGCACGTCTGAGAGCGAGCCCTCTTTCACTGTAATGTCCTCATGTTATTACACAGACGTAACTCCACCTAAGATGAATTGGAGCATTAAACATAATGGAAAACATGGATTAGTCCATCTCTGGCTCCAATTACAGATGACCACAGAGTTTAAAATGAAGCGATGCGAGAGAGGCAGCGCTCCCTGCCAGTTTTTTTCTGTCCCTCATGACAGGCGTTTCTGTTGCTTTTGTTGTCCACAGAGGGGAATGAGTGCATCAAGGCTAATGCGGAGTCCTGCGGGGACTGCATACAAGTGGGGGCAAAGTGTGGGTGGTGCACGGACACGGTGAGTAGAGCTCACATGCTCAGTTGAATGGCTTCCGTCCAAACAAACAACAGAAGAATAGCATTCACGCCTGGTAACACAGGCCACAAGTTCACTCAAGTAATGTGTGTTTGTGTTTTAACATCTTGTGTTCAATTGATCTTGTTGCTAAGAAATGGAAAACTGTGATTTTGACAAATACAGTGACTATAGCTCAGATATTCCGTTACGTTTGTAGAAAAATAAACAGGCCAGATGTTCCTTCAAGTTCTGTGTGATGTTGAGTGTTAAGGAGGATATAAATTTGGATTGTTGTTACATGTATGTATGAGCATGTATACTTATTAACAGATATATTTGCTATGCACAGCCACACACTCTTACAAAAACATCTCGGAACATCGTCAGCTTTGACCACTCAGTAAACAACACATGTATCTGATAAGAGTTAATGCTCTGTTAGTAAAGTATTGAAATGAGCAGGAGAAAACTGGTCTGCTAGATGACTAGATTACTCTGTTCCTGAGGTGTTTGGTGTTGTGGTTGAAGTGAATGTCCCAGCAGTCCTCTCCAGTTTTGTGTGGTTTAGGGTGGGATTGAAAAACCAAAGCACAGCTACTCCTGTTCCTCGAATCCATAAAAAAAATTGCCCAGAGCCGTTGAGCCAACTAACTGCTTTCCCAGATGTAATGAGTCAGATTCTGACATTAGATATGAAGCAAAGCTGTTCAAATGTAGATAAAATGTGCAGCAGCACCAGTGATGCTACATCATGAGCAATATGAAAATTCACTGACTGATATTCATTGGTTACCCTGTAATATAAAAATAATATTTTCCCTATTTAGCATTTTTATATGGCATACATCTGTCTGGGCTTATGTAATTATATTTCATTTTTACATAACTGTTTTCCAACCTTTTTTATTCATTAAAACTAAACAGGCTGTTTTTACTGTACTTTTAAGATAGATATGTAAATGACCTCTGTTCTGATTTGCTGTCATGCCACATTCCAAAATCAGTCTAGCTGACACACTCTTTATGACTTCAGTGTGAGTGGGCGGAGCTTAACTGTGGTGGGTTGTAAAAGTGGGTACATGTAAATGCATTGTTTTTCATGGCATTCTATGGCAGACCATGTTTACATCTTAGTTTCCTGACTTAGTTTGGACTGGTGAGTGGAGAGTATGATTTGAAACTTTATTACTGATTATATACCACATCAAACTCTTGTTTTTCCATGATACAGCTTCTTAAAGACATATTTACAAAGTTCTTTACAAAGAGAAAAATAAATAAATATATCAATACATGGAACATTATTGGATTAAATATGCAATTGATAACAAAATTGTGCTGAATGTTTTGAAAACACTGGTAGTTTACACTTTCCATAGCACTAATGCTTTATAATACCCTGTGCTGTTATTCCAAGCAGTTACATGTAGTGCTACAGTAGCCCCTGAGTTTGTAGATAAGCATAGTATAGATATAGGCCTGAGATTTCACAGGAATGTGCAAGACTTACAACTGAATATTGTTTGGTAAAATGTTAGTTTAACATGAAATATGAAGTTAATTAAGTTTGAACAATAATGTCAATAATGTGCCAATGGCGCCACATTCAGTCTTATAGGGTTAAGGCATTTGTGTTTCATAGTAAGGGAAAGTAGCACTATATGCTGAAAAGATTCTTAGAACAGGACAGTGTTAATCATATAATTAACTAAGATGTTACAGAGGCCACGGTCTCGCCTGCTATAGTGTATATTCAAAAACCTGTATGGAAACATGACACCTGATGTGACTGTCCGCTCTCTGCAGGAGTTCCTGAAGCAGGGTGAACCCACATCAGCCCGGTGTGATGAGCTGGACTCTTTAAGGAAGAGAGGATGTGCGGCAGCCAAAATCGAAAACCCTCGGGGGGGCCGGAGGATCCTCAGAGACAAACCTGTCACCAACCGCAAGAAAGGAGGAGAGAAACTCAAACCTGAGGACATCACCCAGATCCAGCCACAGAAACTCTCCCTCAGCCTCAGATCTGGTACGATTAAAGACTGAGCCAGGTTTTATACTGTAGATTTACAAATGAAGCCCGTTCATAATGTACAGTACACAACAAATGCTGCGCTGTTTTAAAAGTTGTAAAATGTTCTGTGTACACTGTGAATAAGATAAGATAACCCTTTATTAGTCCCACAAGTGGGAAATTTGCATTGTTACAGCATAAAGCAGGAAATTAAGAGCAGCAAAACAATAGAATAAAAGCTATGCAACAGTATAATATAAAAAATACTATATAAATATTGATATAGAAGTTTGTGTGTATGTGTACATGTATGTATATACAGGGGTTCTCGAGTTACAACACCGATCAGTTCCTTCGACGGCGATGTATCCCGAATTTTGGTGTTAGTCGAAACACACCCTAGCCTCAGTCACTTAACTGTCCTAACACAGTTGTAATATAAAAACACAACTAGGCCTTAGTGATCTGATCCAAATGATCCGACTCATTAAAAAGAGCCGAAATTCCCATAACTAATCACATGATCGTGTAGTAGAAACATCAGACTCAGGTTGAGTGTATCTGCACTTTATATGTCACTTTTCTTGTACTTTTATTTTAATTTCTCTTGGTTGTGAGAGACGGTCGCCATTGGTGACTGAAATGAAAAAACTAGTCGCAAAATAAAAAATCACATTTTAGTCGCCATCTGGAGCACTGTATATAGGTATATGAATGTATGTACGCACTGAAAATATGTATGCATATATGTACAAAGTGGATATATCTGTGTATGAACACTGTGAATATATATACATGACAGCGTTTGTCCCTTCCTGCAGGGGAACCACAGACAATAGATCTAAAGTTCAAAAGAGCAGAGGACTATCCTATTGACCTGTACTACCTTATGGACCTGTCCTACTCCATGAAGGATGATCTGGAAAATGTCAAGAACTTGGGCACCAGCCTGATGCTGGAGATGTCCAAGATCACTTCTGACTTCAGAATCGGTGGGTTTCCATAACATAATACTGCTGGTGTCTCTCCCGCAATTTAAATATCTGAATTTGAGACCAGTACCCTTTTAACTCTTCAGAAGGCTAAAAGTGGCTGACTAGCGATATTCTATTGTTGCACTGATATAGCACTTTCAGTAACATTTCTTATTTGGTGTTAGAGAAACGAACATTTTACCAGACAACATGCAGTGAGTGTTGTACATTCTTGTGAAATCTCAGACCTTATCTGAACTACATCTGCAGAGTCAGCCACCTGCATATTAGACCACAGTATTATTTTTTTCCAACATGTTTTGTTTGTTGTTTTTGTCATCATTTGGCAGCCAGTCATACTCTAAAACATGTCATCCTGCCGATCCAACCAAAGCATGGATTCAGAGGCCCTCCTGCACCGCAATGGTTTCATTTTGAAAATGTGACAGTAGAAATAGTGGAAGATGATTGAAACATGGCAAGTGAATTACAGCCTGATTTCAAAAAATCTCAGAACATTTGACTTCACATAAAATAAGTACTATAAGTACACTATAAATGCTTTTAAGGGCAGCGATAAAAAGACTGGAGACACTTTAGAAAGTCCAGTGTATTATGTGGCTCTATACAGCTATATAGCAATCTAGCCCCCAAAGAACTTCTGAAAGTGGTGAGAAAAAGGGTTCCACAATTTTATATACTGGAAGCTTTGTAGTATATCCTCCCTTGTTGCAGTAAAGGAACTTAGGACAGCAGAGTGCTTTGGTCTTAAATGAACATATGATGGCACTCTCTGATGCAAGAGTGTGTATTTAAAATGTAAGTTCTTTAACAAGTAAAATATTTTGCACTCAAAGGTTTTACCATTTAAAACCAGAATTTACCCATATTTCCCTCCATCTGTCAGGTTTTGGCTCCTTCGTGGAGAAGACAGTCATGCCCTATATCAGTACCACTCCTGCTAAGCTCCTGAACCCCTGCACTGGAGACCAGAACTGCACCAGTCCCTTCAGCTACAAGAACGTGCTGAAGCTCACCAGCAACGGGCAGCAGTTCAACACTCTGGTGGGCCAGCAGCAGATCTCTGGTAACCTGGACTCTCCAGAGGGGGGGTTTGATGCCATCATGCAAGTGGCTGTCTGTGGGGTGAGTGAGGAGATGAGTTATTACAGTCAATCTGTTTTACTTTCAAGGTTCAACAACCTTTTTTTATAGTTATTTAAAGTGTTAGAATAAAGCAGTTAAAGATGTAATGTGGTGGTTTTTCACAGAGGAAAACAAGTTTGGTCTCTCTGTAAGAATGTTTTGAAAAGCCACTTTGTGTAGTTGTTTGTTTTCATCACTTCTTACTTCCTCTCTCTCTCACTCTCGCTCTCTCTCTCTCTCTCTCCCCCTCGCTCCCTCACACTCCCTCTGTTTTTTCAGGAACACATTGGCTGGAGAAACGTCACTCGTTTGCTGGTGTTTTCTACAGATGCTGGTTTCCACTTTGCTGGAGATGGAAAACTGGGTGGAATTGTGCTTCCTAACGATGGCAAATGCCACCTGGAGGACAACATGTACACTATGAGCCACCATTACGTACGTGCTATGTGAACTGATCAGTGCCACCTAGCTACACTTTATTAGATTGAATATTTGTTTACAAGTTTGTTTGTTTATTCATTTCACAGGACTACCCATCTATTGCCCATCTAGTGCAAAAACTGAGTGACAACAACATCCAGACCATCTTTGCTGTCACAGAGGAATTTCAGCCCGTTTATAAAGTAGGTTTTCTCAGCTGTGTGTGTGTTTGTGCACGCACTGGGCATTTCTTTTGATGTTGATTTATGAGGTTTGCTTTTTCTCCAAGTTAAAATCTATTCCTCTGTTCAGTTGGGAAAATGTCAGGGTTTTCAAAGTCTGTAAAAATGTTCTCTCGGCCAGTAGCCTGTAACCTCTAACCAGAACATAAGCAAAGCTCCTTAGGCTTCCATTCTCCCCCCTCTTTAATGGTGCTGAACAAATCTCTGATAATAACTAACATTAGATTGTGCATATCAAGTATCTGAATCTCTGGTAGAATGGAATTCTCTCTGAGGCTGTGTGAACCCGCCTCTCTCTGAATTTGGAGAGCTGTAGCACCAAAAATAGTCTCTAACTCCAGACTTGGCCTTTGCCACACTCCAAAATCACCGTTTAGAATTCCTGGCTGAAGCGTAACTGGGCCTGTTATGAAACAAACTTACTTTTAGTCTGTTCTAGGCTGCAGTGTTTTATATTTGTCTCTATTCCGTGGCTCACACCCAGGCACATTTTTCTGTGTTTTTTCCATCTTCCACAGGAATTGAAAAACCTCATTCCAAAATCTGCAGTGGGAACACTGTCAGCGAACTCCAGCAATGTGATCAATCTTATTATTGATGCCTACAATGTGAGCACATCCATATTTATAGCTTTGATTATTTTTAATCATTCAACTTTTAAAAAATGCATCAAAACTCTCAATTAAAACACCCCATCTTTTTTTATTGTTTATTACAGTCTCTGTCCTCAGAAGTGATCCTGGAGAACAGTAAACTTCCTGAAGGAGTAACTATCACCTACCAGTCCCGCTGTAAAAATGGAGTGGTCAGTTTTGGAGAGGATGGACGGAAATGCTCCAACATCTCTATAGGAGATGAGGTGAGACTCCAGTAGACCCCAGATACTTCTCTAGATCAGAGATTATCTACGCAGTTCCTGAGAACCAAGATTTTTCTGTCCTGCTACTAGGATCATTTTTTTTCCTGTCCTGCTACTAGCCACATTCAAATTTGTCTTAAACACACTTTTATGCCTAAAAGCTAAAACAGAAAATATGATCATGTGTTTCCCATCTATTTGACTCCAGGTCTACTTCAGCATAAACATCACTGCTCAGGGCTGCCCCAAACAAGGCAAGGCTGATTCTTTAAAGATCAGACCTCTGGGCTTCACTGAGGAAGTGGAGATCAAACTGAGCTTTATCTGTGACTGCGAGTGCCAGAAGAAAGGAATCATCAGCAGAGAACTCTGCCATAACGGCAATGGCACCTTTGAGTGTGGAGCCTGCAGGTAACCTTTTCAAATATTCTGGCTTCGCAGAACCTTAGAGCTTTTGTACACCATTTGTATATATAATATTTAATGTTTGTACATATAATATTTAATGTTTATTTCAATGTAGGGCATTAATAAGGTAGTTTGTGCCCCTTTGCTGCAGTAACAGCCTTTACCCCTCTGAGAATGCTTTACTCTAGGTGCTCTATTATGATGATCTAACACAAAGAGTAAATCATTTATGGCTACATTCAAATCCATTTAGCTATTTTGATGGCAGAAAAAAAACAGACTTCATACCATCTCAAGGCACAAAAATGTCTTAATTCTCTTAATTATTCAGAAGTGTGTATTGGACATAACATGCAATAAACCAACCAGAGCGGCACCTCACCTCAGCTTTAAAGGCAGGGGTGGAGCTGTGGCACATTACTGTGATAATGACGTGTTTACCTGACAGACCACTCAGTTTCCCGCCTAGAAAACGGACATGTTCATGCACCATACATCACTGCCTCTGTATTTCTGTTGAACTCTTTTTTACTTTTTGCAAGATGAACATCCTCAACCTGGTATGTTTAAATACCCATATATGTGCTGACTGGTCAAATAGCTCATTACAAATACATCATTCTGATAATGAACTCAAATTATTTTTAAATGACAGTTTGTTCTTTATGTAATTTTTTGGTGTTTTATTAAACAAGATGATTACCTGAAAGGACAAGTTGTACTCTACAATAAAACAAATATGCAGAAAATAAAATAAAACACTGATACACTATGGAAAATGAGGAATGTATTGGTATGAAAGTAGTGTGAAACATTTTGCGCCACGCTTTCTACTGATGCAAAACAGGACCCTGGATATTAGAACAATGCTGTGAGGATTTTATTGCATTCAGCCATAAAGGCAGTAGTGAGGTCAGGTACTGATATTGGATGATTATTTCTTGATCACAAACACCACCCCAAGCTATCCCAAAGGTATTGAATGTTGCTCCTATACTCCAGAGAATGCAGTTTCACTTCTCTACAGCTCAAAACTTTAGGCATGGAGACCTCAGGCTCATGTGCAGCTGTTCCAGAAAATCCCATTCTATTGACAAGGCTTTTCTGGGCATGTTGTACAAGCTGTGTGTGCGCGCACAAGTGAACTGCTGTTGGGAAATAAAAAGTATCTGCATTCACTAAATAGAGTGCGTGAATCGTTTTGTACATATAATGTTTAATCATTATTGAGTGTATTTTCCTTCTCCTTTTAAAGTCACTATTGCAGAAAAGGTTTTTTAACGACAGTGGCAGTATGCTTCTTAGTAATATTTACAGACATATTTACATTTCCTTACATTTACATTTCCTGTGAATTCTGAAGGTTTTTTGTCTATCTGAATAATTCTGCTGACTTTTGCATTTCTATCATTTCAGTTTTAAATACAAATGCCTGTATTTGCATGGTCTGCAGTTTATATTCTGCTCTCTTCTTCTTCTCAGGTGTAATAAGGGGCGTATTGGCCGGGAGTGTGAATGTAGAAAAGACGAGGTTTCTAGTGAGGACCTGGATAAGAACTGTCGCAAGGACAACGGCACAGACCTCTGCAGCAACAACGGCGAATGTGTGTGTGGAAAGTGTGAGTGTAAGAAGAGGGACAACCCTGAGGAGTATTACAGCGGCAAGTTCTGCGAGTGTGACAACTTTAACTGTGACCGCTCAAACAACAAGCTCTGTGGAGGTACTGTCTTCAATCTGGCATCTGACTAGAGTACTTATTTAATTTAGAATCCATTTAAAGAGACGACTGATATAAAAAGACCATATATATATATAGCCATGGAAAAAAATGAAACCACATCTTTTTTTCTGGTTATCGCATTTTGCATTCTGTGGGAGTGTGTCTTAAATGTGCATGTCACTATTGTTTTATACACTATTCACGCCTGATTCAAAATTCCAAACAAAGGAATGTTTGGAGAAAATTATTTTTTAAAAATATATGAATAATTTATTTTTTATAAGTAAATAATACCTTAGAAATGTTAAACTTCACAACACACATTATTTTACAGTTGCAACAATTAAAATAGTGATGTTAAGGGCAGAGTGTGTGCATGTGTAACTCTTTCATCAGAAACTGAATCAGGAGTGAAGCTGCTGGAATACAGCACATAGAAAAGCTGCTCTACACACACTACTGCACTCACAACACACATGGAGGCGTTTCTTATGCTTTACACAGCTCACACTGCAATAGTTCAGAAAGGAATAGCAACCTGTGCATTTTACACACACACACACACACACACATTGGGAAACTAATTTTAAGTGGGTTATTTTTCTTGTACTTTGTTAATAAAGTCAACATGTACCATTTATGCCACAAATCCCATAAAAAATGAACACTTAGCAAACATATATGTATATTTCCAAAGAAAGGTTTGACTTGTACAAAGTAACTATAGCAGAACTCCTTTTGCCGCTTTATCGTACCAGTTTTCTTTAAAAAACTTTAAACAGGGTTTCCATCATAGAGAACAACCTTTTAACCAGGCAAAGGATAAACAACCATTCAGATTGCTCTGTGTGTTCACAGTTCTACATCGAACCATTGCTTTCACTAAAGAAACAATGAAGAACAAATTGACGGCCATGGAATACATCACAATAGATCCTCTTGTATTCAGTGTTTTGATGCCACATCCATGAACATGAACACATATGACCATGCATTCAGCCTAAAGCCATTTAGTCTGCCTGTTCATGTTTAAGTGGTTGAATGTGGTTATTTTAGACAGTCTGTAGGAGAGCTGTTCGAGCAGAAGATGTGTTGGGGGTGGGGGGAGGTGATTTAACGATGAGCTGTTCCTGGCTGTCAGGAAGCAGATGTAAATTTGCAGCCTCCAGAAGAATCTAGACACTCAGATTGGCTATTTGTTTCAACCTCCGTGAGGCAAATATTAATCTTTAAACGCACAATAATAAGATGTGATTGTTTCATTCTAAGAGATGAGAAGAAGCTGAAAAATGTTGATTAAAAAACTGGAAACAGTCACATTATGTTTGGGGGTGTCTAGTTCTGGTGCTGGAGTTCTACCACTCTGCAGAGTTTAGCCCCAGCTCTAATCAAGTACGCCTGATCCAGAAAACAAAGTCTTTCAGGGACATCTGAGCATTCAGGTGTTGGATCTGAACTCTTCAGTAGACAGATCTCCAGGAAGGTGCATGTTATGACTTTACCTTATCTCTCTATTTCTCTTTTTCTCTAGGACACGGGCGCTGTGAATGCAGAGTGTGCATCTGTGATGCTAACTACACAGGAAGTGCATGTGACTGTTCTCTGGATACATCCACCTGTCTGGCCTCGAACAACCAGATCTGTAACGGCAGGGGTAATTGTGAATGCGGTGCCTGCAGGTGCACTGACCCCAAATTCCAGGGACCCACCTGTGAGATCTGCCCCACCTGCCCTGGAGTCTGCACTGAACACAAGTAAGTATAGAGAACCAAAAAAGATGTAGATCTTTCAATATCTGAATATATAATGTGTAAAGTTGGAAGTTGCAATGTAAGTTGATCACTGATTACTCTACATTTTTACTGATCGTTCCTACTGTTTAATAATGCATTTAGATAACACTGAATATCATGGTGCAATTTCAGGTACAACATTTTTGTTTCTGTCTTGCTAATATGTATTTAAAAATATATTAGCACTATTTCGTAGTTTTTAGAATATTAATGCCATTTACCATAGTTTCTGCACCCCATAGATTCTGCACTCTGTCTCTTGAGTTTGGATCAGTCATGTGAGTAACATACCGTATGTGCTCTGGCAGGGCGTGCGTGCAGTGCCGGGCCTTCGGTACCGGTGAGAAGAAGGACACTTGTGAGCGAGACTGCAACTACTTCACTCTGATCAAGGTGAAAGACCGAGACAAGCTTCCCCAGCCTGTGCAGACCTTCCCTCTAATGCACTGCAAGGAAAGAGACGCCAATGACTGCTGGTTCTACTACACCTACGCCGTCAACAACAACACGGAGGTCCATGTCGTGGAGACTTTAGGTAAAAAGGGGGAAATGGATACTG
>JBBPCY010000007.1:7012058-7023501 GCA_037974405.1 Brachyalestes nurse
TTCAATAAGTGGGTTCAGGCAACTGAGAATTTGGTTCAGACAATAGGGTTTAGTGTTTTAGCAATCGAGAAAAACTGTAAACGAGTCTGATGATTTTTCATTAGTCTATGAACTATTAGAGACTCATATTAGTTGTAGAACCCCCACTGCAGGTCACATCATTGATGTAATATTCCAAATACTCTTTCAGATGAGATGTAATGGATTTATGGATTTTACCAGTAATATTCATTTGTCCATGTAAATTTGAACCTCCTTAGCTGAATCTGGTTAAACTCATCAGTGAAAGCCTTTGAGAGCTGAACTAAAGGAGAGAAAATGCTGATGTCTGCAGAAGTGTGGTCCTCCGGGGACTTGTCACAGGTTTGGCACCCCTAGATTTGTGCTTAGATGGAACCATAGATTGTTTATGAGAGCCAGAAGGTAATGGGCTTGCAGCCTTCCTGCCTTAAGGAAAGGTTATCATTGGGCCATTGGCTGACTTCAGTGACTCGTCTTTATATTTGTTCGTTTCAAACTCAGTCTTCAGGCTGAGATTATTTAGGAATCTGAAAGATACATATAAAAAAAGAGCAGCATTGCTTGTCAAGCCATGTAGCTCACTCGTTTAAGCTGTGACTTCAGAAACATGAGGTCATGGGATCAAACCTGAGTCTTTAGATTCACGTCTTGCATGTCACACTTCATCTGAAAGTTGAATATTCAAAAAATGACCAGTGCCTCTGGTTACGGTCTCAAAAACAGAAGGCTGTGGGGTCAAACCTAAGTCTTTAAGTTTGTCTTGCACGTCACACTTCATCTGAAAGCCATATATCTTAAATAAGTTAGCCAGCTTGTTGAGCCCTGTAGCTCACTGACTGTAGCTGTGGTCTCAAGGTTGGAAGGTTGTCATATCTAATCAGTGTCTTTTTGTTTTGTATTTCACATTTAATTGTAACTGATGAGGTGAATCAGGTGTTTCTGAGCAGGTAAATCACCAAAACATGCTGGAGTTCGACACCCCTGCAGTAAGGGCTTGATAACCAGCTGATTAGTTGGATCACATGTGTTGTGAACATGCTCAGATGTGCAGGGCAGTGTGCCTCAGGAACTGGAAAACATTGTTTGAATAATGATATATGTTGCACCGCGGTCCATGGAGAAATATCTCATACTATGTATGTGTTCACACCTGGTGATGACAAAGGAACCATGAACTGTTTTAGAGCAGTCTTGGGAGCTCAGCATTCCAGCGAACCACCTGATACACTTGTCCCAACTCATTATGTCCTCTGAAGACCTTGACTGGCTGGATCAGATTCATTTGTGTGCTAGAAAGTGGATCTCCAGGAGGAGGCTTGATGACCACCTGGTGTTACAGCAGACCTGCTTCCAACACATAACTAGTTAACGAGCTATTGAAGGGAAATGGGTTTGTTAGAAGTGTTTCCAAGTTCAGCTCCTGCAGTGTTTTCACTGCTCCAACACACCTGATCCAACTAACCAACTCCTTAACACACCATTAATGTGTTTAAGTTCATTTATTAAATAAGGGAAAACAATTAAGTAGGGCAGTGGCATCAAGGACCAGGATTAGGGAAACAAGTTAGAGAAGGAAACACCACAATCTGGAGGGCAGTAAGGCTCCAGGAATAAGATGATTAAGATATTCCAGTATTTCCCAACCTTAGTCCTGGAGGCACCTTGCCCTGCATGTTTGAGCTCTTTCCCTTCTTTATGAAACCACTTCAGCACAGACCGGGCTTGTTAACGAGCTGATTAGTGGATCAGGTGTGGTGTAGCAGTGAAAACACCTCAATGTGCAAAGCTGGAGGGCACCTGGACCAGGGTTGAGACAATTAGACTTCTTTGTAGGCCACGACTACTTCTGTCCAAACACTTCTAACAAATTAAGGACAAAAGATTTCGTTTTAATTACAGCTTTGACTATAGTTTTAAAAATGTATATATTAGGGCTAGGTGCATTAACGCGTTATTGTCACATTATTTACTTAACGCCGACAATGATTTTATCGTGCATTAACGCAAAGTTTTTTTTTAAATCTTGAAAGCTCATGGGTGCGTGCAGCACGCAGCTCTACGTCTCGGCTGGCTTTCGCCAGGGTCAGGGACTTCAATGACACTGGTTTCCAATACATAGACTTTCATATGGAGTTGGTCCCCCTTTGCAACTGCTATAATGGTTCTGCTCCCCATGTTCCAGAACTATTCATCCAACATCAGTACCTACTGTTGCGGCTGAAAACAATTAAATCCTCACAGCAATGTTCCAAACATAGTGTAAAGTCTTCCCGAAGAGTACAGCAGCAAAGGGAGGACAGATTCCCCATGATATTCTTGATTTCAGAAGAAACATATGTCTAAAAACTTATTGTCCATCTTATGATGTACAATACAAATGCCCACAAGTCAACATACACTATATGGACAAAAGTAAATGGACGCCTGACCTTTACACCAACAAGGACTTTAATGACACTGCATTCAGATACATAGACTTTAATATGGAGTTGGTCTCCCTTTGCAGCTGCTATAATGCTCTGGACTCTGAGGGGAACTTGTTTTTCTAAAACAAACTACATAAAATATGAATGCCCTGCAGTAGCAAATAGCTTTGGTTTTATATTGGATTTGATTACATTAATGTTTAAGTGTGTATATATATATATATATATATATATATACACACACACAGTATATGGACCCAAGTATATGGACAGGTTGGTGGAAAGCCTTTCAAGAACACTAGCTGCAAAGGGGGGGACAGACTCCATATTAAAATCCGTATTGGAATAAAATGTCATTAATGTCCCTGTAGATATAAAGGTCAGGCATTCCAATACTGTTGTCCATATAGTGTTTGTGTGTATGTATGTATGTATGTATGTATGTATGTATGTATATAAGTGTACACTAGCTGTATAGACAGAAAGTAACAGTGAAGTAAACAATTTACTGTCCACTGACAAAGGCTTTGTGTCTTTGCTGGTTTTGTTCAAAGTACAGCATTCGACACCATGGACCACTCTGTTTACTAGACAGACTAGAAAACCTGGTCGGGGTCAAGGGAACAGCTTTATCCTTGTTTAGATCACACCTGACCAACCGACCACTATTCGCTTGTAAGTGTGAACAGGGAATAGTAAAATATGGAGACCCGGAAGGTTCTGTCTGACCTCTATTATTTATTACACGCTCCATGATGTGATTATCTGAAAACAAAGGATTAGCTTCCACCATGCAGACGGCACACGACTGTTTACATCAGCCAACCCAGATAAACAGTTGAATGTCACATGTCTTTCTGCTCAGATACTTCTAGGCTCAGCTAATGCTAGATCTTGCTGACTAGTTAACTGTTGGAATTATTGTTATTCTCTTTAAGTATCACCTATATCATCCTTATGTATAACCTCTTTATAATCATTGAACATTTTGCCATCCACAATGTATCTCATATATCTGTGTGTGTGTGTGTGTAGTTTAGAGACTTTGCACTGGGTGACTTATTTTACAGAGAGGATTTTTCGGGAGGATTTTCTCTTCTTTGTCTGCAGAAAGGATGTGGGAAAGGACATCGCGACCTGGCATGGGATAGCAGGATGTAATGGAGTCCTCCTAATTTCAGTTTCTCATGTTCTAGATTGATTACAGGCAATGCTAAAGACAAGTAACCATGTATGGTTGTCACGTACGCATGGCATATATAAAGCTAAGACAGACTAACAGACTTGCAACAACTCCTCTGTAAGAATTTGGTCTGCTGTGTGACTTGTTCCCCCGATGCTAGAATAAAACCACCTGTTAATTTTCACTCCGTCTCATGGTGAGCTTCCTTTTAAACAAGAGTCCTTTGGAATTTTTCTGACATGAACTATAACAAATCTTAGCATCTCTGTTGACTCAGATCAGTCCTTTGATGCACATACAGATAGTTTTACTAAAATTGCTTTTCTTCTTTTAAACAATGCAAAGCTAAGAAATGCACTATCCTTAAATGATGCAGAAAAAATGCGGCAGCTAGAGTCCTTGAACCAGAAAATGTGAACACTTTAGTCAGATTTTGTATTGACTAAAACTCTACTATTGAAGTCCTGAATGGCCTCACACCCAAATACCTCCATTAACTCATCGCTTGCTACGAACCTCCACACTCACTTAGATCTCAAGGTTCTTGCCCCCAGAATGATGAGAGCTACAGCTAGGGGAAGAGCCTTTTCATATACAGCATCCCAGCTTTGGAATAACTTTCTGGGTTATGTTTCAGACCTTTCCCATTAGATGAAGGTTGTAGAGCTGGGAGGTGATGGGCACAGAGAATTCTAGTAAACTGGGATAGTGGTACTGGTGTCCCACCAATCCTCAAGTTACTACTGACTCTGTTCCTCCTCACACTGACTCCAACACAAACTGATTCTAATTGTTTCTCCTCACTCTGACTTGAACTGTACCTGCTCTGTTAACCATAGACCCCCCAAATGTTCAGTAGTGACTAAGTCATTGTATTGTTAGTTATCTACTTAGTAAGATCGCTTTTATTCTCTCTCTCTCTCCAGGTCGATCAGAGGAGGATAGGACCCCCTTTTGAGTCTTGGTTCCTCCCAAGGAACTTGGTGGCCTAGTGGGCGGATTCCTTTGAGTAAGGTACCGTCCCCACACACTGCTCCCCGGGTGCTGTGTTCCTGGCTGCCCGCTGCTTCACTTGATGAAAGGGTTAAATCAGAGAAGAATTTCATGCTGTTCACACTGTGTACTGTGGTGTGTTCACATACGACAAACTGACTCTTTACACTTACACACTTTCCTCCAGATGTAGGGAGTTTCTCCTCACCTCTGTCACCCTTGTCTTGCTCACTAGGGGCTCGGACCTGGATTCTGTAAAGCTGCTTTGTGACATTGGTTGTGAAAAGAGCTATCTAAATCAAATTGAATTAAATTTATGTATAAACATTTATATGTGTGTGTGGTGCACTGTAAATGTACATCAATGCAACCAATCAGTGAGCCGGTTGTATTTACGGCATTTAGCAGAAGCTTTTATCCAAAGCGACTTTCATTTCCTAACTACAAGGGGCAGTCTCTCTGGAGCAACTTGGGGTTAAGGGTCTTTAAGATTTGTATTTGTCACATGCATAGTCATACAGGTACAACATGCGGTGAAATGTATCCTGAACTGCTCCTTTTGACTGTGCAGACATAATAGACAAGTACATTTTAAATAAAAAATCTGGAATTTTCTGAAATATAGAATAAAATAGGGAAATAAGTAAATATATGTCTAATGTAAGTACAATTTAAATTTTGAACACAATCTGCAATTTTCTAAAATGCAAATCTAAAGGCAATAACTTAAACAGGAGCATCACAAGTTAGAGATAAAATTGAGGTATTTAATATGTATTTATATAAATGTAGCAGCATTTAACTGAATTTGATGTGTACTACACTGGATACACTCCTCTATATTCCATGAACATCCAGACACCCTTTATAATAATTCCTTATAATTAGTGAATTAGCCTTCAGCCTTTTATTATTTATTACTTTGGTAATAAGGCTAATCCTGACAAGTTAATTAGTGAAATTTTTTTTCTGGGGAAAACGCTATTAGTGTATTTCCCACTTATGACACTCAGTATCAGGCACATTTAATGAAAAGGCAAGCGCAGCTTTATTTTCACTTTCTGTGTGACTTTGAGTAGACCTGAGAAATCAATAGAAAGTAAAGTGGTCTGAACACACCACAGCACACACTGTGAAATTCTTTCTCCCCATACAACCTGTTCACCAAGTGAAGCAGTGGGCTGTCACCAACAGGATGGTACCTAGTTTCAAACTTACGACCTTCTGATCACAGGGGCAACGCCCTAATCACAAGGCCACCAGCTCCACAAGACCATCGCCCACTGTGTGGTTTAGAATGCTGCTAATATCTGAAATAGTCTGTAATCTCTTGTGAAGCCTTTGCGAAGAGCTGGCGATGGTCTGAGGCTGATCATTCTGGCTGGTCTCTCTGGAATCTGAGGTGAGGATTTTATACATTTGTTTTCTAGCAGTGTCAAAAAATAAATAAACCTTAAAAAGCCAGGTCACCAGGCCTAATTCCATGTGTGATCTACTGTAGAGCAGTATAAACCCTAGCATTAATGGTCTTGTGACTGAATGCAATGAATCCCCTTACAGCAATGTTCCAACATCTAGTACAGCTTTCCCACAAGAGTAGAGGCTGTTGCTGTAGCAAAGGGGGGGCAAACTCCTTATTAATTAATAGCCTTGATTTCAGAAGAAACATTGTAAGAATATTTACAAACTTCTAGACATATTATATATATTCACCAACTAAACCCCAACTAAATTCATTACTGATCAGAATATTAGTTGATTCAGATTAAAACAAATGAAGTAAAACTGAAATCCATTATAATTCACACTTCACAAAAGTGTTTTCCATAGCTACAGTTGCTAGGTTGGACATGCTTTATAGAACTTTTGGGAAAACTTTTTTTCACCCGATACAATAGCTTCGAAATCCTGTGTCTACTTCCTACAATTAAAACCTGTCATTAATGTCTAATAATTATAATGAAGATTATTTCACACTGTTGGGAATGATTGGGTGTAGATGTTTGAGCTATAACACGCACTGATTTTTTTTACAATAAGCCTCCAACTCACTAGCTCCCCCTTTTGGTTCGTGATTGAATTTCCAGAATAGAGGACATTAGACTTCTTTAGAGATTATGCAGATTAGAGATCCTTTACTGAAGAAGTGAGATGACGCCTCATCATGCATACATTATAGATAGATATATTTGTTCTGATGAAACAAATAGTACCTACCTAGAAATACTGTCATTGAGGAGTTTGAGAGGAGAGACTAACACAGGCCATAGATTTCATGTGGGGCTCCAGTAGCCTCAGCAGTTCTGTCTCCTAGAAAACATCGATCACATTAATCGCATTATGTACAAAATTAAATAATGAATTCAAAAGTAGTATTGTAGTATTGTGCACTTTTTTTATTTTCAAAGAACTGCTTTATGAACAAAAGTGCAATAACATTTGGTTTGCAAATGTTTTAAACAAATAAGGAGCTTTTTAACAGCAGTGTTTAACAGCAGTCACACAGCTGCAGCTCAAATATTTCTGTAAATCTCAACTTAAACATTAATGTAATCAAATCAAATATAAAACCTAAGCTATTTGCCACTGCAGGGCATTCATGTTTCATCTAGTTTGTTATAGAATATATATATATATATATATATACACACACACATTTTTCATATTTTATTACTATGAGGATTTCATTACTTTAATGATTAGTTTAGGATCATAACTACCATTCTGGTTCATCCCAAAGGAATTGGCTGGCGCTCCATTACTCCAGAGAACACAAGGAATGGTGAATTGAAAGGAAAATATCAGAAAAAGATATAAGCCAAGAAATGTTTGGAGTACACATTTTGCGTCTTTAATTTAGAACTGGAGCTATGAGGCTAATCTCTGCACCTGCTCAAACCACAACTAGCTCTTCGTTAAAGTGGAACAGACTTACTGTGAGCTATAAAAATGATTGAAGGTTCACCATCTTAGACAACAACAGGGCTGTAGAGTACTGATCTTGGATCAGAACGCTATTTATGATACCTGTAGACTAGCACATCTGCTCCTGAGACAGTTCGTAAAAAGATGCACTGTTGTCTAAAATAGCTGCTTAAACTACAAATGTACATTTTTTTCACTTTTATAGCTCAAAGTAAATCATACCGTATTCTAATCCAAGAAGTCTGTATCACATTAATGAAAGCTGAATGAGGTCTGATTGGGTGGAGACACATTGTGTGGATCTAATTATGAGTACAATTTTGGTCGTCAACTTTGTGTTAGCAGTGTTGGCTTTGCAGCTCACGTTTTAAACTGAAGAAGCAACTTTCACTCTCCAGACATGACTTGGCTGATTGACAGCATTGGGAGTAAGTGGAAAATTTAAGTTTTTTGCCAATCCTATTCTTTGAGCTCATGCGGCTGCTCAAAAACATTCCATTTTATTGGCAAAGATTTTCTAATGGGGATTATACAGGCCATGTGTTCGCAACTGGATGCCTGTCAGCGATCAGTGCAAATTGAATTAGCTGAATTTACTTATGAAGAGATACTTTTGTAGATAGTGTTCATTGACAAAGCTGGACCAGAGATTATAAAATTTGAATCAAAACATATGAAAAAAGTGAAAAAAAAGTTATTGGTTCTTAGCAGTCCTACCTCACCCAGAATGATCATCTACTGAGCATCATCAGCTCTTCACAGTGTCCATCTTCCAATAGTGCATCTTGTCCATTACAGACCTTAAAACCATTCTAAACCACATACAATGACAGAGTCAGAGATTTAAAAAAAACAAACAACTAAAAAAACATTTAAAATACACCAAGCTGGGCAGCTGGCAGCCTAGTGGTTAGGGCATTCACCCTGTGATTAGGAAGTTGTGGGTTCAATTCCCAAGTCTGCTAAGCACCACTGAGGTACCCTGCTCCCACACACACTGCTTCCTGGGCGCTGTGTTCCTGGCTGCCCGCTGCTTCACTTGGTGAAAGGGTTGAAATGAAGTATTTCGTGTTGTTCACACTGTGTGCTGTGGTGTGTTCACCTATGACAGAATGGTCACCCTCACTTCAGCTGTTGGGATGCTGTGAGAAAACTTGACTGAAGTCTCAGCCCATTCTCCTTGGGTCTACCATTTAAAGTAATTCATAAAATGCAAATACTGCTGCTCATCCTGTTAGAACTAAAAAAAACATTAACAGGGTTTCTCACTCTTCCCCCAGAAAAATAAAACACTAAGGAACTTGTCAGGATTAGCCTCATTACCAGGGGTTAATAAATATCGGCAGGCATTAAACTCTAATCCTCAGCTGAACAGCAAAGTGACGTTCTTGAGCGCTGAGGATTCCAGCTATATTCTAATTAAAGCATCTCCATTAAAATACATCCTGTACAATGAGAGCATACATGGACAGAAGGCAGTGTTGGTTCAGAGCTTTTTTGCCTTTCTTTGTACCTGTACCACACCACCTGGCATCTCCTATGCTGTGACTTCAAAACACAAAAAGACAGGGTTGTTTTTAGTTGGATCAGGTGTTTTAAAACAGGAAAACTCTACAACTGTACAGAACAGGGGGCACTATTGGAAGGAACAGTTTCTAAATAGATTTTGGCTTCTAAGGAAAACTGTTGTAGAACCCTTAAAATATGTGAAGGTTTGAAAAGGTTCTTCACAAACACCTCAAGGACAAAATGGTTCTTATTGAAAAATTTAGGGAACCAGAAGATGTTCTTCTATGGCATCGCTTCAGAGAATCACCAGAAAAGATTTTAAATCACCTGAAAAAACTACAAAATGAAACCTCAGAAAAAGAATTCGGCAGGCTTTCCATGTCCTTTCAGACCTCAGATGTTCTCAGGATCTGAACACCGACTGGGTCAGAACCTGGTCATTAAATACTGAGGTACTACGTTAATCACTGTCCTTTCACTCTGAAAGTGGGTCAGCAATGCAGTGGCTGAAAGATGCTTTAGTGTGTTCACAACAATAAAGGAAACAGGAGCCTGAAAATTCAGATAAGAATTAGAGATTACTTCACTTTGTTCTTCTCATTTCGATCCTTCTTTAAAAACTACTTGAGCTGCTTTTAAATCCTTTTTAGGATGAAGTGTAGATTATTAGACTCAAATTACTCACAGTCCACTACCCCACAGAAAGAAATACACATATATGAGACAAAATGTGAGTGTGTGATATTTCAGACTACATTTGTTACAGAAGTATATCCGATCCTTTTTGTTTTACCCTCAAATACCCAGTCCAGTCTTTTCTACGGATTTCAGGCCAATACAGATACCAATCTGTGCCAGTATGTCTAAGAATCTTTTCAAAATGTCAACGTTTTGTAGGTGGGGAAACACCACTTAATCAGTATAATAAATGCCAATAACAAAGATATACTTTTGTGAGATTCTATCGATCATATCAATTAAATTTTCTGCCACTTGCTCCTCATAAGGCAACTTCTAAAATAAAGTAAGTCTTACAGACTTAGAAGGAAACCCCAACTGAGACTGAACAAGCAGAAGAAAGTGTCTTAATACAACATACAGTCAAGAGCACTCCAGGAATCGAAAGACCTGATGAACACTTCTGTGACGTTAAGTAGAAAACGGAAGTAATTAACTCATTACCTACCTATTGGAGAAAACCGGGCCAGTGTCACTACACCCCTGAATAAGAAGAGCTTGAAAATCAAGCAGAAATAACTGTGCAATGCAGAAGAACAGTAGGATTAATTGAACAGTGCTATAGTGCAATAGTGATTCTCAGAATAAGGCTGTTGAGAAGGGAGTGGTAAAAGATAAACTTGATAAACACTGCAATTCTTTACACAAGGACACCAAAATATACATTGTTGGCATTTCTTTAATAAACATTTGCCAAAAGAAAAAAAAAACATCTTAGTAAAAAAAAAAAAAAAAAGACATTGCAGCTTCTCTTTTTGAAACTGCCTTAAATGTCTGTTTTAATCTTGTTTTACAATGGCTATAGACAATGGCTGGTGGAACTGGTGAGAAAATACAGTTTTGTTCCATTCAGTTGTTCAGTAGACACACCAATTTTAAGGAGGCTAGTCAACCAAGTGCTGCCAATCATTCTGGAGTCCTTTTTTTAAAAGCCCCTCCAGTGAAAAACTGACTGAGCTCACCAAAGTTGAGTCATTTGGAAAAAAAATAAACAAGAGAGAAACAAAACTACATTACTGGTCATTCCAACTTGTGCAGATACAGCACATCATTCATGTCATACCTTTCGTTTCTGCCTACTTTATTCAGTAGTGCAAAATGTTGTAATACTAGTCTGTCCTTATGTAATTAAAGGAGACACTAAGGTACAGAGAATAAAAACACTTACCGTGGATGGTAAATGCACACTCAAAAAGGTAAAATTTTTAATTTAAAAGACAGCAGTAGGATAGATTACCAAATCAAGGAGAGGGGATATAATAAAAAAGTATGAGAGGAAAAAACATTTCCTCTCAACTCATCCCTCCAGTTGTAACTCAAGCCACATTCTTCTTGGAGTGTCCCTCCTGCTATCATTAGAATTATTACAAATTAAGTGTGCCTCTGTAGTGCACTCAGTGCTGGCTTGAGAGACAGCAACTGCTTCTTTCTTTTAGAGTCTTCCTTTTCTGAGGCGTGAGTCTATCACCACGTTACTCCTCCTGGGCTTAAAAAGTCCATCAGTAAGGGAGTCCTCTGCCCCTTAGTGCTGCAGCGTTCAAATGGGGGACATACCCTAGTGGGAGGGGTGGGGCCCCGGGCTGGGAGGGTGAGCTCCAGGCTTGTCCTGGAGGGTGCGGTGGTATAGAAGGGGGTGGTGGTCCTCCAT
>JBBPCY010000007.1:7023518-7034614 GCA_037974405.1 Brachyalestes nurse
GGGTTGTAGAGATGTATGCTGGTGGGGTGGGAAGTGCCCTCCACAGGTAAAGGGCTGTGATTGTACTCAAAGCGATGGTCCTTATCTCCACTAAAAACCATACTGCCACTGCCTCCCCCAGAACCCCCGCCAGTACTTCCAGCACCCGTCGTTGCGCCATGAGCAAAGGGCTCTGAGGCAATGGAGGCTGAGGTGGGCACATTCGCACTGCCGCTAAAAGCCTCTCTCAGGGCATGGGAAGGTATTCCTGCTCCCATCATGTGGCTGAGGTAGCTGTCTCCAAAGCCTGTAGGGGGAAAGGGAGGAGGAGGTGGTCGGGTATAGTCTGCCCCATATCCGGCTCCCTCCCCACCTCTTGGCGGGGGAGGATAATCAGGCTCAGGTGGTCGTGGTGCATCTCCTGCCCCTGTGGAGGAGGAGAGACTTTGCTTGGTATCAGGGGCTTGACGATAGTCCAGGTCTGCACACGGAGGGGGTTCTGGAGGCTCTGGGGGCCTCTGGTCAGGCGGCAAGATGGACAGTGGCTCCAGGGGTCTGGAAGACGATCCGCTGCCATCTGTGACTGAAAGAAAGACAAAGATCAAGTTGTGCACTTGAAAAATGCTTTTTTGGCTCAAACTATATCACTATATATAACTATATCATCACCTCAATACTAAAGATCTTTTGAAAAGAACTGTTTACCTGGTGAGACAGGGCTGGGCTGTTTCATCTCGATAGCAGAACCCGCAACAACCGCTGAAGCAGCTCCATCCGGCCCTTCTGTCCCAAGGACTTCTGTGCTCTGCTGAACCTTCAGAAGCTGAGCAAGCAGCATAGTGACAGCGGTTTGCGTAACGGCAGCTGAGGCTTCTCCATCAGGCTTGGCCTGCTGTTGAGGGGTTGGAGGAGATGGAGGTTTCGGTATGGGTGGGGTTCGAGGTGCACCACCAACAGACATAGAAGTCTGAGGTGGTTTAGGGGCCTTAGACTGGGAGAGGGAAGGTACAGGAGGTTCTGGAATCCTGTCAGGTTCAACAGGTCCAGGGAGAAGAGCCTTAGTGAGCTGTTGTAGCGTTTCGGCATTCATCTTGAAACCCATGGCCTGAGACAGCTGTGCAGAGCCAGGTGGGGCACTCTTGGACTGGAGCAAGTTCAGAAGCACAGCCAACTGCTCCTGGGTCAGTTGTGAGTTTGGACCTTTAGGGTCTAAGACAGAAAGTAGGATTCTTAAGGTATAGGATTAAGAAGATATTCAAGATCACATATGGCTGCAGTTATTTAAATGACAAGACAAAAAAAAACAAAAATAGACCGAACAGAGTACCGAAGACTTGAACAAATTCAATGAAGGCAATCCTCCTTGGAGCATTTCTTCAAGAATTACAATACTTCACCATGGACCACATGACTGAAAAGACCATGAACAAAAACTACTGTTAGGCACTGAGCTGCTGGGGAAAGGGGTCATTGTGCTTACCCAGCATGGCAGCGGCAGCAGCAGCAGCAGCACTAGGACCTTTGTGTCCCCCAGCAGCAGGGAAACCCTGAGGCGTGTTACTGCGGCTGTCATCCAGCCCCAGCTCTTTCCTTGGCGCTTTAGGTGCAACCAGTTCCTCTGGCATTTGTTTCTGCCTCCTTCGCTTTTTGCTCCACAACTCATGACAATCCTGCCAGAGAGGGAGACTGAAAAGAAAGTGTGTGTGTGAGAGAGAGAGAGAGAGAAAGAGATTAACGGAATGTGTAAAACAATTTAAGAGACACATTTTCTCGTTTCTGCAAAGAGAGTAAATGAGGTGGCACTCATACTCTGGCGGGGGCATCTTGGCTGGGTCCACATCTCTCAGGAAGTCACTGTTGAGAGCTTGTTCTGCTGTGCAGCGCTTGCTGGGGTCCAGGGCCAGCATGTGGTCAAACAGGTCCAGTGCTGTCATAGGAATACTAAAGAGAGAAGGAAAAAAAGACCAAAAAATAATTATTTTACCGACAGAAAAAAAATTCAAGTCAGAATAAACTGAACATTGTGAATTAAGGGCTATATTCAGAGCAGAGTTACAAGTTGTATGTTTTGGTATTTCACCTTCAGATGTATCAATGTACTTAAACACTGCTGAGACCAGTGCACAGAAAATGAGGCATCACTCAGTTATTTGTGATTCAGACCATGAACTTCCCTTCTGCGATATTCACTCACATTCACTGTTTTAAATTTTGGGGCTTTTTGGACATTTGTCTTTACAGCAACATTTCAATCTTAAATTTGAGCACTTTAAATAAACACAAAAACTGTGGCCAATTTACAATAATAATAGTACAACAATCACAAAAGTACACACAATCACATTAAACTATAGAAAGTAGATGTTTTATATTAATATTTTAATATTAATGAAAACCCAACTGACTATTTTGAAATGCACTTCTAATCACAACACTGTTTTTATTTCACAACAGCATAATTCATTGAATTAACTTAATGGAGCTAAAACATTACTTGGGTGGAAATACAACACTGAATCTTTCACTTTAACTGACCCACAGCAAGTTAACTAATGCTGTCATGGTTTAATAATCTAAACATAGCACAAGATTTTTTGTAGAGTAGACTGAAACATTTTTAGTATTTCCTGCTGTTAGTCAACAAACCTCCAAGTCAATGTCTGGTGTAGACAGTGCAAGGATGGTTGATGCAAGAGAGAAAATGAAAGTACCTTGTAAGTTGAAGAAATGCTCATTCTACATTTATTGTGTAAAATGTTTAGCTAATTTCAGAATCTGTTTAAATAATTGCATTGTTTAAAACTCATGTACTTTTAACTCTTGTTTTTAAGATATACTGCAAACTGAAATATGAACATCAAATTAAAATTATTTTTTAAATCTTGTGTAGTTACAAAAGGCCTAAGCTTATATAAATGTAATAAATATATTAAAAACTTGAAATACTTATCCTAAGTATCTTCCTTAATTATTGTGAAATGCATGGCGTTTGGGATATGGGATTTGAGAATGAGACCCGTTAGCTTTCAGATGTTTATTTGAGCCCTGTTTGTGTGAGACAATGATCATATTAGTCTAACTTTTACTTTTTACGTACTTGATCTCATTGGGCTGTCTGTCTAGCTTTTAGGATACTTCACATCACAAATAATGGCATATATTACTCTGTAAATTTGTTCGGCTAGATAAATCTAGATGATCCACCAATTTTCTTCCAATTTAAAGGAAGATGCATGAATTTATAACATGTGCATGCTGAGAAAGCTCAAAACAAGAAAAATCTGGAAACTTTGTCAACTGTCACTAATGGTAATTTTACTAATTCAGCATCCAGAAAATCTACTTAAGCACCTGTGGAGTGATCTGGTCATATTCAGACCTGCTGTTAGTTTTGCAATAATAGCATGATTCATACTTATCAAACCAGTGTGCTATGATGTTATAGATCTATTCACTGTAATAATACTGATACCATACGTAATACTGGCAGTTACTCACAAAGCAAATTCTTCACGTAGCCTGCGTCTGTACTGCTTCTTTGGTTTCATGGTGTTGAAGTATGGCAGTTTGATCACATCCGGCCACACAGCAGGACAAGGACTGCCACAAATACGACTAAAGGGAATGAAAAACAGAGCAAAAACATCTTAAACTGTTCTCACATGTGGCTGTGTGAAGAGATGAGAAGGAAACAGATATGGATGATAACAGATTTACCTAATCAGCTCCAACTGTGCCAGCTCCTGGTTGGCCTGAAAAATTGGTTTTTTGGTGAAGAGTTCACCCAGTATACACCTAAACCAAACAAAAACAACATTGGATTGACTTAGATCAAAGAAATTATACAGACAGATGCATTCTCCATCCATATTTCCAGCTGAGCATTAGTCTTACCCGCAGCTCCACACATCAATGGCAGGCGTGTACCGTTCTTCTCCAAGAAGTAGCTCAGGTGGACGGTACCACAGAGTGATCACCTTATTGGTGTAGGGTCGGCTAAAAGGCACAGTCAGAATTACAAATATTAATATAATATTTGTATTAATTATAGCAGCACAGAAGTTTATAAAATTCTAAAAAACTTGAGAGATTAAAAGTGTTTCATACAAAGTCGAATTAAGATAACCAAGAAGTCACACTCACCTTTCCTCTGAATTGTAGAGTCTGGCCAAACCAAAATCTGCCAGCTTTATCTGCCCCCTAAGGAAAAAAGATTATATTCCAGTCTCTGTCACATTTCCAATTCTTAGGTTTTTCTGTACATGCCACTACTTTTTGTTATTTTGTGGGCTTTTTAAGCACATACTTGTTATTGAGCAGAATGTTGGAGCACTTTATGTCTCTGTGCAAGAAGTTCTTCTTGTGGCAGTAGTCCAGGCCCTCCAGCAACTGCCTCATGAAGGATTTGATGTGACTTTCGTTGAAATGGACCAGGCCCGATTCCAAAAGCCCCATCAGGTCGTGGTCCATGTACTCAAATACTAAGTAAAAAGCCCCTGCCAAACAGGATTCAAAATCAACATATGGATTAAAATGCTCCTTAAAACAACAGAGCAGCAGTCAGCTGCAAATAAGTGGCTTGAGCTTTAAGCGATATTTTCTAAAACGTGCAAATCATTGCATCTTTTGTAGAGACAGCAACTTAGGAGAGTATAGAGCAACTAAGCTTTGCTTCCAAAAGCGGTGCATTTTAATTAACTCAATTATGCATGGCTGTGAATAAATTGTGCTTAGTATATAAACTGTTATAGTAATGCAGACTCCTAGTGTAGACATTTTGCACTAAATACTGCAGAAAAACAGGGACCTGAACAACATCTTTACAAAAAGACAGAAATCCTAATGATATCAGGAAGACACCTCAACAAACACCTCAACTACAGCTGTTCATACTCAATACCTACCTTTATCATTCTTAAAGTCCAGGGCATCCTCTTTGTCTGTGACAATCTCCTTCATATTAATGATGCTCTTGTGGTTGAGCTGCCGCAGGATCTTGATCTCCCTGATAGCAGTGATGGGGAAGCCCTCTTTCTCATTGTCTAATCGGACTTTCTTCAGAGCCACCATCTCAGCTGAACAAGAGGGAAGTTCACAATTTCAAAAACAAGTCAATACAATGAGTGTACGTGTATATATAAATATATATATATTAACTATATTCATATACAGTCATGGCCAAAATTATTGGCACCCCTGGAATATTTCCAGAAAATGCACCATTTCTCACAGAAGGCTATTGTAATTACAAATGCTTTGGTATACACATGTTTATTTCCTTAAATGTGCATTGAATCAACACAAAAAAAGCTGAGGAAAAAAGTCACATTTGACAGAATTTCACACAAAACAAAAAAAAAGGGGCCGGACAAAATTATTGGCAACCTCAACTTAATATTTGGTTGCACAATAACTAAATAACTGAAACCAATCGCTTCCTATAACCATCAGCAAGCTTTTTCCACCTCTTAACTGGAAAATTTGACCACCCATCTTTTGCAAATTGTTCAAGGTCTCTCAGATTTGAAGGGTGCCTTCTCCCAACAGCAATTTTGAGATCTCTCCATAAGAGTTCAGATTTAGATCCAGTCTCATTGCTGGCCACTTCAGAACTCTCCAGCGCTGGAGGTTTGTTTGGATGTTGCATGTTTTGCATGTTCTTTTCTTTGTAGGCCTCATTCAGTTTTCTATAAACAGTAGAATGCTGGGCTTTAACAAATAGCTCTACCTTGGTCTCATTTGTCCACAAGACGTTCGCCCAGAAGGCCTTTGGTTTCCTCAAGTACATTTTGCCAAATTTGTAAAGTTCTTGATTGTGTTGCGCACAGTGGACAAAGGAACATGAAGATCTCTGGAGACAGACATGTAGCCTTGAGATTGTTGATATTTTTCCACAATTTTTATTCTCAACTCCTGCTCTTCTTTCTGTTCTCCAAGCTTAGTGTGGCACATAACAGAAAGGTTGAGTCAACTTTTCTCCATTTTAACTGGCCTCGGGTGTGATTGCTTTATTGCCAGCACCTATTTCTTGGCGCACGTGAGTTTAAACAAGCATCATATGCTTGAAATTAAACGATTTACCCACAATTTTGAAAAGGTGACAATAATTTTGTCCGGCCCCTTTATTGAGTTTTGTGTGAAGTTTTGTCAAATTTGGCTTTTTTTCTCAGCTTTTTTGTGTCTAATGCACATAAAGGAAATAAACATTTGTATGCTAAAACATTTATAATTTCAATAGTGTTCTGGGAGAAATGGTGCATTTTCAGGAAAAATTCCAGGGGTGCCAATAATTTTGGCCATGACTGTGTATACAGTCACTTTGTGGCATACGTTTTATCTATTATCTGCTCTAAACACTGTAGTTTGAGCAAGGCATTTAATGGCGGGTCTCTGAAACATCTTACAAAGATGGTAACAGTGTATTGTAAAAGTACTTTTTGAGAGTATGCATTTCTTTACCTCTTTTAAATACTATTATATTGAAACTAGTTTACACATTTAACATACTGTTCCATGAGGAATAAATCCATTTTTTCTCCTTCTTCAGCAGTTGATGGCTGAGCTAATTCTCGTTAGTTCTTTCATGCTCTGAGGAACACATTGCCAAGCAATGATAAGCTTAAAGGAAGAAAGAAGAGATGGGGCGAAGCAAGCCACAGCATCCTTCAGAATTGAAACCCTTTTTTTAAAACTATGCTTAGAAGAGAAAGAGAGCAGCACGTCTTTTCTCTCTCTCGCTCTCTCTCTCTTTCTCTCCCTCTCTCTTTGTCTTGGTCTCTCTCCCTCTCTTACTCACACATACACACACTCACACACTCCATTTTATTGTCTTCTTCCAGTGGACTCAGAATAATTTCTAATTGCGGCAGGGGGTTCATGACTCTTTGTGTATGTGTAAAATATGTCTTGAGGGGATTGGTATAAAAGTTAAAGTGGTTGAAGTCGAAATATTTTACTCATCAGCTTTGCAGTCACAGAGTTTGCCTCAGCTAGAACAAAACCACTGAAGCATTTAGAGAAAATTAACCCCCCATCCTGGCAGCCAGATGTGACTGGATTCCACCCAGTGCACATGAGTGGGCAGGGAGAGCAGGAGACTGTGAAATTCCTGTCAGGCCCGTGTACTGCAGAATGGGCTATTGACTGCTTTCTCTATTTCCCTCCATCATTCTTCTTGAACACTGCCATTAATTTCCTCTCCTGCCTTACCAATTCTCTCTCTCCCCCTCTCTCTTTCTATCTTCCTTCTTCCTTCTTCTTCCTCTCCTCTCTTCCTTGCTCTTTCTCTCCTCCCCAGCTTTCATTGTTGCAGAGGAGGATGCACAAAGCCATGCTGAAATACTTCAAACACCGCAGCGTCTACAGCCAGGCGGAGCTGGCCCGCTTCCAGGCCCTCTCCAACCAGAACAACCAGAAAATGAAAGCCCTCCAGGTATGGGCTGTTTAGCACACACACACACACACACACACACACTCTCACACACACACACAAACACACACACACACATACACACTTAGCTATTTGTGTTAAAGCAACATGTATACATAACAATGGCCACTTAGCTCAGAAAAATTAAAGGCGATAGATATCTTATTTGTGTCATATGTTAATAAGTTAGTGCATGTAGATGCTTGTTAGGCCACAATAGGAAGGGCACGCAGGAGGGATTTCTATCTTCTGTCATCTGAATTTGACCTCTCAGATGGTGTTAGCAAATCTTTATTGACCTTGCAGAAATACTCAGTGCAGATGCTGGCAATAATACAGCCTATTCTTGCTAAATATAACACAAGCCATGCCATACCATTTTCATCAAGCATGTTACTTGCGATGTTACTCGCATTTTCTCAACAATTGTTGACTTTCAGATTTGGGTGGCTGATGGTAAAAACACAGTATCACAGGACTTAGGTTTGATAAGTTATAACAGACAATAAAGAACCAGCAAGTGTAGACATTTTCACTGAATTTTTCAATGAAAGTTTCACACTTCACTGCACAAGTCCAGTAAAAAGGGTTAATGGTCCTCTCTTTATAATGAAACCTACAGTTGCTCAGTGTTTGTGGTATCCTCCATATGCTTGTGATGTAATTCTGAATGGTTATGATAAATATTGCCTACCCCTACACTAACATTGGTATCTTGTTATAATGTATGTGAAATAAAATGATGTTTTTTTATAGAATCGAATGCAGAAATGTGAATTTTCAGCAGTGGGTGCGATGTAGGCACAGTAATGAGGTGAGCTGTGGTGTGTTTGTGACTCAGTCAAGGGAGGCCAGCTCAGAAAGTCGGCCTGGGGAATGAACCATGAAGGCGAGGAGTTCTTAGGGATCCTCCAAGTGTGAAGGACAAAGGAGCAGCCTTACTCAACTCTGTCACAGCTTAGCATAGATCTCCTCCCCCAGCCCAACTCAATGCGCATGCACTCACACCAACACACACACACACACACACACACATACACAGTTGACTGCAATAACTATAGGGGACACCCACCCTATAGTGGTATAAAAATAGGTATAAAATACCTATCGCAGGCAAGGTGTTCTATACTCAGATCTATGTAATACTGCCTTACATGCACAAAGTGCTGCTTTGTTAAATGACAGACTGACTCAACCCAGGCCAGCAATTGGTATGTCTGCCTTGCTAACATAGCTATAGAAATGCAGTAGTGCATGGATCAGGCTACTGTTTGCATTGCTCTTTCACTGTGCAAAAATGTTGGTTTACTGCAGGAAATACTTGGCATGGGTTTTAGATTTCCTATTCACTTTGTGTAGAAAGAGTCATGCCTACCATTGCAACTTTGTGTATTCATAGCATAGTCTCACTTTGCGTTGCAAAACACATTGACCTCAACACTTGAAATTGGCCATATGCAAAGCTGAACCCTTTTAATCCAGTGGATAAATAAACTAGACTGCTCAATAGTGCAGCAGTCATGCAGTCTAAAACTGTTTTAAGACAGTATCTTATAAGCATCCTCACCCTCTCTGTCATAGCCCACTTCTGTCATGATCCTGCCTTGTTGAGCAATGACCCTTCAAAGCACGGAAGACATTTTTTCAAAACAATTGTTATCAAGAGGACAACTGCAAGGAGTTAGTATACATCTTAACATACAGCTACTTTCTTTAACAGACTGAGGATTGTCCTAGGATGTTCTTGTGTGCTGTCTATCTTCCTAGCCCTGTGCATATTGTGTAGAGGCTGTGAGTTTGCCCATTTAGTTGTAAGTGGCTAAGGCTATAGTACTGTAACACTCAGCTGGCTTGTGCAGTGTTGCTTTACTGTGTCACAAAGCAGGGCCTGACCTAATTTTGTCACTGATGCAGATACTGACTTTATGGAGTTGCATAGATTAGTTTACTATAAAGTCTTCAGGGCTGTGACAGAAAATTCAGATGAGGACAGTGGCTGAAATGCAGTGATGGCAAAAAACTGCCGTTAACAGGCAAGAGAAGAGTAACAAAGTTCAGTTTTTACTACATGAAATACTAAATGCTGTATCACACTGCCATCTTAAACAGAAAAGGGCCATTTGACTGACATGCCAAACCATCACAGACAGCTTGGTTTAAACTTGCGTTAAATAAATCAGAGTACTGGTTGGCAAACACATCTACTAATGGCTTTAAGGAAAATTCAGAAACAGCTTCTTCACATGAATATTTTCTAGTCAAGCTATCCTGTTTCAATAAGTTATTCCTGAAACAAAATTCTGCAGTGCATATCTGAGGCTACTATCAAACCATACCCAACTTCTTTTCACACATGTTCTGGACAGTCATAAATTTTACATTGTTTTGTATGAGTAGAGCTAGCGGCCCCTTGGCACACTGCTCCAACCTCTAATATCAGCTGATACAAGGATATAATGCGGCCTCAAAATAACAGACCCCATTAGTTACAGTTAAACTGTGCTTCTCTGACTGATTAAAGAACAAATAAGATGATGAGTTTGCAATTGTCATTTTTCTTAAACCTGAATAAACAGCCAATAAATTTGTTAGGCTCTATGCAAAGCATGTAACTGATTAACTAAACTCTATTTTATGTTGTTCACGTTTCATGGCCCAAAAAAATCACTTCAAATAAGTCGGATTCAAATAAGCAAATACTTAAGAACCTATGATTGGATAATTACTGCCATTATTTGTATATTTCAACTGGGAGCCATTATTTTAACCCTACCTGATGCAGTGAGTAGCTTCTCATTTCTTAAACATCATGTCAGAGACATATATTGGTAAATTACATTGGTAAACCTTCAACTTCGAACTGTTGATGGAAAAAATATGAAATGATCATGACTGGAGATCACTTAAACACTCTGTGAAGTTGAGTCATAAAGAATCAACAGTAGAACACACAGCTACACTATATGGACAAAAGTATTGGGACAATTGTTTTTCAGGGTATGTGCTAGGTGCTTTACTTCCAGTGAAGTACAATCTTAATGCTTCAGCATATTAACATTTTGGACAACACTATGCCACAAAAAACCTGACCTCAACACCTTTGGGATGAGCTCTTCCAACATCAGTGGCTGACCTCATAAATGCAGTACAGAATGAATGGTCACAAATTCCTACAGAAACACTCCAAAATTTTGTGGAAAGCCTTTCAAGAAGAGTGGAAGCGGAAGAGTGGAAATGGTCAGGTGTTCCAATGCTTTTGTCCATATACAGTCACGGCCAAAATTATTGGCACTCCTGGAATTTTTCCTGAAAATGCACCATTACTCCCAGAAGGCAATTGCAATTACAAATGTTTTAGTATACAAATGTTTATTTTCTTTATGTGCATTGGATCAACACTGAGAAAATAAGCTGAGAAAATAGCCAAATTTGACATAATTTCAGACAAAACTCAAAAAAGTTTTTGTTGTCACCTTTGTCACCTTTTCAAAATTGTGAGTAAATCATTTAATTTCAAGCATATGATGCTTGTTTAAACTCACATGTGCCAAGAAATAAGTGCAATCACAACAAAGCAATCACACCTGAAGTCAGTTAAAATGGAGAAAAGCTGACTCAACCTTGCTGTTGTGTGTCTGTGTGTGCCACACTAAGCATGGAGAACAGAAAGAAGAGCAGGGAATTGTCT
>JBBPCY010000007.1:7042954-7057198 GCA_037974405.1 Brachyalestes nurse
TATGGCTTATATCTTCATCTGCAAATTTATTCAGGCAGTTTAGTTGATCAGTTTGTCTTTGAGCTAGAGAAGCTGATTTGGGACACAGTGTTCTGTTTGTTGGTTATCTAACGCCAGTCGGCCCCCCATTCCCTGCTTTCACCGACACAAACAAACGCGTGTGCACAGACCACGTGCTAAACACATACTGTCTGTGTGACTCATCGGTTTACACTCAGGATTACCGACAGCTAAACCCACTATAGAATCAAACAAAGCAATTTTATAAACATTACAAATACATTCTAGTAGAGACAAGACGATGTGTATTTTTAGTGGTCAACAGAGGGTCTCTGTTATTTTTGTGAGCCTTTGATGAATTGTAGTGCTTCATTCCCTACGTTGACCACACTCACTTACACACGACATGAAGATCCAGGCAAAAACATGCAGTACGAGATGCTTATGGGGAGTTAAAAATAGAGATATAATAACAGGGTAAAGAGCAGATTTGGGTTGCTGTACCATAAGCATACAGAACATAACTTGCATTACCATTTGCATTTCCAAACATTTTAAAGCAGTTGCCCTCAGAATAAGACTTTTAGATTTAAAAACCAGCGTAAATTACTGATTTTCTTTCTCCATTCTGTGACATTTCTGGGTCAAACAGAGTATCGGGGAGAGTCTCTCAGCTAGCCGAACGTTTTCATTAAATTATATTTGGAGTGTTCAGGTGACGTTGTATTGGTGCTTAATGTTAATTTTCACCGACTCCTGGTGCATCAGATGATGTTTTGAAAAATGTTTGCTGTGAGGATTATTTGAAAACCACCATTTATATTTTGAAATAAGATTTTTGCTCAGAGAAATATGATTTCTTGCTCAGAGATTAACTATTTCTTTATTTTTGACCTGGTGCTTTGTACTGCCAACTCCATGGAAGTAAACAACTCTGAATACAATACATGACAAGGATCCTTTAATATAGACCAAGCCTTGTGCAGGACCTCTTTCTTTTGATTGAGGTTCTTGTCTCCCAGCCTTTGGTAACTAATATAGCAAGATACGTTACTTGTTGCTAATAACTGAATGTAAATGAAATGTATCTGTACACTGATTTGTATGTGTTCTGCAGGCCAAGTATGTGACCTAAACTGTGAAATTCTCCCAGAGTCTGACTGCAGCTTCTCTGTGACCTTCAGCCTCCAGGACTGTGACTCCCTGGCTGTTTGTATGTGCTTACATATTTACAAAAGAAGTAGAATTAATCATTTTATGTTTTAAACACTGTATACGTAATTCTTATTTCTCTAATTTGATCTTTTCTTGCCCTTTTCATCTTATTATCTTGTCTCCTCTCATCTCGTTATTGGTGCCCAGTGTTGGTTTCTGTGATGGACTGTCATCAGGTGGAGTGCAGGCTCCTGACGGCTGGTTCAGTCAATCACTCACTAGATGACTACATCTCGAGAGTCCTCACACGGTACGCGCTCTTTTTTTCTTTTAAAATGACAGAAAACTACAGGTATGATGGTAAAAGTGCTCAAGTACATATTTTCCTCCTTTACAAGAAGAAAAACATGGCCAACAAGACTTGCACAACCTCATTATTTTTTAATATTCTGTTAAACCCCTCTACACATATACAGACACACACACACCCATCCCTGACTTTAAACTGTAAGTGAAGGTAGACTATTTTTAAAAATATATATATTAAAAAAATTATCATATTTTATTGCTTCTATGTCGACATGCATGTGGCTACAGTTTTTACTGCATGACTTACTTTGCTTCACATAATATTCCACTGCAAGCAATTATGTAATATTTTAGGCTAGATTTGTTATAAAGCTAAACTTGATTATTCATCCAATTAATAGAAAAATCACTTGCAAGAAGTGTTCTCAAGCTTAACTTCGTATCATTTGTTTGTCTTTCTAGATGCATGTCGATCCCCATCACCATGAGAGCCATACGGAAAAGGTTAGCGAGCATGAAGCCTCCAGCTCCTCCTATCTGTGAAGCTGCCCCTGATCTTAAGGCAGAAGGTTCTCCTTCCACGCCTCCTCATCATGCAGAAGAGAGCGTCCTGACTACTCTACCCTCTGCCCTGCTCTCCCCAGAGCCCATGGAGGAGGACGGCCTCCTGTCTCCTCCTGGACACTATGTCATGTCTGTAGCTGCCGCCCCGGCGGTTGATGGTGCTAATACAGACGCGGTTGCTAACCCTTCCCCCTGTGCCTCAGTGGGTGTTTATTCACACTGGGTGGCCAGCAGTCTCCCAGCAGAGCTGATTTAGAATAGTGGAAAAGGTTTTAGAAGCTTTGCAAAATAAAGAACTTATTTTTGTTATTGTTTTTCTGGAAAATCAAAACATTTAATAAAGATAACATTTGTAAACTAAAGAAGCGATTACTGAAAATCTGAGAATCCAGTTTTGGATCTCTCTCACTGCACATAAATAGTTTGGGAGCACCTGGTTGATCTTCACTGTCACGTTTCAATGTAGTGAACACAACTTTTTCTGAATACTTAGATTATATTTTGGAACGCTGAGTTGCATGTTTTGAAAAAAGTGTGTGTGTTCCACAATTATTGTCACCTCTTGTAAAGATTAGTAAACAGGGTTAGGAAATCCACCTATGGTGAAGTAGCTTCATGTCACATTAAAAATATATGTGAAATCCAAGCTTTATTTGAAAATTGCATTCAGAGATGAACAAATCCCTCATCAATAAGTAATTATATTCAACAAAAGCATGTACCACAGTTGTTGGCATCTCAGCATTTAATACTTTGAACAACCTCCCTTTCTAAAAAAACAAAAAAAAACTTTTTATAGATTTTATAAGGCTGGAGAAAACAGAGCTGGACCTCTGAGACCATTCGTCTTTGCAAAGTCTCTCCAGGTCATCCAGGGTCCTTGGCCCTCTCTCCTCTTCAGCCCACCGCCAGGTTTTCTGAGGTCATGGGACTGAGATGGTTTTGGTAGACACTGGATTCTCTGGTCAGCTAACATATGCTTCAGATAATTAATTTTGATTTAAAATGTCCTGGTATTTCATTATGAGTCCATGATTTTGTGTACCCTAAAATACTTTCAAGGCCTTTGGAAGAAAAATAGCCCATCACAGAACCTCCACCATATTTTACAGTTGGAATTATAGCAATTCTTCTTTTTACATCAAAACCACCTTATTGCCACCTTAGTGTTATTGCCAAAAAGCTACATTTTTGTTTCATCACACTGTGGAACACAGTTCCAGTCAAAGTTGTAGTAGTGCTTCACAAACTGCAGGTGCTTACATATGTGGTAAACTAAGAGAAGATAATGAGGTGATATGGAGGTGACATCTGATGGTGCATTTGCAGACCTGGTAACCCCAAGATTTCTTGTAAATCACCAACAGTGATCCTTGGGGATTTTGTGCATTTCTTACCATCATCCTTGCTGTACATGGGGGCAGAATATACTTGGGTTCTCTTCCAGGCAAGTTTGTAACAGTTCGAGTTAACAGTTCTCTTTTTGTTATCGCCCAAACAATAGGAATGGGATTTGCAGACAAGTAGCTATTTTTATAACCTGATGAAGGTCAACACACTTCTCCCTCATTCGGTTTGTGAGTTCTCTTATCTTTCCCATGTTGATGGATGACTAAGGGAATTTGACCTCTGTATCACCTCATATCTGTAGGCCAGTTAAAGTCATGGATTACAGGTTGAAAGATCCTACACAGTCCAATCAACTCGAAATGTACAAGTTCAGTAGGAATCATGCTGCAGGTACATTGTGTTCACAATCATTTCCAGGGATGCCAAATATCATGGCACATGTTTTTGTTGATTTGTTTTTGTTTTTCTCTGGATGCATTTATTTAAAGGATTTTTCCTTTTTTTCTCTTCATCAAAAGGTAACAGTTGTACTAATCTATATAAAAGGTTCCAGTACTTGTGATTGTTGTGAGCACTATGTAGATTGATAGATCTAGATTTAGGACCAGTTTCCCAGATAAGAATTAAGCCTAGTATTGGACTACACAGTTTTCTGCATGGAGATTTTCCATTGAAAGAGAAATATAGTCCAGGTCTAGTCTCAATCCTTATCTGGGAAACCAGCCCTTAGTGTTTATTTCCATTTTTTTGGTAAATATATAAAAAAAAAGTACTATTTAATATATTATGTTCTTACAAACTGACAGAGACCATGCTTTTACATTTTTAAAGAGAGAGCTGTCTGGTTAGGGCTCAGCTGGCTTTTAACTTTTGATGGACAGTGTATATTTTATCTCTGCAGAAATACAAGGCATTTATAGCATGGCTCAGCATCAGCACATCACTCTGGAGTGCACCGTTATTGGACTTTTTTTTTCTTTGTTTTTTTAAGTTATGAAGTTGGCCCCAACGTCTGGGTCTCAAGTTTCATGGTTATATGACAGCTTTATTCTGCTCACTTTTCAAGGTTTTCAGGGTATGTTCTAAATCCATGGAAGAGAGGCCCTGCGTAATAGGTGGGGCACCCTGGTCCTGGAGGGCTGAATTCCTGCACAGTCTTTTTATTTTGCTGCTCAGACACACCTGATTCAGCGGGGCTGCTAGATACCAGGTTTAGTAGGTGCAACTGAGCAGGAAAATGAGCAAACTGTGCTGGACTCGGCCCTTGGTTCCCCACCCCTGCCCTAAACTGAGGAAGTAGATAGCATTCTTGGGCTGCATACCGCTGAAGTAAAGCGCTTGGCTGTTAAAGGTTTCTGGGGCTTGGCATTTGACCCTGTCCCAGACAGCCAGCACACCACTGATTGGTACCATGCGAGCCAAATAAACAAGGAGAAAGTAGTGACTTGTTTTCTCAAATCCCATCCCAGAAAAATGTCTCCTCAGACATTAGACACGCTACCCAGGCTGCATTCAGGCCTGTAATGAATGATCAGAATATTCATCCAGATGTATTAATAAAGTCCAGAAATGTTGTGGTTTGGCCATTTTACAACGTGCTCCTTGTGTAAAGCCCAGATGAGCTGTTTGAATGCATATCTTCAGTGACAGTAATGAAAAAGTTATACTTGCACTGTTTCTTTACAGAGTGAAACTCTGAATATGTCAGCACTTTGTAAAGCAATATGGCCCTTGCCCCTGAGCCAGTGCCCCAAAAAGGAAACAAGAGTGATTAATAGTGACTTAAAGGAGAGTAAGGAAGTAATTCCACTGCAAAAATACTGTATCCTTGCTTGTTGTTCATGATTCCTGTTTTGAACTTTACATCACAATAAAGCTTCCGCTGATAGAGCTCAGTCAGTTTATTCTGAAGAGGAAGTCTCAGAGACTTACAATAGAGCAGACAGTAAGACTACAGACAGCAACCTGCAGTTTTTTCAGCTCTGAATTATTCTGAACTAGCATCAGGTCTACCTCTACAGTCCAGAGTCTAGCATTCATGAACTGAGTCATTTTTTGCAGTAAGTGGTATCAGCCACTGCTAAGGCCCCCCAAAGCCACAAAAGACCCACCAAGAATGTAATCTTTTTTAGTTTATTGTAAGATTTGTCATAAGCATTACATATAAAACTCAGAAGACAAATGTAGTTTCACTGGTGGTTTTGGATGGTAAATATAATGACTATATTTGTGTTGTAGACATCACAACCTCTGGTTCCTATCACCACCACTATAAAGAAATATGAGTCAATATGTTTCTCTACAATGAACCACTTCACATCAAGCCACAGTGAATGTTCACATATCGGCTGTTGAATCATGCAGAAATTCTGCATAACCAGTGGAATACCACTTTAAATACACATCATAATGTATTTTTCTATTGCCCTTACTTTAGCATTTATGGCATTATTTTGCTCATGAAAATAAACAAAGTATCTGGTATATACTTGCAAAGTAATCTTTCTTCACAAAAAGTTACATGAAATGGTTATAAACATGGTGCCTGATGCCTGCCACATTTTATTTGCAATTGTTTTGAAAAGATTTGGTCGATAGACAGACAGACAGACAGACAGATAGATAGATAGACAGACAGATGGATGGATGATGGATGGATGGATGTAGAAATAAATGTAGCCATCCATGTCTGAAAGGTACATACAGTGAGTTGTGAGACAAAAGACGAAAGAGCTGCCCTAAAAAAACATAATCTGTAGACACCTGGTTCCCATCACCATCATTACGAAGGAAGTACGTTTCTCTGTCTTGCATTAAAACACTGAAGGCTCTGCTCACACCTTAAAGACTGAATTATGCAGGAATTCTGGAAAGTTGGTGGAGTTCCCCTTTGAAGTTCAGCGGTCTCTTTAAAGCCTCCGTGCTTCAGCCCCTCCATCCCTGTGCTGGAGAATTTGATCTCCAGAGCTCCTCTTCTCGAGCAGTCTGCTCACAGCTCACATCCCTGCAGCTGGACGGCACAAGCGCTCTCCAACGTCGGGGAGACCTTTTCAGCTCTTTCAACGACTGGGCTGCTCTCCTCTGGTTTTTCTCCTCGTCACGATCTTGAAAGTTGGAAGTACTTTTTTCTTTGTGTGTGTGTGTGAGTGTGAGTGTGTGTTTTGGTGTAAAGCACCATGTGTGTTGCAGTGTTTTGTGGATAGACCATGTCTTCTTCAGGATGGGCGCGAACAATGGGAAACAGTATGGAAGCGAAGGTACGTAGCTTTTAAAAAGCTGACTTAGAAATATCTGACTTAAAAAAGGCCAGTTCACAGAGCACCGAGTCTGCTGCACTTCTGCACGTAGTTTGGGACACATAGGATATTGATATTCTAAAACAGGGAAAGGCACGTGTAAACTCAAAACCTTTCATCCTCTGGTTTCAGACCTTCTCAAAGCTTTAGTAGCCTTGCTTTATGTGGACTCATGATGTCCTGTGCAGTTTCTCAGGCTATCAGCCTCAGCTGAGTCACCAAGACCTGAACGTCAAAGTCACCCACATGCCTCACCACGCAGGGTCATTTCAACTCAGTTTGAGCCCACAAGCTTTGAAACCTTTCAGACTTCTACTCAGAGGTCAAGGGCTTTGTGATGTAATCTTCATGGTAGGTTCAAGGGAACATCAGCGTGTCCACCTTGCACAAATGAAGGGAGCATCAGTGTTCATTAGGTCTCTCTCTCTCTAAATGCAAGTTTCATTTTGCTAGTATGAATTAGTACTGCCACGGTAGTATCATAATGCTCAATATTGAATGACACTATAGCAAGTAATAATAATAATAAAAACCCACTCATGGTGGTATTTAAACCAAATGCTTTAAAATAAGTCGAGTTTGAGAGGAGGTCCACACTTGAAGCTCCTATTCATTTCAATCTAAAGCGCTTTACATTTCTCATCTCTACCTGTGACAAAGTTTTTGCATCCCAACACCTCCCAGTCATCCTCCCATCTCTCAGAGGAGATGTAGGGGTTCTAGCCTTCTAGCTTAAATTAGCCAGGTAGTAGTCAAGTAGGTCTTTATTGTCATTTCTACCATCTACACAAAAAGTGAAATAACATTCCTCCAGGACCAAGAACAAAAACAGAAACAACACAAGACTACATACGTTTGAAGAGGACAGGACTACACAGAGCACAAAAAGACAGTGTACAGTGGCACTTGGGGTGTATGGCCTTGTTTTGTGTTTATATGCTTGGTAGTTGGGAGAGGGAAGCTGTTCAGTTTAGGGTTGTGTTTGTATCTGAAGAACAGTTATTGATTCAGTTCTGATTTAGAGGTCTGATGGCCCGAGGAAAGAAACTCCCCTCTTGGCAATGAAGGCCCATATGCTACAGAATCTTTTGCCAGACGTAAGGAGAGAGAAGAGGGTGCTCAGAGGGAGGGTGAGTGGGGTCATCCTCAGTGCTGGTGGCTTTGCAGTGTGTGGTGTAGATCCAATCTATATGACTATAGAGCAAAAAGCAGAAGCTGCTGAGAACTTCAGACCAAGTGTTTGGACCTCTCTCGCCTCCCACATCTATAGTTATATAGTCTCTTCTCATATTATGACCATATGTTGGGGGCGTGGTCTGAAGTAGTGAAATGTTTATTAGACTGAACTCAAGGGAAGAGTTTTATTATTGAATAAGACTCTTCCTTTTGTGTGTGTTAGACAATGATTGATTATGTGCCTATCCAGCTCTAATTAGCAGGCTGAGACATTTGGTTCTAGAAAGTAAAAGTATTTCCATTATGTGGAGGTTCTTTAAAAGGACCCAGTTAGTATAATCAATGCATCGTCATTCTGTAAATGCCTATTTATCTGGCTTAGGACTGCCAGAAGTCACAGATGTCTTGTAGTAAGTACTACAGTATTCTCATAAACATCTAATGTAGTGCCTGGAAATTGTCCAACCTTTAGTGGAGATGGTTCTGCACTGACTATTAGTCATAGTCGTGACGAAGGGCAAATGATTATCTTACTGTGTTTAAAGTACAGTCTTTAAATGAGCATGCCAAAAAGGGTTCTGCTTTTGCTTCCCTAAAGCAGGGGTCCTCAGGCTTTTTCATCTGAAAAATACTCCTTGATCACCCACTCTCAAATTCTTCAGACATATTTGGATGTAGCTGTGCAAGTAACTATTCTAAATTAGAATTATCAGATGTTGTAGTTGTAAATTAGGGGTGGGCAGTATGGCTTTATTTGATCAATATCACAATGGCACAATCCAAGTGTACCGTGAGTATCTGCCTGTCCTGTTAACAACTACACATTTCACTGTGAAGAAAGCATAATTAGTCATATATAATCAGATTTTTTTTGTCTGTGTGAAACCTCGGAAAATTATCATTTTATCATCTTTTATCATTTTAATGATGTATTTTTGCATATTGCCCACCCTTATTTCAAGTCTTTGCAAATAATGAGTGGAGTAAATTGTTTCATGCCAAAATTTATAGAGTGCTGACTGTGGGAATGATGGGCTATTTATTTTGGATGTAGTGCAGCGCAAGCCAATACCCAAACAACCTCTCAGTCCATGGTTCTTTAGAGTACCGTTTTTGGGAAATTGGTGGAGAAGAATCTTAAAGTATAAAACATTTACAATATGGGAATGTTCTTTAAACCCATATTCTTTGCATCCATATATCTTTTTTTCCAAACATACTTCTTTTGATGATTTTTTTTCCAAACATAAATGTGATGACATTTGACTCGGGGTGCGTATGACTGACTGTATGTGATACGTCAGTCATACGCAAGCACATTTTTACTCTTTGGAGGTATCTGATATGGACATTTTAGCAGTTGAAACCTGTAGAGCACTGCATGAAGCAGTGACTTGCATGCAATGTCTGCAAAAATCAAAGGAGACAGCAGTAGACGTGAACTGTCTATCAAAGGTACTGACAGGAACAGTGATCTTTCTTGAGCTGGATTGTTGTAAAGTCTTAGGCTACGTTTAGACAGGCAGTCAAATCAAAAGTTTCTCTCATGCGTCTCTGATGTTTTCCCCAGGGCAGCAAAAAAACACCTCTGAGCAAATATTTTCAGTTCCAGTTTGGGCTGCGTTCATTATGCGATGCACCATTTCACTGAATAGTCACAGGCCAACTGCTATTGAGTCCAGTAAAAGAAATGGCAAGTTCCAGTCTGATCTGATGATTTTGTTTCACTGTCTAAAAGCAGCCTGGAAGTTGATCATATGGATCCAATCACTGACAGAATTTGATCCATAAAACAAGACTAAAATACAGTTTTGTCTAATTATGGATAATGGATGAGTACCGTGTCCCTTGGCACGTCATCTGACCATCTGCTCGTTAAAAAAATCTGAAGAATGAGCACTTCATCATCTACACGCAGTTGAAATTTAGAGTCTGCTTCAATTTCTAACACATTTCCCAAGCTTTAATGTCAGCTGCCTTTCAGCTCGGTAAGTTAAAGCAGGAAGATTGCTCTTCAAAGCTGAACAGTATTACAGACCTGCATGAGGAAAGAGAACTTGGCTTTTATGTGCATCTCTGCAAAACGTGATACCTCATCAAGGGTTCATAAACGTGCGCCATCTTTCTCCATTTGTGCCTCAGGCATCTGCGCTCGGGATTGACCTGGTCTTGAATTTCACTCAGAGAGCTAACACCCCGCAGAAACTCTCCTTGCACCTTACATAAGCACAGCACAGGAAACCGCTGAACGTTTTTGACAAGTTGTTTTCCAGAAAGGTAAACAAGCAGGTCTCTTCTCAGTCCTGGAGATTTTCACAGCTCACTTCTTGAGAAAGTGTCGGCGGCACGTGGTGAGTTTAATGGAGCGGAGACAACAGTGTTAAACTCATAATCTCTCTCAGAGCTCTCTCTCTCTCTTCCTCACTCTCTTTGTTTTCTGTCTCTCTCTGTCTCTCTTTTCTCCTCTGTCTTATCTCTTTCTTTATCACTTTCTCTTTGTCTTTCTGTTTTTCTTTTGTTTCCCATTCACTGCATCTTATTTTCTGTCTCTCTATCTGTCTTCCTGCATGTCTGTATCTTTCTGTCTTTGTCTCTTTATCTCTATCTCTCTTTCTTTCTCTGTCTCACTCTCTTTCTTGCTATGTTTCTCCTCTGTCTTGTCTCTTTCTTTATCATTCTCTCTTTGTCTTTTTCACTAATTTTCTTTTGTCTCCCATTCTCTGTCTCTTCCTCTCTGTCTCTCCCTCTATCTGTCTGTCTTCCTACATGTCTGTCTCTCAATCTGTCGTTATCTCTGTATCTCTCTCTCTCTCTCTCTCTCTCTCTCTCTCTCTCTCTCTCTCTCTCTCTCTCTCTCTCTCTTTCTTTCTTTTTACTTTTGTCTCCCACTGTGTCTTCCCCTCTCTGTGTCCTTCTCTCAACCTCTGTCTGTACTTCTTCCTTGTTTGTCTCTCCATCTATGCCTTTCTCTGTATGTCTCATTCTCTCACTCTCAGGCACCTTTCACTCTCCCTCTCCTTCTCAAAGAGCTTTATCTCCATCTTCCCTCTCTCTTGCATTTCAGTCAATTATGACATGGATGTATCTGGTGAAAAAGTGGATAGAATGATAGTCAAAGGGAAAATAGGAAAGGTTCCAGTGAAATAAATCCTCATCAGTGATGTCTGGGAAGCAACCCAGCCTTCTGTATCTTACAGGCTTTAAAAGGAAAGCAATGAAATATGACAACTGTGAAAACAGATCCAGTTTAACCCCGTCTACAGCTGCCCCATATGATATCTCACTAATTATGCAGAATGCAGAAGCCATTGACAGGAATTACGAGCATGAAGTCATTAGGTCTGCCAGTGTTATTGGTCTCTGTACAGAAGCAGAATTGAGCCTAACCCCCCCCCCACCCTCTCCCTTTTTCTCTGCTTGAAATGTTCACATGCTCTTATTGGAAAATAGTTGTCAATGGGTGCTAACCTCCTGAGTAATGGAAGTGCATTTGAATGACAAAACAATCTGTGCATCATTTGGAAGATCAAACTTGGCCAGAGAATCATTTATTGAAGGCTTGCTGCTGAAGTGAGCCTGATAAAAAAAAGCCTGACTTTCACGGTCCAAACTCAGTGAGAGAATAACGTTTTGGTCGATAGACTGTACGCAGTGTATGGGTTCCATGGAGAGACTTAAGCTTTGATGGATGAAAACCAAAGTGAAAGGATTATGATGTCAATAGCTCCTCACTCTTTGGCTGCAATGGTCTGTATCTGGGCTACTCGAGATTACCAAAACGCTCCATCAAAAAGAGAAATAGCTTTATATGAGATGAAGGGTTGGGCCGGTGGATATGTCATCATCCATTGCCAATGTCGACCACCTTCTGACAGCAGTGACGCATTACTACCACATGCTGTTAAAACGGGGAAATATCTATTTTTAAAGCATAACCTTTTTTTATAATTTCATGATTATTGGAAAACAGCTGTTTTTCTAATAACAAAATGAAGATATAACCACAAATCCATAGTGTCTCAAACACTTTTAGTATAAAACTCCTTTTTCCAGCACAGATTCAACACACAAGAGTCCAGTACCCTAAGACTTTTTTGCATCACATTTTGTATACTGTTTAAAAAAAAGAAATTGTCATAGTCATTTTAGTCCCCCAAAGTACAAACAACATCACTGTACCCTTAATGGTACAATGGTATGTTTTTAAGGACATTCACTTTCCCTGGTAGAATTTGTGAATTTTCATAATGTTTTAATAACCGTTTTAATAGAAAAAAAAAGGCTGGTTAAGAGTACATGCACCTTAAAAATTATAATTACAAGAAAATAGGATGGTTATCTTTCCCATAAAGATACTGAACACATACACTTTAGGTGTCCGCCCTAGTGACTGTGTTTGTACTCTGAAGTAAATCACGTCTTTAAGTTATTAGATGAGTTATTAGTCTTTAGCTCTTGATGAGAGAGTAGTGATTAAAGGATAAAATTGTTACGAGGCATGGTCAACAAATGGCTGACTAATCAGAATCATACTCTGACTCCTGAATGCAATTTATGACTTTTTTGTAGGGTTTAATATTTAGCACAGATTGGAGATCATAATTTTTGTTGGAGAAACGGTAACACTGTACGAGAGAAATTCAGTCGCCAGACTTTTGTGGTTTTGGTTTAGACGAGACAGGAACTGTTTTGTATCCTCAGGCAACAATGTAATAATACTAAAATATAAATTTCACCATCCAGTGTGACAGTTGTTCTGAGCTTCAGAGCTACCCAGGAGCTTCGCATAGCAACAAAACAACAATATTCATATTTGGTCCTAATTCGTGCCATTTGACGATGCAGCAAATTGCGTCCACTTGCTTGGTGAGTCACATTCCGGGGCCTGATGTGGAAATGGAAGCAGATGTGTTGGCTCAGTGATGTCACCACAGCATGTCGTCACGATGGTAATGATGAAGGGGACCTGCTTCATGTTGGCCACATGGACTGCGCTGTTCGGTTTAGGGGAGGAGAGAATGTGGAAATGACTGAGTTTAGTTAGTGTGGTGGTTTTTATGTAGTCATTATGAATGAGGTGCTAAGAGGGCCTTGCCTCCATCTATGCTCCAGGGGTGATGCTGAGGCTTGTTTGAATCTTCTCTCTCCATGCAGCAGCACTAATGCTACACGCTGGTGGGTGGGTGTTTGCAGCATGTCCTCGGAGTCATGTGATGTGTGCGTATGTGTCTCATGCACACTTGGAGTGTGTGAAGAAGGACTTGTTTACAGGGAGAACGCCTTATGTGGGATAAAAGCACAAGCCAGTCTTGCAGAAAGCTGCTTGTGGTTTGAGTTTATGACCTGACAGAGGATAAAGTGCTGTAAAATAGCCCCTTCACACACACACACAAGCACACAGCAGTCCTCTATTAGTGAATACTGAGTTTTTGCTGAGGGCCTTAGCTTTGGACTCGCTTGTTTTGTAACAAAGAATCTGCTGGGAGCCACTCATTAGTCAATTACAACATCATAAAACAAAATCTGGTCATTTTTATAGTAAGTAGAAATAGATGCTGCTGTCCTTTGAAAGAACATTCTCAAAGCAAGTGAAAACAGTAATAAAGTTAACTTGAAGTTAAACTGGCCATGTTGTAAACAGGCCTCATGTCCTGATATTATCCTATTTGTAATGTTCCTGCCCTGTACTGGTTCCTTTCACCGCTCACAGTTGTCTAGCCTTATCATGTTCCTTTTTTGTACAGTTTTCCTGGCATTTGTTCTTGTATGTTCTCTCCTCTCTTGCTCCGCCCTCTAGTCTTGCCCCTCACCTGGGCTCAGTTTGTTACCCCCCTGACGGCAGTCTTGCTCAGCTGTTTCTTGTCCCATGTCTGTGTATAGTTGCCCCTTTGTTTAGTTTTGTGTTTGTCATGTTTGGGGATTCCTGTGTTCTCCTTGTGGTTACCAGCAGTCTTTGGATTTTTTCTTGTCTCTGGTTATAGTACATCTGTGCATTTATTTTTGGCTAGCTGTTCCTAGTCCATTTCTGTTCCTAGTCTGTTTGTTTATGGTTTTCTTTCATTTATCTGCTTCTTTCAGAATGGACATCAACACCTTTACTGCCACTACCTCACAGTTTGGTAGTTCAGTCAAGAATAACTTGCATCCTGCCCCCTTATTTCAGTCATTGCTACATCTTTAAAATGTGTGTGCACTTCCAGTCAAAGGTTTGGACACACCTTCTCATTAAATGTTTTTTCTTTGTTTTTATTATTTTCTACATTGTATATTAATGTTGAAAACAAACAAAATGAAGGAACACATGGAGATTAACAAACAAAGAGTTAAACAAACCAGAATATGTTCTGTAATAAGGTAATGATGGACTGTTGTTTTTTTTTACTTAGTTAAGTGG
>JBBPCY010000007.1:7057298-7090533 GCA_037974405.1 Brachyalestes nurse
CCAACCCCACCATCACAACTGATGATCCCAAACACATTAAGAAGGCAAGAAATTCCACTAATGAACTCTTGACGAATTGAAAAAATGCCAAGAGTGTGCAAAGCTGTCATCAGAGCAATAGGTGATGTTTTCAATATTGATCTACAATGTAGCCAATAACAAAAACAAAGGAAATCGCTGAATGAGAAGGTGTGTCCAGACTTTTGAATGGTAGTGTATATTATTTATTTATTATCCTTAAGGGTTATTATATGGTAATGAATTTATATAATTCAGTGAAGAGCATGCAACTAATATGTGTGTTATGTAATTAACTCTGGGCCCACCAGAGCATGTGGCCTGTACAAAGGTTACGGAACAGTTTATGTTCAGAAAAAAATATAAACCGTGCTCTAAGATTAGCAGAGATTGGCATAAAAGTGTTCTGTTCACTTTAAAACAACAGCCTGCATGGGACATTTTATCGTTGATTCAACTGGCAACAATTTTTTGAGCAAATGAAAAAAACCTTTGTCTTATTAACTGTGGAGTCCAGTCACAACAAAACAAATATAAAATAAACCTCTCACACCCATTATCCAAGCATTCTTCCCACACCTAGTACACACGCCCTCTCTGTCAGGTCCATTGCTGTTTCCCAGTATGTATCCTTCTCTGCATTTGTGTTCTCATAGACTTGAGAAATGTCCTAAGTGATAGCCTAAGAGTGGTTCTGATTTAAAGTTCACATCTAGCTGAGTACAGATCAAAAAAAGATTAGTGGGTTTCATCAAGGATGCATAAGGAGGGGACTTGTGTTGACTTGAGTCTTCAAGTTTCAAAGAATGCATTTCACACAAAGGCTCTCGCCTGGGTCCCCTCCTCAGTGGAGCTGCTTCCTCCTCGCCTTCATAGATAAGCATATCAACAACAACAGTGACCACCGCCCGATCTATTCTACATGTTTTCCTGAGGTTTTATTGGACTTTTTAGTGCTCCTCACTCAGCAAACACAAACTCCTTCTGCTCTAATGGACTACTCCAACAATTATTTCCAAGCATTGGCCCTTTTTTTGGGCATATTATTTTTATTCAGGTTTTAATCAATATATTTTGAAAAGAAAGCAACCATAGGCAACAACAGTGCTATTTTGTTGAATATATCAATTGGGTGAAAAGTGAGGGTCTCAAGCCTCTGCCAAACTGAGCTGTGATGTCAGCAAGAACGCTGCTATTCTAACGTTGCTGACTGAGCGACTGCATCCTCCTGCCCTCGGCAGTCTGGACTCCCAAGCTGAACTTGTTTGGTCACCCAAGCATGCGAGTCTGTACTTGATGTGCTCCATACTTGCGAACAGCTTATGTCCTCGGCGTCCCCAGCGCCCCGCCTTGCCGAAGTAGTGGCACCTGTGGCTCATTAAGCTCATCAGCAGCAGTTTAAAGCTGCCTCCCTTCAGTCTGCCTGCTGCATGGTTTTGTTTGGAGCTATTGATGTTGATTTCTCATCTTTTATTTCATCATTTCTATTTCAGTGGTGGAAATAGTTTTAGGGTTCTGGATTTTAAGTTTATAAGTTTAACTTTTTCTCTTTGAATCGCTGGCTTTGTTGCCCCTGGCTTTATCTGGTGTAATTATGTTCTGTCAACCCCACAGCTGGTGGCCTAGTGGTTAGGGAGTTGCCCTTGCGATCAGAAAGTTGTGGGTTTGAATCCCAGGACTGCTAGTGGCACCACTGAGGTACACTTTAGGTACTGTCCCCACACACCGCTCCTGGCTGCCTGCTGCTTCACTTGGTGAATGGGTTAAATACAGAGGAAGAGTTCACACTATGGCTGTGTTCTCGTATGGCAAGTGGACACTTTACACTTTTCTCACTATATTTATGCATCTCGGCCTTGCATACACACCCTGTTTAAGATGTTGGTTTACAAGACCTCTGTGCCATCCTGTATCACAGTACATTACATATGATCACAGTATTGGTTAATTTCAGCATTCTCTTGTAAAGTGTTTTTGATTTAGAATGACTTCCAGTTGTCTATGAGTCTACAGTATTCCCTCTCGCCCTTGAATCACTTCAAGCTGCTGCTGGATGATTTGGCTAGTGTTGCAATTTTGATTTATAGTTTTCTGTGCAATGCTGACGTTTTAGTTCTTATAATCCCTCTTGAATCTGTCTCTGTAGGTTTGTTTCCTGCATAACTGAATTAATGAAACTGAATCAAAGAAGGCCAAATGTGTCTGAATGTGTCACAGGCCATGGTGTCATACTCCATCGTAACAAAACTGAAAATTGCGCCAGTGATCAAGTAAAGCAATTTCTTCCATGTATTGTTCCAGTTCCGGATACTGGCTGCACTTTCACTGGCAGGAAGACATAAACTAAAAGGGTTTAGCTCAGCTCTGCTGCATTCATGATGAGCACTAAATATTGAGGGTTTTTTCTGCCTCAAAATCTTTAATCAGGAAAACCTCAGACCTCAGTTTGGACAGAAACAAGACATGTCTCCATGCCACCAGTAATAATTTGGCTGACCAGTTAGCCTTGGATGCCTGATTACATTTTTACTGCATCTGTTATAATATTGACTTGTAGTGGGAACCAAATGCTCACCCTGAACTGACACCAAACATCAGTGCTCGCGCTGCTGAGCTCATGAAGTATCAGAACTCCTGATGCAGTACCGAAAACAGTTCTAAACATAAATCATCTAAATGAACCAGTGTGTGCCATGAGAACCCTGTTTAACTGTATCTTTGGTCGCACAGGTAAAGGAAGCTCCAGCATTTCCTCCGACGTGAGCTCCGGTACTGATCACACACCCACCAAAGCTCCCAGGAATGTGGCTACCAGTGAAGGTGAGGCATCTGGTCCTCATTATGGGCTAAACCCCCTCCTCAACTCCCTCTCTCTCTCTATCCCTCTCTCTCTCATGAACTGCTGACTATTTTTGGAGGCACTTGTGTGTTCCTAGGATAACCTGAAATTGCCGTTCCCATAAGAGTTAAGCACTCCGTGGGCTGGTCGTATGAATAGGTCTGAAAAAAAATCTTTATATCTGCACCGCTTTATCTGTGTGTACTCTCTCAGAAAGCTATTTAATGTGTTCTTTTTAAGTTCTTAAATGCTGGTGAAAGTCCTGGACCCACTAGAATACAAGGAACTGTTTTGTTTCTTAATTGGTTTCTTAACATGAGATTGCATGCAGCACTATATTCCAATTTAATTGATTAATTATCATAATCTTCTTAAACTGTTTGCATCAAAGGTTATCTGAAGTGTCTCTGTTTAATAATAAAAATAAACTGTTTTTTGCAACCTAGTCTAAGTCCCGTAAAAGCGTTTCATTTTAACATTGTGAGCTCACAAAAGGGAGCAGGGAACACGTGCAGTTAAGCTTGTATTCCCCACAATGGGCTGGTATAAGCAGAAGCTCTTTTGCCTGTGTGAATGAATGCAGAATTAACAGAATGCATATGGGGCATTTGGAGATTAGAAACAGGGGTGGTCTGACAAATTTGGGCGACCAGCTTTGGTAAGCTGATGAAGTACAGTCAGATAAAAAAGCGCACATAGAATTACCATATTGTCGTAAATCCAGTGGCTTATAAATCAATATTAAAAACAAAAAAATTTTTGCGGAAGGAAATCAATTCTGATACAGTATATCAGTTTCATGTGTTACCACTGGCAGGTTTTGTTCCATTGTTTGCAGCCCGTGGAAAAAAATCATCACAGTGCCTTACAAACATGACAACAAGATAACACTGATGTGGGAGACAAAAATATTCTATAAGCTATGCTCTCTTTGTGACATTCATCCTGAGACTTTTTTTAAAATTTTTTATTTCAAAATGTCAGAGCTGCCAGGTGACTCTTTGAGTGATACTAGTGAGAAACCTTAGGGAGCCATCAAAAAGGAGTTGCACGAGAATGAACTTTCACTTTATGTGTAAATGTAAATGCTCTGTACCAGTTTAGGGGGTCTTCTAAAAACTTTTACATTATGTGGAGGTTCAAACATAAAAAGGCTCTTCACACTCATACATTTAATTTATGAAAGCAGTTCTTTTACAGTATACACTGAAAGGTTCTTTAGGATAGCAGTAATGGTTCTGCTGTGTCATCATGCAAAGAACTTGCACCATTATTTTTAAGTGTAAAGTGTTAGATTTTGATGAATTCTCACAGACCTCAGTTTGTCTTTTTTACACGTCAGATTTTCAGGGAGTTCTAACCACACACAGACATGCTGGACAGTAGGAGAAGAGTTAGAGCATCACTTGGTCTGGTCTGCTCCTGAGCATCCCCCCGGGTGTCTGCATCTACTGGCTTTTCTGGCAGACTACTCCTATAACTCTTCAGCTGCACAGACACATCCTGTTTTGCCTCCAAACTCACTTATGGAAAAGTTTTCCAAGGAATTTAGTGTTTCTTTTTTCACCTTTTACCCACCATCAAGGTCTTTATGAAAGCCATCTTGTTGATAGTGGCTGGAGATGCTGTTTTGGGTCTGGCTGTAACGGTGCAGTTATAGGGCAGTGTGCGGTTGGGCACAAGCACCGTTCTGTGGAAAACAGCCTTCCAGGCCGGCATTGTTTTCATTACAGTATGGCACTCACTTTTCCAAAGCCATGTGCCAGTGAGGCTGGGTCCAGCTCTGTGTTTTGGCCCCAGACTTCTTGTGCGCTACCTTGTGCTCATGTGTGTCGGCATGTGAGTGTGATAGTAAATGCCAGTTGCAAAGTGTTCCCAGTTATCATCAATGGGCAGTGTTAATGCGGATGATTGGCTCAGTGTTGATTGATTGAAATAGTAATTGATGAAAGGAAAAAGTTTTTTTTTTATTTACAGTTGACAGCAGGTAGCATAGCTGAATAGACCTGTTGACTAACAAAAGTAGAACTGTTGGAATCTTTAAATGCTGTTTATAAACAGACTTTGCAGAGAGCAGAGAGCTGCATCCTCGCTGAACTTGTTCCTTGTGTTCCTCAGTAAGTCTATTAAGCCTTAATTGCTCACAACAAGAGCCTTTGCTTTTATAAACGGAAAATAGATATAAAAGAAGTCAGAGGCATGGAACAATTCTATTGGCTTTAAATAGGAATCTTTTCATTTTTGAGCATAATTAAATGATTAAGATGTAAACACAGTAATTCAGAGTGGTTTAATATAAGAAGCTCCATTCTAGAGAAACTCAAGTCATAGTTGTTGACAGTGGTGTCGATATGAACCAACTGTTGCAGGTTATTCATTCCTTCAGAAGCTTTCTCACAGAAAGTCATTACTTGAAATGCTCATGAATGCACTCCTTGATGTCACATTTTAGTTTAGTTTTTTGGTCTAAAACTCATTCATGAAGGGTAAGGCAAAGTAGTCCCAAATTGTTTTTGGTTGTTTTTCTTTTACTATGTTTGTGTTGAAGGAATGCTTAGGTAATACCCTATTCTCTGTGTGTCTTATCTAAAGACTGCAAGTTTCTCTGTAATGCACCATTTCACAACAAACCACTCCGAATGATTTTGTTTACATCTTAAGGATTGATGATCTTGGAATTTGGTAAGTTTGGAAAAATAGGTGGAATTATCCTTTAACAGAGTCTTTATTGTCTCTTTTTTGAACTTGTTTAACTTTCCTTACACTGAAAATGACACTGACATCTGCACGCAAATACAAACACATGTTGTGCTTATATTTGGAAAGAAAGATAAAATCTGCAGTGTGGGAAGGATACCCACAAGATGACATGCCTATTTCTCTCGATTCTCTTTGCTGTCAGGGTGCTTCATGAAGTCTGGCAAGAGACTATATTTGAGCTCTGTGGTTGCAGCATCTTCTAAACTTGTTTTGTGCCACTCTGCCACAGAGTAAAGAAGAAAGCCTGGCACACGTAAAACTTCAAACTCAGATTCAGATTTCTTTACAAATTTGGTGTTGATGATGATGGTAAAATTGTGGTAGATCTGAAAACATTACATTGCCTCTGAAAGCCCTGCGTGTACCTCACTAAATCAAAATTTAGATCTTATTCTCAGAACTATCAGGAAGCAATTTAACAAGCATCAGGCAACATATTCCTAACTTTTTCATGTAATAGCTTTCTGAGGTGTGTTAAATGCTCCAGCTCCAGTACTGTCCACTTTCTGCCATTTTTGTGTTATTTGTTTCCACTTGCATGTCTGCACTGAAGGAGTTGCTCTTAATCTCATTGTACATGTGTATAGTGACAATAAAAGGCATTCTGTTCTATGCTATTCTATTCTATAACAATGCAAATTCCCCACTTTTGGGACTAATAAAGGTTTATCTTTTTTATCTTATCTTATTATGAGAGGCTTCAGTGCTACTTGAGCAAAACCATCTTTTCAGTCCCATCATGTATTTCTAACTCATGTTTTCTGGACCAGAGTTTGTCCAGCCTCTTGCACTTTGGTTCATTTTAAGTGATTCAGTGATTCCTGGATGCTAAACTGGAGTTTTGTGGTTCATCTGAGAGGGTGCAGGTTTTGAACACCTGCAGCATAAGTCTGCTGTGGACTCTTTCGTATCTCATTGTTTAGTTGGTGAAAGGATACAAGTGGTGGACCACCCTGGCTTCTTCTAACCTCAGAGGATACTTAAGAACAAGAACAGCCTGAAAAGCAATGAGATTTCATTAATGTCTTGAACTCTGGACACCAAATGACTGCAGCTTTCTTGATGAGGGACATTTACCAAAGCAGATGTGCTGTTCAATATAGAGACTTTGTCTATTCATCAAATCCATCCACAGCAGGTCCTGCTAATTTTTATTTAACTATTTCATTAATTAACCAGCACTTTTTTACATTTTCATCAAGCCCCTTCACAATGAGCGAACAGCTGATCCACTCCAAGCTCTGTGCTGCACATTTCTCAGTTGGGACTGAGTTCAATATAAACAATAAAAGTTCAGACCTAGCCCAGGAATGGCTGTCCCTGGATGGTTTTCTTTGGCATGCTAGTGGCTGTGGGGCATGAATGTTTTACCACAGACCGTACATGAACAAACTCTTAATCATTATCCCACTGCTTTGGGTCTAGGGTCAGTGTTAGCCCTGCTCCTAGCACCACAAGGTCTTTTTCTCTTTAATATTTAAGTGAACCATTTGACAGCTGTTGAAAAGCCAACTTGTTAGGATACACAGTGACATTTTTTATGTGGCTACTGCTTTTCTTTTTCCTCAAAGGCCATATAAACCCATTTCACAGTTGTAAACATTGACCAACCATGTCAGTAATTCCCAACCATCTTAAAACCTCACTTACACATCACTTTGTACCAATGTGACAACACCAAAGTAACTGCTTTACATGGGAAATTGGATCTTATTATCAGTGTACTTGGATTAGTGTTTGCATTCACAACATAAGTCATTCCTTTAGGTTCGTCAACTAGAAACAGTTACAGAATAAGCCCATGTTTTTGGTATGGAAATCCGACCAAGACACATGCAAAACTGTATTACTGAACATAACGAACCTATCCTACTCTAGGACAGTACTGACAGTACAGCAAAATAACCGAGTGTTTCATAAGAATGCATCATAGCCTTGGGATGTGGTCAGCAAAGAGGGTTTTGTTGCATTTGACCACATCCAGAGCCTTCCTCCTTCCCAGCCCAGTAAATTAAACTGAAATTAATCCACAGTGTTTTCTGTCTGATGTGTCTACAAATGTAGAGCAGAAACAGATTTGAGGACAGGAATTTTTTTATATATAACGTTTGATTTATGTATAAATCAATAAAGTAGAGTCAACTAATAGAGTCAGGAAATATTGATGTCAACGTAGTGCTTCCTCAGCACTAAAGTGCAATTGCTATTTGTGTCAACTGAATTTTATAGCAGTATTTGGTGCTTGTGATGCTATGCAGACTGAATTTTATATTATTATATAAAATAATATATAATGTATAAATCATTTAATATTCACATATACAAATATCTAAAATGAATGTCATTTTCAACCTTTGGTCCCTAAACGTTCAGTATAGGCCTTGAATGGCAAAACTCACCTTTATGAAAATGCTTTTTCTTCTGTTAGTACTCTTATAACAGAGCTGTTTTCTAACATCCTTCTGAAACCCATGGCAACAACTCACATTTGTGAACTGTGATTTTTCAAGGACTTCCAGGAGCCTGAGAAATGTGGGTTTTTTTTTCTTTAGTAAATTTGTACATGGTTGTTTTCTCTGTCAGTTTCTGATTATATTGATTGTAATTTGATGCGCCTGGCTCCTGAATTTCCAACCAGTGGGAGAGCCCTCTTTGTTATATCTACAAAAGGTATGGCAGGAAAAATACACACATATTTCTACTGAATAAACTACAGCTGTAAGCATACATCTGCTGATGCCTCAGAACTGATGGTCTAATCAAAAGACTCAACAGTTTTTAAATAGTTGCACTCCATCCACAGTACACTTAGATTGGTCTTAACGTTCTCCTCTGTACTGAAGTAGATCTTTCTCCTGGATGACGCTCTGACTCAAATGACAGATATTTCCTTTTCTTGGGAAAGAGCCTAGTCGTATTCCCACCTGGAGTCATTAAGCTCATTCTACTGTGCTGTCTCTCTGTGAATAATATGCGTGGCCTTTTCCTCGTCTTTTCCCCCTCTGTACTGTGAGGTCAGTGGAGGTGAGCATGTTCAGGCAGTCTAAACACACTTAGGGCTTCTACATACATCTCCAACTTAGCAACGGTCCAGCGCTTGCCGCTTGTAAACAGTCCAAAAATCCACGCTTTCCATGTTTTCTTCCATTTATTTTCTCACACAAACATATACAGCATACAGAGTGTCAGTGTTGATCTTCTCCATGCCAGGAAATGAAGGACTGAGTGGATATTTGTTATACGGTGCCTCAGAGACCAGCTATGAAATTAATGGAGTTTTAAGTTGAGCCAACTGACAGCGCAAATTACTATTGGAGAGCTCTAAATAACAGCAGATTAGACAACCAAGCCCAGGCCATTCTGATAAATCAACATTTCCTGATTATAGTCCTGCAAATTGCCAGAGAGTATCAGATTAAATAAATATTTTATGAACAAAGACGGGGAAATACTCGAAATATTTCTTTTTCCTTTCTGAATTTGGACCAAATGGTACAAACATTTGACCTCACATTTGAAGTGATGCCAGTGTGTGTGGTGTGAAGTGGTTTTGGCAGAGAATGACCCAGTGCATCTCAGTGACAGTTTCTTTAACCGCTACTGCTCAGAAATGTCAGGAGGTGAATAAAAATGTAATAACAAAAAGGATGCAAAGATAGACAGTGTTCTGTTGACAAACCACATGTGGGTGGCTTTCTCTGGGATACTGGACTGCCTAATATCCCAAACTCTGCAGGTGCTGAGTGGTGGTGTTGGAGTGGGGAATGTGCATGTCTGCTGTTAATTGCTGGAAAGGTGTTGCTGCTATAATAGTTCATGACCCAGTTTCACTCTCATAGCACATGTATGTTAAACCTAGCTTCATAGCAGTGTGGTAAGTGTGTGTATTAAATTTCCACTGAGGGATCTAATATCAGGATTAGCTGCTAGTTTACATAGTCTTTCCTAGTTTGATCCTAGTACCAACTCACATGTATCACATACATTATTAGCATAAAAATAACATTCAGTACATAAACACAGTTATTGCCAAAAGCAAGCAAAGTTAAGAACAAAATTGTGGTATTGTCATCAAGTTCATTTTATTTATACAGGGCTTTTTACAGTTGAGCTTTATAGAATGCAGGTCCCTAGTGAGCAAGCCAAGGGTGACAGGGCCAAAGAAAAACACACTAAAACTGGAGAAGGAACCTTAGCAGGATCCAAGATTCAAAAGGGGAACCCACCCCTCTCTGGCTGACAGTAAGAGAGAATAATAGAATAACACAGTGGAGATGACTAATAACATAAGAGGCACAAATACACAGACATGATCACTGATGAGAATTAGGGTCTATAGTTAGCAGTAGCAGGATCAGTTAGAGTCTGTTATCAGTAGCAGCAGATTCCTCTGGAGTCTGTATAAGTAGTAGTAGTGTTGCTTGAGGTGTAAGCAGCACATGCAGATGATCCATGGTAGTCTTGAAGACCAGTAAGCAAGAGACCCCAATCTGGTCTAGAGGTAAGAATGAAACGCCATCAATGGTTAATCAAGCTGAATGAGTGGGCAGCCATCCACCTCTTGCCAGATGGTAGGAGGGAGAACAGGGTGTGTGAGGGGTGTGTGGGAAAATCCACAGTGCTGGTGGCTTTGTGAATGCATTGTGTGGTGTAGATGTCTGTGACAATGGAAGAGATGATCTTTTCGCCTATCCTCATTTTCCGTTGTAGCTTTTTGTGGTTCAGAGGAATTCCCAAACGAGAGCAACCAGACCATAATGCAGTTGCTCAGGATGCTTTCTATAGTCCTTTTTCCCTCCGTAGAACATGGTTAGGATGGGGGATGGAGGTGAACTTTCTTCATTCTCTCTAGGAAATAGGGGCGCCATTGATGTTCAGTGGACAATAAAGTCAAAAATCCTCTTTGTTTTGTCCACATTAAGAAACAGGTTGTTATTTGTACACCAGTCTTGTGAGCCACTGAACTGTTCCATCACTTATCCATCCATACGTCTCCTCCAAGCACTGTCTGGAATCCTTGTAACACTGCTTTGTGTACATGTGCATCATGCAGGCATGTGAATGCTAAGGTTTATGTTTGCAATTTCTGTCGTTTCCACTGAATAGTAGAATCAGCAATGTGTTTTGCTTGTGAATAATAACTTTGATGTGTGATAAATCAAATCAATATAATAGTAACCTTACTTGAGAAAAACATAAATGTTGAGTGGTGAATGTTGAAACATGAGCAGCTAGACTTCAGCTGCCATTGCATTAAAACGTGTTAATGGCTTTTAAACCAGTTATGTGAATAATTTCATGCATTAGCACATTATTAATGTTGACTACTATCAACACATTTTTTCTAATATACTATCTTCAAAATTGTAACTTAATAGAAGTAGGAAAGAAATGCTGAATATAATGAACATATATGATAGGGAATCATAATTCTAATAATAAGTATTTTTGCCAAAAGAAAGTAGAACAGACTTTGTCTTGGTTCCAGTGTCATGAAGATCTACCTTTTAAAACAGTTTAAGGGAAACAATTCCTCTCATGCTCTAATAACCTCAACTCCTCTTCCCTTCCCAAGGCCCCCTTATCTCTCACTTAGCTATCTCTCTTCTCTCCCATTCCATCTCTGTTGGAGTGTTGAAACATTAAAAAGGCAAGCAGTAGATTAAGCACAAAAAACAGTAAAAGGGGTTTCCCTCACCCAGAAGAGAGCAGTTACTAAAGACTTAACTTTAGTAAGTCTTCAGTGAGTCTACTGTGAGCAGTAGGGATTCTCTTTATAACGTAGCATTTATGTGAAGAGGATCTTGTTACAGCTTTTTTAAGGGGATATTAAATGGTTGGTGTGCTAGAACCTCTGGCAGTCCACACTGCATTGACATTTAATTGTGAAAATACTTTAAATACATTTCATGGCATAATATTTGTATTACGATGCCTTTTGCTTCAACCTGATGATTCATATGGAACTACATGTTGAAGGTGATAGGACTATATTGGGAATGTGTTGAGCACTCTTGAACTTTTAGACTGGTTCATAATTCAAACCATATAACCATATTTAGTGAAGTTCCCATTGGACACAGATTCAGTCTCTGAAACAGCCCAAAATGTAAGCTTTCCTTAGAAGTTCTTTTATTATAGTTTGGCAATATGTGTGCGTGCATGCTACAGTAAAAATATTGCACAATGACATACTGCTCAGTTGAACACCACACCTCTTCAAACGCAGCCCTAATCTGTTAGAAGTAACACCTACCAGTTTTATTACACAGGGCACAAACAGACCTCTTTCCAGACGGTTTGGGGTTCAGCCATCTAATTCAACATCTCAAAATCATAAGCTTATTGGACAAGGATCAGGAAAGACTTCATTTGGAGGAGGAATACGAGAAGCCAGCAGGAAAGTGAGGGTTTGGCTCCCTTGCACCTGGACCAAATGGGCTCGGTCTGTCTTTATGACATCAGAACAGCCTCAGTGTGTTTCTTTCTCCCAGGTTTGACACAATGCCGTTGGGTCAAGTTGTGTTTGGGTGCTCCTCAGAGAGGACACCCTGTTGCTGGGACCTCTACATGCCTATTATGAGCCTAACCATCAAAGAACAAGCTAAAAATGTCAGCCTATGTGTAGGACATCACCCTCTGACTGAACCAGATCAGGAGCAGGAGCTGACAGCATTTGCCATTCAAGCTAACTCTCCTTCAGCTGATCTTCTGAGGCAAGCTCTGTGAGATTTGCCAACTTGAAGGTTCCTGGACAAAATGTGGTGGTGCAAATTTACTGCTCGGAGACAGCAGATCACAGAATGTTTTAACATAACTAACTTTTTGGTTGGAGCAAAGCTTAAAAATGATATCTTCATGACATAAAACTACATATCCAAACCTCATCCGTCTTAGATCCCTGGCTTAAGAAATACGACTCTCCCCCCTCACTTTTATACTCAACCTCCCAGATGTGTTTTTTTTACACAAGCAGAGACCACATTACAGGTTTTACCACAGTTTGCCTCTCGTCATAGCCAAGTGCAGGGGATCTCACGATCAGTGTGTGTGAGATGTGTGTGTTTGAGGGAGCCTGCTGCACATATGTGCAAAGTTGAAGCAGACATCATGAAGTTTCTGTCGTTGCAAATCCAAGGCAATTGCTGAAGATTGCTCCGTAGCTTCATTTGATCTCCTCTTTCATTGCCCACACTTAATGGTCAGGGTGTTGCCTTTCTCTGGACGGGTAAAGGTGGTATGCCAGTAAGTGATCAGTAAAGACACTAGTGAAATATTCTTTTGGGGGAAACTGAACGGGGAAACTTCTTTACTGCATGGTGTATCAATGGACTATGTGCTATTTATCTATTAATTAGATTTTTCATTCATTATTCATTATTATTATTATTATTATTATTATTATTAGTAGTAGTAGTAGTAGTAGTAGTAGTAGTAGTAGTAGTAGTATTACTGTCCAATTTTAGAATGATTGTTTGTAGTTATAACAAATAATTTGGTGTCACATTTTTGTTCGCACATTTACTGACACATGTAGGTAAACTAGTGGCAGGTAATTTCATTCTTTTGAATGATTCATTTACCCATTTTAATCATTCAGTAAAATGGTTTGCATAGTGGATAACACCACTTCCTCACAAATGGAAAACTCTTTCCAGGCCGTAACTGATATTTGTATATGTTTCTATGCTCATTGTCCATTTTATTAGCTCAGCCTCACCATACAGGTGCACTTTATGGTCACTGAGAGGACAACAAATGGTGCAAAGAAACAGATGGACTACAGCCTATAATTGTAAATTACAAAGTGCATCAATATGGGAAACTGAGCTGATAAAATGAGATGATAAAGTGTGTAAGTCTTTCTAATGTTATACTGGCCTGCCATTAAAAGTCATTCTAAATGGGAATGTCTGCTAAGCATGTAAATGTTGACCGTTATTGTTATTTCTGATTTAACTGTATTTAATGAATGTGGAGATCTTTATATATGGATTTATGTTTTGTTTTAAAAGTAAAATCAGCAGTTATTGAGGTCACTATCAGCAGCCACAAACTGTTAATTATTCCAGTATGATAATTAAAAGTATTATAATTGTTTATAATTTACGGATTATTATAATTTTTACTTCATTCCATGATGTCCCTTTTTGTGGTCATAACCCTGCTTTCATTCTTGGATGACCGAGATTCTAATAGGAATGCTAGATATTTGCCTCGCTGTGTGGAGAGAAGCAGGGGAAGGTCCTTGAAGCCAAGTCCTTGATGTTTTTCTTGGTGAAATCACTACAAAGGGGCCATAGACCAGCCCTGAGTGTACATGCTCGGTTTGAACATGGTGCACCCACACCTTCCTGCTCTGGCGAGTGTGCAAGCTCCATTGTGCTGCACTGGTGCCTTTGTGATATTTTGAACTTCCTGTACTGAAAACTGGGCAAACCGCTGCTGGTGCCATGTAGATATCTGACCCTCCACTTATTTAAAACAATCGCTGATAGCTTGTTTTGGAGGACAGCCTACATCATACCATGAAAGACTGGGAGTGTGTTTACCTTTGTTTTTTCCGTCCTGCTATTCAGTTTTGAATTTTTTCCTTTTTTATGACAATGTTTTATTTAATACTTGATTATTTGGGTGAGATAAATTACATATTAGATCTTTGAAACGGTTTATTTCATATTTCTATTTTTCTGACCTCGTTACCAGGTTTCATTCTGTTCCTTTTCTTTGGAAATGTTTTATTCATCACAAGATCACGCCATTTTTCTCCCTGACATTTTATTTCCCCTCTGCCTTATTGTGGAGAAGTGACATACAGTGTTCTTTTTGCCAGCGAGGGTTTAGCAGCGAGTGGCAGAAACTTTCTCACATCCCGTCAAGCTCACAGACACCGTTTGGCAAGGCAGAGCACGTGGAAAAAACTGATGGAAAGGAACTCGTCACAAGGGCGCTGGCACACAGCTGATGGCTTTGACTAGCCAAGCTCTGCTCCATTAGATCATTGGCAGGAGTGCAGTTTGTTGCACTTAGAGCTTGTGAAGGGTCTTGGTAGGAGGGGTTTATTTCCTCATCACACTACATGTCCCGGCTGAGCAATTTCACTGGTTTTATACCACTCACTGGCTCAGTGACAATACAGCAAGACCACTCACATACTTACTGTCTTCTCTTTCTTCAACAATTATTAAGTTTGACATTCCCTCTGTAGCTGTTCTCTTGCTTTATTTTTATGGCATTTTGCTTTATCCAATTTTATTTAGCCAAAGCAAGGGCATTGCTGAAAGAAGAGCATTTTTATTTTCATTTTCTTTTTAAAAGACATCCAAAGCAAATACAGTGTGTATTCAATCAACAGAATCTCAAATGCACATTTCTTTTGGTATTTCTGAAATACACATTAGCCGCTCATTGCCCTTAAAAATTTTAGTCTTGCAGTGCAAATGACTTTCCCACCATTGTTCACTTGATGTCATATTCAGTGACACATTAATGGGGTGTGATCCATTATCTTCTGTTTTATAAGCCGCATCTCAGATCACTGAAATGCTGTTGCCTTTAGCTAATGATCACTCCACAGGGACCGTCGCTCATGAGCCCAAATGCTGATCACTGCTGGTTTGTCCATCACTGACAAATAGTGGCAGCCAAAATGCCTTGCTGTGGTTACCCACTTGAAATGCGTAAGGTTTTCTTTCACATGTATTTTTCCCCTCTTTATAGTGCTCTGTCCAAGTCAAAGACCAGATGTTTAACCTGTTTCTCTCTGATATCTCAAACCAGTGGATTCCTCCACCATATGCAGCCATTGGCGGTTCATGTCAAGGTCAGACTGCAGGAAGAGATATGGGCCTCATTATATGCTCATGAACGACAGTCTGATTAGGAGAGGTGGAACAACCAACCACATACAAAAACATCCATATCTACAATAATACAGCAACAGTTTTTCTTTGTTCCTGTTAAAGCTGGTTGTCTGGCTCATTCGACTCATTTGCAGCGTATCTAGGTTCTGATAATATTTCAAGTCTATGCTCACTCCCCCCACCCCGAATGATGTTTTGTCTACGCTGTTTTGGCTCCCTCTTTGTGTTTTGTCTGTTATGAGAGTGTTTGTTTTCATATGAAGTGCAGTTTATGATCCATGTTTCTATTGGGACTAAATAGATAATCAGTCCTGGGTTTTGAATTACAAATGCAATTCTCAGCGATCTACAAAACCCAGCAGATACAGTTAAACTTTAGCAAGTTCTGGCTTGGTTCAGAGTCTGGTGTGATGCTGGGAAAGGATTCGGTACATCTGCCGTGTTTGGTTTCAGGCACATTTATGAAATGACTGAAAGTGCTGATGTTATTATTTTGTTTTAAACTGCAGTTGGCATGTTACGATGCCAAAAGCCCCGATTTCACTAATGGGTGAATGGGCTTTCACCTGTTCTTACTGATCAGAGTTGAGGATGACTTTTTGACCTCTCTCTCTGGCTGCATCAGCTACTGAGGACTACAGTGTGCTTCTCACAAAAGAAAACCAGGTGCTTTCTCTCAGAGCAGAGTTAAATAAAATAAACCAAACGCCGGACTTCATTTAGCTGTTCCTGCCTGCTGTGAGACTAGATGGAGGGGCAGTCGGCGGGGAAATGTAAGCTAATTATCTCCACTCAGATTTGATGTCTCTGTAACATTCACCCTGATCAGCTACACATGTAGACTAATTAGAGCATTTGGAAGCTGCTTCTTGGCCACTGAGGACTGGGTGGGTGGATCACATTCTGTTGATTAGGAACTGGTGGGGCAGTTGTCGGTGCCTGCCACTGAGTAGTTCAGTGCAATTCCGTTTTTACTCAAAGTTTTCTAATGGCTTAGTTTTGGTGTTTGTAATCTTATATAAAATAAGGCAAAGATCCAGAGTTAAATCTTTTCCTGCTCTTTTTCATATATGATTTAGATCACATACAGACAGAGATGTAGAGTAGCAGAGTAACTCAGCATGCGAGCTTCAAAGCCTTTACAACGGCGTTATGTTTGAAAGCCCTCAGGCAGTATATAGTCATTCTGGGATGATGCACTGGAGAGATACCCAGCTTGATACCAGCAGAAGGTGATACCTTGGATATAAGACAGGGAAATGTAAAAAAAAAAAACATACCTATATATACATATAGGTATATATATCATAATTCCTTCATTAAAATATTCCTTTGTATTCCTCTGATATGCGTTATTGTGAAAATGTCACAATAAAATGTCACTGATATTACATACATTGATACATTATTGTATAAATAATTCTTTTGACTATGTATTTCTTGCCTATGTATTTCTCCAGTCCACCACTTTAAGTCTGTCATGGATTGAATTTGGAAGGTTAAAGGAGAGAAAACGCTAATATCTGCAGTGCTTGCCTGGAAGTAACCCAGTTTGACCTGCCTTCTGTAGAGTGTTTGAACTGTTTGAGCAGGCACTTAGTAGCTGACCATCTTAAGTGAATCGCTTCCATTAAAAATAGATAGTAACAGTAAAAAAACTCACATCAATATATCTCAAAATTCCATTATTGTTAATGTTGTTATCAGGAAATCAGTGCTATGGTTGCAACTCTCATTGGTGTGTGATTGATGTTCCAATTAAAATTAGCTGGTGGTCAGTGCGTTGCCTTCACACGCTACATACTGGATACGAGCCAAGGAATGTTCTAATGAAGTGCTAGGATAAACACATGGCTTCTGAGAATCAATGGCCATCTTGAACTCCTTTGGCATGCATGGCATGAATAAAACCCTGCGACAGATGTGGTCACTTCATCCTGTAGCTCTCTAAGGAGCTCCCATGGGTGGTGGTGAGATGTACTGGGCAGTTTACATGGCTTCACCATGGTGGAAACTAGCACCCTTCCCCAGGGACCCATTCCAGCTGTGTACACAGAGTGCAGAGGTGTTGAATGTGCTGCACGCTACATGTCCACTGGGAAATGGCGACGTGGCTGGACCACCCAGGACTGAGAGTTCGGTCGTGAAGGGCCTGTTGCACAGAGTAAGGATCATGCTAAGCCCTCTCTTCTCCCTGCATTCAATCCGCTGGCTTTCCCCTGGCTTTCTCTTTCATTCTAAAACTGAGTCCTGGAGCAAATTCATGCGGTGGTCTTTTTCTGTGTGTGGTATGGTGAGTTCAGTCCACTCAGGGCAGCACAGTTAAACAGTAGGAGAATAGTAATTACAGAATAGTAACTACAACCCCGGCTCTGTATTAGTCGTTTGACCCTCGCTGTTGCACAATGGAGATTTAGTGTTGTAAGCCAGTGAGCAGTTATGCTATTGAAGGAGGTCATTTTTCAATTTATGGACATTATAATTATTCAGCCCTTACGAAAACACTGGGCCTTCTCAGAAAAGGATCTTGTTGAACAGAAATGGGCAGGCAGCAGTGGAATAACACAATGTATGTGTCACAGGCGTATGATTAGGATATTGGAATGATAGTCTGGATGTATAAAGGCATCAGAGGTTTGGTGCCACTGGCCAAAGTCATCTCTTTATTTTTCAGGTCCAAAAGAAATAAAGCACCGTGAGCTAACGAATGAGCTCATTTCTATTGGAGCAGGTCATATTGTCGTTGTATTAAAACCAGCTCTTGATTAGGACTGTCAGGATTTTTTTCTCCTTTCTTTTTAAAAATAGTCACTATTACATTTGACTTTCATCTGTTTTTTTTGTTAGACACAGACTAGGCTTGGTTTGAGAACAGAGGTAATTTTTAACAAAGAGCTCCTAGCAACTGCATACTGGAGTGTAAAACAATGCAATGAACAATTTTACAAATAAAAATAGTTATGGTTCAGTTTTACAGGCCAGACTACAACAAGTAACTATAAAGCACACGTCTGTAGCTACAGATTATTTATATTACCTGATGCTAATTAGTTTTAATTTGTCTCGCACAGCGCTCTCCAGAAAGTACTGATGGGATCACTGGTTTCTCTGTGCGTTTGAGAGATGATTTTTATGTTGCTGTCTGCTGTCCGAGTGAAGACATTTTGATCCCTTGGGAGTGTATCTGTGTATGTCATCATGACCTGGCCACCAGTCATCATGGTGTCAGGTCATGTCTGGAATACAAATCTACATGACATTCTGCACACAAACATACACACACACACACACACATACACACACAGGCACACACACACACACACACACACACAAATGCACATCATACTCACAGAGATATACAAGTCACTGGCACTGAAGGATTTGTGTGTCATTTATGCTTTAACATGCGAGAAGAATAACTGTCTGTCTATGCTGAGATATAAATCTACATGACAGCCACTCAGACAGCCACTGTCTCTGTCTGGAGTCAGCATAGGCCTCTGGGAATCAGGAGGCAAAACGGGTTTTAAGTGTTTCCTGGCCATTGGCAAAAAAACCCCAAAAATCAATTATAAATTAGGGCTGTCATAAAACCTTGATTAAAGAAAAATAATTGACTCAATTTTACATTCCTGATGAATCTGAAATGATTATTTGGCAATTTGCACGATTCTACTGCTGTCTCTTACAGAAACAAAGCCTGATGCATACAACCACTTAAATGATTGTGCATGTGAGTGGGTGTGTTTTTAATATAAGGCCAACTGATTTATATATTTCATACACAAAGGCAATTTAAAATACAAAAAGGAAAAAGAACATAAGAAGGAAAATAAAAACCAAGTGCTGAAGTGTATTAAGTAAAATAAGAAAAACAGGCAGAATTGCTAGAGTCTGAGGATCACCACCTGTATGGCATTAATCAGTCCATGGGATAACAGTGCTAGCATTTAACCTCCAGGAGAACTGATTAAACCCAGGATAACAGTTATACTCAGGTCTTTTCCAGCATCCTGAATCAGGAAGACCACACAGTTGGGACTTTTCACCAGATGAATCCAACAGATTATTCTAGATTTATAAGTAATACAGCAAACTTCTAAGGGATTGAACCATGCTTTGGTTAACAGTGTTCTTTTAACCTCAAAGATATTCAGTGTAACCCTAGCGTGTATGTTTCCAGCACCCTGAGTGAGGAAGATCTTCACTAAGTTGTGCTTCAGCTTTAAACAAAACATCTATGACATTATTCAGTCTTTAAGACAGCAGTGCTAGTTTACTCTCCAAAAGAGTTGATTGAAAATGTAGGATGGAACTTAAAATGACCAACACCAATTATATTGTTAGATTGTTAGGTTGTTGAATAAAATGAAAACAGTAACCATTCAGTACAATTCAGCTGCTATTTTAAATATCCCTGGAAAAAAAACTGCTAATACTTAAGGATAGTGCCTTTTTTAATGTTGTTTTGTCTACTCCATAATAGAAGAATCTGCTACATCTGTAAATGTACAGAAATATTTTTAATGTCACTTAGTCTGTTACTATTTGGCTTTCAGAAAAAAACAGGCTAAGTGTGATGAGTTAAGTTTTCTTTTGGAGGAATAAAGTCAAAAGTAGGGATGTGACGATGTTAGATTTTGATGGTGCGATTATCGTCTGGGAAATAATCACGGCTTCACGATTATCACCATTATTTCTCACATATTAATTTCACAATACAGACAATCACATTCTTTAGAGGCTTTTACTTTTTATTTACTTTCTTTTAAAAGACACAAAAAAAAACAAATAATACAGTGCATGAATGAATAAGTAATAATGTATACAGTGATGCATCGTAGTGAAAACAAAAATAAACAATGTCTGTGTCTTTAGAATTAAATGTATATATTAGCTAATTTTCCTGACTCGTTTGTACTGAATTCCCCCAACTCATTAAATAACTTGCTACATAGTTCAAAGCAGTTATTTTGTATTACCTTTGTCATAGAAAGCTGGATGATGATCCCGCAGGTGCTGAGCCATGTTCGAGGTATTACCTCCTTTTGCTGTGACTTTCTTGTGGCACGTACTGCACGTGAGTGACCTGTTGTACTGAATATGCCCCTCTGTATTCTTGGGCAGACTTCAGTCGCTTCTTTGGTGGAAATAAAGCCTATTCAGTTTTTGCCATTGTTAAGTGCGGTCAAGTGAGCCATCGTTCGCTGATTGTTCTAGCACAAGTGCATCGCTGGTGAAACGTTTTCGTTCAGGGTGAGTCCCGCCAGTCTGTTAATAGCAGTGTCATAACCTACTGTTTAAAGAACGCCAACAGAAATGCGGTGTTGCCTTTGTGATAAATGAGCCTTTGCGATTAATTAACCGTGCCATTTTAAATTGCAGTTAATCGCGAAAACGGTTAATCATGACATCCCTAATCACAAGACACCTGGGAACAAGAGGGAAACAGGTCATCTTGGGCTGATACACGAGGGCTGACAGGAGGCAGGTGGGATGCCCAGTAATGCACATACCTCACCTGCCGGAACATACCAAGATGCAGATGGGGGGTGACGCAACAGGGAATCCCCAGCTCAGAACTCCAGTGAGTTTGACCAGTGGGGGGGTTGGGTAGCAGAGGCGGCACGGATTTCCAGATCTCCCGGTTGCTTGATGAACTGTGCAAATGAGCTGGGTGATATGCGTTGATATGTGGAGGTGTTAAAACTTGTGACATTATGATGTTGATTTTGTAAAGCTTAAAAACAATATTAGGCTGCTCTAGGGCTCAGAACCAGCCTATAACTCTGCATACACTGGAAACCTGCTAAATCTGCTTGAGTTTTATTAATAAACTCCCAAAGTGACCAACACTGTAATAAAAGGGCAGCATTAAACAGTTTACAGCTAGTTTTGAAGATGTATAAATAAAACATAAAGCAAAACAAGCACACATTTACTTTTCTCAGATTATATAAAAGTATCTTCTTAGTTTTATTCTAAAATCTTGGTGTGCTGCCCCTTCAGTACCCCTACTTTTCGCAGGCCTGTTCCACAGTGCCAAGCCTTTTCTGTAATGACAAATACAATACAAACCTTTATGATCATTTCCTCAGTAAAAAGTGCTCTGATCTATGTATATCATTTTCTGTGCACACTGTAGAAACACACATGGAGCATAAGTCACTTCAATTAAACAAGGCGACAATAAGCACTTACCCATCCATACTGCACTGTGAGTGAGCTCTAAAAAAATCACTGAATAAAGGAATCCTGGCCGACTGGGACGTGTGTAAAGTAACTCCTATGCAGGCAGATTTAAATGAGCAGCTTTCTTTGTTTTTGGAACATTACATTACATTACACTCATTAGGCAGACGATTTTATCCCAAGCAGCTTACAATTTGATGAAACGCTCACGTTTCAGGACATTGCGAAAACCAGAGGAGTTCTAAGTGCTAAAATCTTTACGTAGCGAGTAGTATCGGGTCCATTCGGTCCATGCGGTTAAAGAAATGTGTCCAGGATGCAAAACAGATTTTTGCTTTTTGCTTTGAAGTTTAGTTCATTTAAAGCATTACTTTTGCAAACTGTCAAAAATGATAATGACTCCCTTGAAATTAAGCCATTTTTACAATTATCCGTGAACAGCATCAGTGTTTCCAACATGCGTACGTCCTAATAGCTCTCCACAGGCCTGCAGAACATGACAGTCGGAATTCAGGTGTGTAGAGAAATGCTAGAATGACGCCTGGTGTCACAGTTCAGAAACATCACAGTGAACACAGGAAGACACCATGGACATTAACTCATGTTTAGCATAGAGAATGACACTAGTGTACAAAGCAGGATGTGACGGGTCACTGTGTTTATCTGAGTACACTATATGTCAGCACAGAATTGATGTTTTTACGGTGCTATATGTAGAACATGCTATATGTAGAAGTAGCCATGCTGTTCTAGATACTTGTCCTGTTTAGGCTGATTTTAGTCAGTGATCCTGTTCTGGGCTTTATCAGTACTGACCCAGCTCATGTTTACAGTCATGAAAGCAGATGTGTTCCCCTGCAGGATGTGGATTTCTGAGGAACTGCTGAAAGTCTCTGAACTCTATGATATATCCCTGGCTTAGATTCACAGTTTCCTTAGTCATGGACTATGAGTGTTTTGTAGGCTGTGTACACATATAAGTCATTCCACTAAAACAGCATTCCTGTCCGGGCCACTGGGGGAAGAGTGACGAAAGCAGCGCGTGTTGGAGCTGCCCGGATAACACAGAGGTCAGTTGTTTGGATCCAGCGGGAGGCCTGAAATAGCTCCCTCTTCATGTGGACAAAGAAGAGGTCGCTAGGTGGGCCTGTTGTGGTGATTACCTGGTTCCAGAGGAAGGTCGTTCTCTGTGTCGCTCTGGAAAAGCACTGTGTCCTGCCAGAGCGGCGCGATTAGCGCCCGGCCCGTTCCTGTGTCAATGGTCAGGGCACGCGGGGGGATTCCAGAGGCACTGGCCAGAGCTATTCTTATCGGCCGGGGTGGGATATTTCTGAAACAAAGAAAGAGGCCGCATATTTACAGCAGCCTCCAAGAAGTGGGTACCATCATGGGTGGGGCATTTTTTGGTATTGCGTAATGACTCTGAAGTGCTAGTGGATGAGTGGAGAGTATAAATAGCTTGGAGGTGTGATAGACCATTATTTACGCTCATGCAGGTTTTCTCCAGGTGGGAAAGCCTTTCACTGCCCAAGAAGAGAGGCTAAAGGCACACCTACTGGCCACTGGGAACCCTGTGGTGTCTGCAGTTTCCAGTGTTTTATTCACTTTGGGTGAACCCCTGCACCAAATGGACCGGCGCTGCCAGAACAAGCACATGAGAGCGCTGGCTTATCTTAGCCATCAGCAACTCAACAAACGCTACAATTATCTCCGAAATAAACTTTGATTGTTAGACAAAAAAAATTCCAGATAAATTTTGCCATATTGTGGGGAGAATGAGGGGCCTAAGGGTGTGGGATACTCTGAGGGGATAATATTTTAACAACTCGCTTGCAGGAGGGTTTTTTTTACCAGGCTGGGACCTAAAAAAAAAAAGAGCAAAGGAACATGTTGCATAATTTGACTTTCAAACACGCTCTTTATTGTGCTTTGAGAAAAATGAAATTGGTTAGGCTATAAAATTTTCCCCGCTCGTGTGTTTGCGTTTCATATGACTCAGCATTGTCCGTCTCATGAGGTTTGCTTTATATAGGCCCAGACATTATTTTTGGCTTTTTACCTCCTCCTCGTCCTCCTCCTCCCACACTGGCTGGAACCGCACCAGGAAGGCCGAGGAAGCCTGGCACTCGCCTGTGAGCTGTGGCCAGGCCTGGGCAGCTGGGAGCTGGGGGAAGCTCCCTGCCGTTTTGGAGTGCTCTGGCAGTCCCTCCCCTTCTCTGCCTGTACCGCTCACTTTCTGCCTTTAACTCTCCGCCAGCTTCACAGCACAACACAGAGGAGGCCTGTGCTGCTCTACACCCACATACAGCCCCACCACACATACACACTCATAAGTAAATGCACACACTCCCAAGCAGGCACTTTCAAATAAATGCAGTTCAAAGACAGGAGCGTGCTGACAGAAGACCGCAGCAGCATCAGCGGATGCTCCTCGCTTGCTCTGACTCAGAATTGGCCAAGTAAGATATGGCTTACATGGATTCTGTCTTGGCAAATGAACAGAAGTAAATGGCCAGACAAATAAAAGGACTTCATAATACAGAATATCTTTACAATGACCAGGACTCCGCTGCTCAGCGTGCTGCTGCGTGACCCTCAACAGAGGTGCTGGCTATTAGTCATTCTAGCGAGCGTGACTTTTCACCACCCTGCAGTTACAGTAATGGAGCTCTGTGCTTGAACTTAGCCTGAGCCCATCCATCTCCACTAGCAGCGGATGCGAGGGCACCCGTGTGCACAGCAGCTGCAAATAAATTCCTCCTCCAAACTGACTTCCACATCATTCCCTTTCTTCTTGTTTGCTCAGCTGGAATCTGTCAAGTTGGAAAGGTTTTTTTTTTAAATACTCGGAAGTGTCGTGCCAGTTCAGCACCTGCGACTGAGCTCACAAAGGTTTTGGCCTTGGCCAGGTAGAGCAGAGCAGCCTGGTGCCATGGAGCCAACACACCTAGCCGCCCCGAACCGGCTGGCTGACGGCCTCCCATGGACCGAGCCTACATGATTCACCACTTTTTATTGTTCAGATTCTGGCGGCTCTTTCAGCATTACCTCAACCTTTGTGGCGTAAGAAACACCTATTCATTACAGTGTGTCATTTTTCTAGTTTCTTTCTTTTGCTTGGGCCGGAGGTTTAAAAGCTAAAATAATGGTATTTTTTAAGTCAAATTTCTAAAAACATGTTTGGATCATACCTAAATAATCTAATTAGACTGAATGGTGGTGACATTTCATGATGCAAGTAATCATAATCTGAGCTGTAAGATTTACACGTAGGCCTAACATGGGCTGCAAAACACAGTTGAGCAATCAGTGGCCCTGAAAATTTCTCCAGCTGGACACTTGTCAGCCCTGATGATGAAAAACCGTGAAAACCATGGGCTTCTGAAGGCCCGCTGGCGTTGAGGAGGTCAGTGCCCCATCAGAAAACCCCCCTCAACAAAAACTTTAAAGTAAACAGACTTGATTTTGGGGTGTGTGGGGTCTAAGGGGGGTGTTGGGGGGTGTTTGACGGAGGCTCAGAGACTTGGACTGTGTTCTTGTAAATAATTGCATTCATTGTTCCCCTGCCACTGTCGGTTATGGTCCCAAGCTGTTTACTAGGCCCCTGTCTGTCTGCCGCACCCCACGCCACCGGTGGCAGCGCCGTGCCCCCAAGGGGACCCCACTTGTGCCAGGGCTGAGATGCCAGCTTTGTGACCCTGCTGCCCACAGAGCGATGAGTGTCTATGTGCAACTGTCTGTTTTCTGTGCTCTACTGAAATAAAACCAGTTCAAAGAGCACATTCCTCTCTCCTCTGCGGACAGCATTTCTGGAGTAACAGCACAAAAGAGACGGTGCGGCCAAAAATCTAATTTACACAGTTTTCCCCTTTTCCCAAATGTGGATAATCTGCCAGGACTTGTTTGTTAGCGTTGCACTGCAGCTACAAGGCTAGTATAACTTACAAATAACGCAAACTGTTGTGTAAATCAGATTTTGGCCAAACTGTTGCTTTAAGACTCTTTTCCTTTATGACTCTGTGATGTTTGCATATGATACGTTGCATTGTGGCTGTGGTGCAGTAATGGACCGGCCCGTCAGAGCTCTGTCAAAGCCACATGTCGAGCACTTGATAACTTACTGAAATTACAGCTCACCATCCCACAGCACAGGCCTCTGTATCTTGAGCCACCAAAACTCCAAATGAACTCCAAATTCCCAGCGCTGTTTGTGAATAACATGAATATTCCACATGTGCAAATGAGAGCATGTTGAACATTACCGGAGAGCTTCCTTTTCTAGCCAGAACACATGGAATGATTACATTGTAGATCAGCATAATTTTTTTTCTTTGTTAAAGCGCCTGCTGGAGGGCCTCTTGGATGGCCGCTCTGATGTGGAATGTAACCTAAGAGGCATTCGAGGGAGAGAGAGAGAGAGAGAGAGAGCGAGAGTGAGAGAGAATGGAGTGGAAAGAGATGGAGAAAAAAAACAGGAAGTCCTCCAAGGGGGATCCTCTCTCTGGTTTTCTCCTTTTCTGTCTCTAATCTTGTCCAGAAGCTTCTTTCTGCATTATGGTTGCGGTACCGTCGCTGTGTGCCAAACGAGCGTGGGAACTGACCGGGGCCTTTTCCAGAGCAGCCTCGTCTGCAGCCTGTAATGATGGAACCTCAATGACATCACCACGGCCGTTACGGAGCTGAGCTTTGGTAACTGCGCCGCGTGCCTCGTCCAAATACCGGTGGCTCCGTGGAACACACACGCCGAGCCCGGCAATGGAAGTCAGATGCTCTGGGTTTTCTTTCATTCTTTCTTTCTTGCTTGCTACCCCCCCTCCCTTCTTTTGCTCGGAGCGTAAGCGGGTTTTAGAGAGGGAGGCCAAGGGGCCTCCAGGAGGGCCTGCCTCGACTGTAAATGTCAGAAAACGAATGCAGGCCTTCGTAACAAAGTGGAATCTGATATAATTCACCCCAGGCTAGTGCGTTTGATCTGCACTTACTTCAGTATGCTTGTCAGGGCCTTGAGAGTAAATGGCATGGCTCATGCACAACAGAGTTGGAGTTTATAATCTGACATCATGTGTGTTGAGAAGTACTTTCATCTGTGTGCTGACATTTCAAGAATCACATATAGAGGCATTAGAGATGTTTTCTTTATCGCATCCTGAATAAATGCAAACATCTTTAACTTTCCTTTAAGGAGTCCTGTAATATGAAACAACATTCGCTGTGTTCCAGCTTCGAATGAGCACTGTACAGATCCCAGGGCTGGAAATCCATGGTCTCTACATGCAGTGACCATCGTAGCTGGGAAGTAAATTGCACTCAACACCTTATTTCTGTGGGCGGTACCGGCATGTAACACATTCCTGTCATTGCTGTGGAACTTCCATGACACTGGCCTTCCACTGTAAATCATCTTAGATACATCTAAGCACCACACCTACACTATATCAGGCCTGAAGTTTTTATGTGATCCTAAATATAGCCTGATAAGATCATCCAAAGTTTTGAATTTTGAATTGCAGTTTGACAAAGTTCTGATAATAATGATAATAATAAATCATTTTATTTATAAGCACTTTTCAAGGCACTTAAGGACACCTTTACAGTACCTGGTAAAATCAGATATACAATAGTATGCAACAGTGTAACAAGACATCAATAGCCCAACATTACAAAAATAAAGTAATTGCATAAGCTGTTAACACTAGACAGAGTAAGCTAGTTTAAAGCAGTGTGTTTTAAGACAGGATTTGAAGATTGGAAGTGATTGAATATTATGGATGTCGTGTAGAAAAGTTTGACCATCAAACCCCTTAGTGAGAGACACCTAGAAAGTGTTTCCTCATAATGACAATTAACAACCGTTATTATTTTTTGGTCCATGTGTGTGCCACCTGCAGTGTGCCAGATGAGAAAACAGTAATAAAAGCAGAGATAAATAATAAAGTAAGGGGGAAAATAGTGGTAAGTAGGAGTCAATGTCCAATAAAGGAGATAAAAAAAACCAACAATAAGAAACCAAGACAGAAAAAAACATCAACAATATTTAAAAACGACAAAAGTGCCAATATCCTAACTCAACCAAATGTGATGTGAAAAGTCAGGTCACATTGGGTTCAGAGGGTAAATCAGGCTCACAGGAGGCTCTGCTGGACTTTACCTTTTCTAAACCCTGAGATATTGGCCAGTTTCACTCCATTTTCAACTGGAGCTCAGAGACCCACTGAGTGTGTTTACGCGCATTACTATCTGATTCCAGAAGTTATCCAGTTATTGAAGAGGTCATAAAAACTGCACATTCCAGACCTTCAGACCTTTAGCGGCGTAATTGGGTTTGTCAGTGCATGTGTGCAATTTGGAGCCAAATAAACTTTCAAATAAATATTTACCAGTCAGCAACTCCATGTCAAAGACCCATATCATAGACACATTTTACCTCACTTACTAGAGATTAAGGAGTTTGATTTAGTAGGCCTATTTTTAATTAGTTATTAATATGCTGAACCAATGCATATATTTACCTATGGAGCCATTAGCAGTTTAGCCCCGCCCATTCATTCTGAAGTTGAAGTGTTTTGGTATGGGCTGCATTTTGAAGGCACGATTCAGGGCGGCCAATCAGAACAGAGGTCATTTACATATATCAGTCACAGTAAAAATGGTGTGTTTAATTCTAAAGAATGGTGAGATGTTAGAAAATAGTAATATAAAAATGAATTATGCGTAGATGCATCATACATTCTTGTAAGTTAAAAGGGAGCCTCGGGGTAAAAATAAAATAGAAAAATGAAGGGCTAAAAGACTACGACAAGAAATGTAGATTTTCTGCACTTCACATACTCCACAGCATGTATTTATAAAGAAATCTGATTACTGAGAGTCATGCAGACCCAGAGTTTTCTCATTATCAGATTACTGAAGTGTTTGTAAACCTGTTGAACGAACTGTTGCCAAATTCAAATTTTCTGCCTTTATCAGATTATTATGTGCATGTAAATGCTCTCACTGTCGTGAGCAATTTCTATTGCGGTACCACTTTGACTGGTTCAATATTTAGAATCTGGAATCTATTTAATTCCCAAACTAGAGACTCCCACTGTTAGACTTGGCTCAAAATATTTTTTCCAAAAACTGACCACGGCCACTCTCGCTAAAGATGCAGCCGTGAACTCAAATAGCCGATTGATTTAGCAGTCGCTGTTGTCTAGGAGTTTGAATGGTAGCTCCAGCATCTGCACTTTACTGCTAGAAGCCATGTTAGCTGTCCTCCTTCCAGGGAGCGTTTGAAGTCGCCGAGCTCTGTAATCGCCCCGTTCCCGCGGCTCCTATAGTTAGCACACCAGGACACGTGTGAATTTCACTGCTGTTGTCAAACCGCTCCAGCTTTGTCCTATAGTCACTTAACTCTTCCACATTTTACACATAACATCCATATATTCATGCCGAATTTTCCTATACCCCCATTATCTGGGAGACGAACCTCCTGAAGCATTTGATAATTACAGTAATTAGGAAGCTTATGGCGTTTGTTGTCTTCCCATACTCGTCCATTTGCCCTCGCAGCTACGGCCTCCGTTAGCCCACACTGCTCATCTTTTTTGGATGCGGAAGCGTTTTAAAGGCCTTCAAATTACAGGTCTTATGGAATCAGGGGGAGAAAAATACATGCACATTACCCTCACAGATATAGCAACATGTGGAGGGAATTTAAAACCAAATACGATATTAAAAAAGACTCAAATATTCGAGATGCGTGAGGTGTGTCTGCCTCTCCCTGCTGTTGAAGAACGCTCGATCGCCGGAGCATCCTGTGAAAGATAAGAGGATGTGTGAAGTCTTTGCATGCTAGGGTCTTATAGGGTAATTCCACTGAAAAATGATTTTTTTTTCCCGTATCTGTGTTGATTGTCTGCCACTGATAGTATGAGAGATTAAAAAAAGCTTTGAACTGCTTTCGAAGATAAAAAATGCAGCTTCTGAGTTTTGAGCCTCCACTGTAAAATGCATCACTTAGCTGAGCTGCAGGGCTGGGCGTGATAACAGATCATTAATATGTAGGCTCCATGTGTAGAGCATACAGCCCAGCTGTGTGATGCATTTTACAGAAGGTTCAAAACCAGAAGCGGCTGTGCAACATTTTTAGGCAGAGGCATTGCCCGCAACGTCCCTGTCATCCATTGCTGGAGAAAAAGCGTGAAAAAGTTGGTCTTTTTAAGGCTGATTCCAAAGTTTGTCTTTGATGAGTGTGTATTTGTCAACAAAAGTTTTGATTTGTCAACAAACGTGTCAAAAAACCCCCATGTTTTAACCACTTTACTTTTATTTTAACTTTTACCAGCCTATCGTAGTGTAAAACCCAGATCTACCTCTTAAACAAATTCTTGATCAGATATGTCATCTTACTCATTAAGCTGCATGAAAATGGCAAGATGTGTCCAGTGACAGCCTGTGAGTAACTATGACCAACACGACTGTCTAATCATTGGCTCTTTCATCTGGAGACCATGAGTCCCAGTGGTGGTACAGCCTTCCATGGCTGTACTATTGGCTTTTGTTTCTGGGTATGTAGGATAGGCCTTCCCATCCCCCATCCTTCAGCATGATGTTGGACAATGCTGGTGTCTGTTGGCCAATGTAACTATAATTGGTAGTTAATGTTCTCCTCCAAGCATGTTGAACTGTCCAACAACGTTGCAATAGCAGCAGTTCAAAAACATGCTGCTTCATGTGACTCAGAGGAAGCACATTCTAGCCTTTATCCTCACAGTGCTGATGGTACCATGCAACTGGGAAAGTCCTAGATGGTGGGTGAAATTAGGAAACAATATTAATAAAATATCTTACAAATACAATCAATGGAATAAACTGCAGAAGTGAAGGAAAGTCCAGAGGTAGTTGGTAAATAGAAAACAGAAGCAAAGATGGGTAAAATGCTACTTAAACTGAGTGAGAAAGAGAATACATATTTAATGGTGATTCATAAATCTTCGTCAACTAACATCGAAGGCTGTTAATGTGGGGCTTTCTGGTGGTGCTTTCTGCCATTTTTCCAATGAAACTGAGAACACTTGAAAGCAACATGAGACCCATTTCCCTCTGGACGCCGGTTTAGTTGTTCAGAGTCCAGGTGGAGCGTTCACACATTAGAAGTAACAGAACTAAAGAAAAAGCCAGACTGGTCCACACTAAGGAAGGTAGGCATGAAAGCATCCTTAGAACCCTTAAAATATTATGTTTTTATAGCAATATTCATTTCATCAGGAGTGCAGATCGGAGTTGTTTGGCTGTTAAATCTATATTCAGTCACTCATCAGCCAGATGAGTGATTCATTTCCAGCTTGTTATTTGTTACTTTGATGATTTCTGATTTCTGATCGAAAGTTACTAAAGGTCACGTCAAGTTGACATTGGGAGAATATAAAGTAACTCCTAAAGCAGCTTCATAATGCTGTTTCTCTTCTGCATGAGTCAAAGACGGGGGGTAACAGGAGCAGAAGTCCCCATTACTAAGAAAATGCAACCAAGTGGCATTAATGAGTTATTTGTGATTGGAATAAGACTTGCTGTTAAAAGGTGGACGGCTTTGTTTTTAAACAGCGTCAAGAAGACGAATCTGTTAATCATGTCATTTAACAAGCACAAAACACAGAAAGACAATTCTTCCCAGGGACTTTTACATGAAAAGAAAAAAAAACAATCATGAACAGCCTTTTGTGTATGCTATTAGTAGTTATGCCATGACTACAATGGTTTGCAGTTTCAATTCAGTTCAAAGAAACAGCTGAGGATCTGACTGGCCCATACACCTCTGCAGCTTATTATGTCTAGGCTAAGCTTCTCTTGACACTACAAAACACGATGTACTTAAAATGTGCTTAACCCTCCCTTAATTTACCCCTGAAAATACACCAAGCCCCTTCATTTCTGTTAAGTGGCCGTTAATTTGTGAAACCGACCCCTTAATTTGACCTTAAAATTCGATTTAATGTATGAGTGTAAAACTCATCAATCTTAAATTTAAGGCCTTAATTCAGGAGGTTCTTTTTTGTAAGGGGCAAATTTGAAAAAGTAAGGGGGGGATTCAGTAGTTTTATCCCTTAATCTGCCTTAATCTGTGCATTTTTGCCCTTAATTTTCCTTCATTTCCTGTATGTGTAAGAGACTGCGGGTCATTTTTTTAAATGCCCAGTCTCAGTCTTTCATTTCTTGGCTCCCACTCTGTCAGCGAGACGCATCGTCAGAGAGTGTGATCTGAATGTCGTTATTTATGACGAGATGCCAGCACCCTGTTATCTTTAGTCACCTCTTACAGTTATGTGACCTGTAAACACCCCACTTGCAGTCTTTCACAGTAAACAGCAGGCCCTGATCAGTGGTTATCAGTTTGGTTTCACATTCATAGCCCTCTGCACTACACACATTCAGCAAACTCCTGAAGAACCTATTAGGATAAACATATTCAAGGAACAGGTTAAACACACATACTGGCCTTGCTAACGGTGAATGGAAGTCAGTGAATCATGCTAGTTAGTGAATATTTCTTTCAGTGTTATCAACATTCACATTAGTGCAATTATTTTTAATAAAAAATGATAAATAGGTGGCAGCGTTAGGATAGAAAATGTTGACATCATCCAGAAATATGGACTTGAGCTCACTCCTGATGGATAAAAACATACTTTTTGTTCCTTAGATTTTAATTAAGACCTTCAAAGAATCTCAAAGTTCCGTCTGTCTTCAGTGTTTTTCTTTTATCATCTGAGCTTGAATTGACTCAATAATGCATTAAAATGCAGGCATTTAAATTTGTTTCATTAAAAAATTCAACCAAATTCATGTCAGTGTAAAGTTAATCTGACCACAGCTTTTCTATTTTGACTTTCAGTGAAGACTTGTAACACACCGCCACTCAACTGCCGCCCAATCACTGATCAGCACCAAAGTTTTTAGTCTTCAGTCTTTAGTACAGAATTCCAGTTTAGGCTTGTCACTGACTTCAGCAAAACACCCGTTAAGTATGAAACAGCTTCTGAGAGCACCTTTCATTACAGAAACACCTTCAGTTTGAGAGACAGAACTGAAGCACTACACTTGTAAGTGCCCTATTTAAGTAGGCAAAGTAGATTGAATTGGTTGGTTTTATATTTTGTAGAGCATGTATGCACATTGAACAATTTGTACACAAACAGATCTTAATCTCTAACTAGCTAATTATGCATAATAATATTAGAATATAATAGATGACAACTGATGAAATTGACAGTGAAAATGTCTCAACATCTATATCGATACATCTTTGAGTTTTTTAAATATACCTTTTCTTATTTCTAAAACTTGATTATCTTCAAACTTGTAATTATATAGCTGCTGCTAGGGCTGCAGCTATCAACTATTTTTCTGTTGACTGTTTGACTCGATTAAATAGGAAGTATAAAGAAGAAGGTTATTTCTCTTCTTTTGTCATTTTCTGTAAGTCTGACAGACTGGATTCACATCAGAATGCAGTTAATGACCGTTAGAGTGCATATGAGCATGAATATGAGGTGTTTTTGTATGATTACCGTTAACATAATATAAT